>CM076979.1:21245586-21250586 GCA_039105355.1 Benthosema pterotum
GAAAGGAGGAAACTTAATAAATATGGCAGAACCTGTTTAGACTATCTGAGGTAGTTTCAGGGACTCTACTCAGGAGTGTAGTGGAGGGGGGACGCGGGGGACGGCGTCCCCCCCACTTCTCACATCTAAAATATTTTTGGGTCTGAAAAAAATCATTAGCATGGTGAAATACATCTTGATGACATCATCAAGATGTGTTTCACCATGTTAATGAGTTTCCTTTTTTCTGAGAGTGTACAAATGCAACCAAATGGACGCGCTAATGTCCATTTGGTTCACATTTGTACACTCTCAGAAAAAAATGGGGGGAATTCCCCTTTCAGAGGCGTCCCCCCACTTCTAAAAGTACCACTACAACACTGCTCTACATAGTTCTCAATCCTTTTTGATGGAGTAGGCCTACTAGGCTACTATACATTCTTGCCCCTATCTGAAAAATATAATTCTGTTGTAATTTAAAATAGGCTATTTTTGGAAATAACCTATGTAGTTCATTGACACACTTCGGCTCAGAATGACCATAGACCATTTATTGCAAAGCTTTTGCATGTTAGCATGGCGGTGTGGCTCTGCTCGTGTGATATCAAATCTATGTAACGAGACATAGGTCTGATATCACCTTTGATATCTCAGATTCCTGTGTCTCGGCACCGAGACGCAGCTCTGAACAACAACCCCCCCCCCCCCCCCCCCCCCCCCCCCCTGAGCAGAGCCTAGCATAAACACATTACAACATAGACACAATCGTTCCAAATACACAACGAACATATTACAGACCATAGAACACATAATGATCACAGATACCCATAACAGAACTAGGCACCACAATATGTTACAATCCACAAATCATGATCATCTCATAATCGGCCACTCAGAACTAGTGCCACAGGGAGGAGGCCGGGGAGGTGGAGGAAATTTGAACGCTTACATTTGAACAGGCACATGGAGTCGACCAGAAGGAAGGCTGAGAACAGAATGACTGCTTATAAAGAACACCTGATGAATGTGGGCGTGAGTGACTTGCTGTCAGCCAATGAGAGTGAGGGGAGTAGACATGGAGAGAGACTGCTGATTTAAAGAAACAGAATGAATACTGACTGAGAATGAGGAGTATAATACAATAACCATTCTGCCCTCCGTGCCTCCATGAACTATCGCTTACGCTGGATTAGTTCTATAGCTGAAGCTCATGAGGTGTTGAGCTGTAGATCGGATTTTTTCAAATAGTGGATGTATGTAGGCCAGGGTGACCAGATCCAAACTGTTCATTTGCGGGACAGAATTATCGATTGTTTCAGACAGGATAGCAACTTCAGTGACCTATCAGTTGTTTTATGCATCAGGGGCTCATATTATACCACCCAGGCTGCCTTGCATGGTAAATGGTTCCAGGCCCGGAATAACAGTGGAATTTAATTAGAATTATAAGGGTGAGATTAATCCAAATAGGTACAGCTGTTGATTCTGTCGAAACACCAAAGATCAAGACTGTTTTCAGTGCACCCCCCCCCCCCAGTAGCAAGATGTGCACATGCACACACTCTACAGTGAGGAGAAGTGCAACAGGCCAACAGTACACATACACCAAGGCCCACCCCCATTCGATCCTGATTGGAGGAAGGCCCCTCTCATCCTGAATGGAGGAAGGCTTTGTTCATAGGGACAGGGAGGAACTCCTTATGCTCACCACACTCTATAGTAGGGAGTAGTAGCCAAAAAAGAAGAAATAAATAACACTATTTGAATTAAGTGAAATCACTTACTATACCTTTAAAGTGTTCAAAGGCGTCCACAGCCACTGCATTTATTTTTACTGGGGTTAATTAAGGTCATAGTCATAGATTTACTGAGCCAACGACAAAATCATCAAATCAAATTCAAAATCAATGCATGCGTGTGGACACTGGGCTTACTTACTTGGGTTGTCCTTTTAATCACTCAGTGGGAGGAAACCCATGGTGAGCAGACTTACAGGTCCTTCTCAAAAAATTAGCATATTGTGTAAAAGTTTGTTTTCTTCCATAATATAATACAAAACATGAAACTTTCATATATTCTCTATCAATAGTGCATCAAGTGAAGTATTTAAAAACTTTTTTTGTTTTAATCCTGATGATTATGGTGTACAGCTCATGAAAACCCCAAAATCCTATCTCAATGAATTAGCATATTTTTACGAGACCACTAAAAAAATATGTCTTAAACAAGAAATGTTGACTATCTGAAAAGTGTATTAATGTATGCAGTTAATACTTGGTCTGGACTACTTTTGAACAAATTATTTCATGAATGGGGCGTGGCATGGAGGTGATCAACCTGTGGCACTGTTGAGGAGCTATGGAAGCCCAGTTTCGCTTTGATAACGGCCGTAAATTAATTTGTATTGTTCCGTCTTATGTCTCACACCTTCCTCTTGACAATACAACCCAGATTCTCTGTTGGGTTAAAGTCAGGACAGTTGGCTGGTCAGTTAAGCGCAGTAATACCATGGTCAGGACAGCAGTTAGTAGTAGTTTTGGCCTTGTGGGCAGGTGCCAAATCGAGCTGGAAAGGAAAATTAGCATCTCCATGAAGCTTGTCAACATACCGAAGCACAAGGTACTAAAAGGTTGTCTGGGTTTTCAGTTTTCAGCTGATAACATGGCCTAAATCATGTGTTTTGCCATGTCCAGTCTCCAGTCCATGTTATCGGCTGGTGTTGATCCACTGACAGTGAAAACTTAACAGTGGTTTCAACACAGCCATCTTTTTAGAGTACCTTGTGCTTCAGTATATTGACAAGCTTCATGGAGATGTTAATTTTCCTTTCCAGCTCGATTTGGCACCTGCCCACAGAGCCAAAACTACTACTAACTGCTTTACTGACCATGGTATTACTGCGCTTAACTGACCAGCCAACTGTCCTGACTTTAACCCAACAGAGAATCTGGGTTGTATTGTCAAGAGGAAGGTGTGAGACATAAGACGGAACAATACAAATTAATTTACGGCCGTTATCAAAGCAAAACTGGGCTTCCATAACGCTTCAACAGTGCCACAGGTTGATCACCTCCATGCCACGCCCCATTGATGAAATAATTTGTTAAAAAATAGTCCAGACCAAGTGTTAACTGCACACATTAATATACTTTTCATATTAATGTTCATATTAATATTTTTTAGTGGTCTCGTAAAAATATGCTAATTCATTGAGATAGGATTTTGGGGTTTTCATGAGCTGTACACCATAATCATCAGGATTAAAACAAAAAAATGTTTTTAAATACTTCACTTAAAGCACAATTGATGGAGAATATATGAAAGTTTCACATTTTGTATTATATTATGGGAGAAAATGAACTTTTACACAATATGCTAATTTTTTGAGAAGGACCTGTATATGTAACTCTATGGGAGCAGCGGTGATAGTGCTGGCAGTGTGGCGAATGCATGCACATTAATTCGCAAAAAGTGTCGTTCTTGATCGTGTTGCACGTGTGTGTGCATGGGGCTGCATTTTGATTTGGTGTAACACCAGGGCCCCCGGAGGGGAGTTGTTCAGCGCTACTGTAGGGAATATTTCTCAGGTTATTTTAACAGGTTTAAAAACACTTCTTGCAGGAAAAGAAAGACAACTCTTAGGGGACCAACTACCGGTATTATGGCTTTTTAACACTGATGCCTGTCAGCCATATTGTGGAACAGGGTCTCAATTTATGTGACCCCTAAAAATGGTTTTGGAAATGAGGGACTGTCCCACGCAAAGGGGAACGTGGTCACCCTAGAACTAGGGTCTAGATGTATGGGCTATTTAGGTTTATATTTTAAACTCTTGGGGGAACCACAGCTGAAATGAATAATACGTAGAGAGGTATGGGGCAGTCAACAATAATGGTAAGAATGTGCATGGTTGTTTGGAAGTGCAATTACAGAAAATAGCCGATGTGCAAGCTCATTAATGTTAAATATTAATTACAATTTTTAAATTGAATAGAAAGGACTGTGACTTACCTTCAGACTAAATTTATATTGTTGTGGTGGTGAGAGGTGGGGTGGTCCTTGAGGATTGCTTGGAATATGCTAGTACGGCCCAGAGCTCAAAAAAGGCACTGGCATCACTGGCCTATATATTCCCAGTGCTTGGGGGGAAGTTCTCTTTGTCCTTCCACATCTGCTCAAGAGAGTGGTAGTTGTAATACTGCTCTGTATAGTTAATGGTGTCGGCTCTGACCCAGGCTAGAGTACCTGTATCAGTAGTATGCCCACAATCTGGGAACCCATCCACAAAATAGAAGAAGAGGGAACAGCATGCTCTGCTGAACATGCTCTGTTTCCTTCAAATTTGCCACCTCCCTCGATACAATGTGTATAACAGGATATTGGTCTATTTGGCCTCCAATTCTTTTGGTAACTAACAACATTCTGTAGCATGCAGCTCAGAATCTGACTGGCCATAAAGCATAATGCATTGAATCCTCACCAGTGTAAATGCTAACAGTATATACAAATCTTATATACCAATTTCTCTTGAGATTGATTCCTATCATTCAATATCTACTGTACACATGATACAATACACTCTATTACAAGTGACCTTGCTCAACAAATGTTACCAAATAGCACTAAAAGTGGTTCTTGGCACCTGTTTGTGTATAGCCATCAAGGTCCTCGAACCTCTATGACATTTGATGTGTTGGCTGGTTGCAGGTGTCCACCGTCGTCTAAGTTAAGTAACACATGCCTGGTACTAAAAAAAATATAATGCGAGCACTATTGTCCCTGGAAACTTTTCGCATTGGAGAATAAAAATCTGAGCAAAGGAGCAGCCAACAGGCGTCGTATCTATAGTATAGGAGCTATTGAAGACCAACCAAGCAAATCTGAGCGTTGAGCCTCTGTTTGTCAAGGAGACAAAGGTCTGGTTTTCAGAGTTGGGTCACAGTTGCATGGAGAAGAAAACACGACCCCGCCAGGTAAATAGGATGTTATTGTCCCACAACAAAAGCGTAGTCTTAACCCTG
>CM076979.1:21253086-21285586 GCA_039105355.1 Benthosema pterotum
CTGTTCTTTTCACCCATGGCAGATAAAGGCGGGGTATGTGGCATTTTTACACTGGGAATTAGCCATCTAATGAGTACATTTCATATGAGTTCCTGTAGTTTATTTTGTTCTTTTTCTCATTTATTCTGGGTTATCATGATTGTAAAGGGTTCATGTGTAGACCCAGGCAGCAACCTATACTGTATATAGTGAGTAAAGCATATATATAGTATGTCAAACTCAAGGACTGGGGGGCAAATCAGGCCGATGAATGAATTATCTTTGGCCCGCAGATGATATTTAATTATATTAGGACTGGTACTTCTGGTATATTGCAAATATACCATGATAAGAAATGAATGCAACCAATTGTTTTATTTTCAAGTCAATTAATTGATTTACTTTCCTATTTTGATATGAAAGCTGTGCCTGGTGTGGATCAACAGAACAGGGAACTGAGCTTTAATAATGCATTTAAAAATTTGAATGCATTTTCACCTTTGTATTTATCTCGCTATATATTGTATAAGGGACTGGTATTTTTTTTCTGTTTTCCTGGGACGTTCTTGTAAACCAGTGGCCATGTGTTGAAACACAGTCTGGCGGGTCTGACCCAACTGGTACAAGATGTTCTATTTTGGCCCACTGTGTATTTGAGTTTGACATCCCTGGACTAGTAAAGGATCTGGAACATAGTCTGACGGCAAAACATGCTGAAGAGGTGATTCTCCAGAATAAATAGCCCCTGTCAAAGTGCCTGAGTGGGATAGGAACGGGGAGATTATCTGAAGTAAAAGACACCCATTGAAACCTGGTTCAGCTATTTTCAGAGATTCCTAAAGAGACTGGTAAAAGAGGCAGAAGAGCACTGGTAAAGGTCAGCACGAACTCAGATCATAGAAGCTCAAACATGGCACAAAGATAAAAGGCCCTGTGAGAAATATCAATTACGCCTTGACATTTTCTAGAGACAATAGACGCCTGTGAAATAGTTTGATGTTAGTGGTCACTGCAGCACCCTTGCCAAAAAATCGGTGTCTCTTGCGGGAATCCTTTTCAGCCCAATTATGGTTGAGGTGTTCAACAAACATGAACAAAAGCACAGGCTTGCAACTCTCTAATGCTCCAAGTATATTTATTCAGCACAAACAAGGGACCAAATTATTTTCACTCCTATGAAACCAAAATGCAGAATCCCCTGCCATTTAAGACATCCAAATCACTTGCCTCCTTCAAAACCGCTCTTCAAAACCGCTCTTAAAGGGCACCTATGGATGGCTGCAATTCGAAACTGTTCCACACAAAAAATGAAATCCCCTCGTATATATATATATATATATATATATATATATATATATATATATATATATATATATATATATATATATATATATATATATATATATATATATATATATATATATATATATATATATATATATATATATATATATACACATATATATATATATATATATATATATATATATATATAATTTCAGCATGTTGTTTATTTTGTTGTGATAAACACAGACTTACGTACCATGCATTGTTAGGACTGCATAAAAGAGGAGACAGAAAAACAGAGGCAGAAAGCACGGGTCTGTAAATAGGCACCACAATGACTTACACCATCACACTTATGAACATCTAACACCACAGATGCTTGTTGTCCTTGTTGGCTGTGTCCTTGCCACCAGTGCTGCCATTGTGCAATCTACTATATACAAATGAAAATGTAGAATACAAATAAAGAACCTATTGGCTGGCCTATTGGCTGACAAAAGTTATGGCTGACAAAAGTTATAGCTGTGTAAACACAGCTATAACTTTTGTTTGCAGCATGCTACAGTCTCGAATTACGTTTGTGGACTTAGAACACCAATAGGAACAATCTGTAATTGCTTCATTGCTTATGCCCATGGTCATTAGGGGGCACGGTGGCACAATGGTAGTGCTGTCGTTTCACAGCTAAGTTCTGGGTTCGATTCCCACTGGGGGATGCTGTGGGCGCTGGCGGCGTGTCTTCTCCTCCGCCCTCATCAGTGCCCATACCCGAGGTCGGGTTGGTGAAAGGGCCTTTCTGTGGGGAGTTTGTGTTTCCTAGGGTAGGTACCCGCAAAAAAACATGCAGTAATCCTGCGCTCTAGACTGCCTCTCCCTGGCCAGCTATGGCACCTGATAGAGGGGAAAACTCATGGGGAAGCATGAGTTTAAGTCATTTGCGCTCCCCATGCCCCCCATATATGGGGACCAGGTTGACGGAGGGTGTACAGCCCAAGATCATATTACAAAATAGACAGTACAAGTATATTACACAGCTAGACTGAAGGCATGAGTGCACATGAGCACAGCATGAATGCACGTTGTCTGACCAGGGGTATGCAACCTTTCTTGGTTGCCATCCAGACTTTCCCGGAGGTCACTAGTTGCCCAGTGAGTTCAATTTGTAAATACATCAATCATGTGAATATAATCCATTTGGATGGAGCCTTGGCCTGGAAGAGGCCAAGAGGGTTTCAACCCTCAACCACTACACTCTCCAGTTGGTCGGTCAGCAATGATTGGCCTCGTAACTGACTCTCCTCCAACTATACATAAGACAAGGCCACAGATAGAAGATGTAGATCAGTGGCGGATCTAGGCATGGGGGGTGCAATGCCCCCCTAAATGCCCAATCTGCCCCACCAAACATGATGGCACACAAAACAAGCCAAGATATTTTAAATGAAAGTGCTTATATATGATTTGAAACATTACTCCTGCTAACTACAATCGTCTCACCACTAAACCAACACCATTTCATCATTGAAAACAGAAAACTGTCTGAGTCAAACTGAGTCAAACCTTTAGCTTTATGCATGCTGTGTGTCTGTTGCAACTTCAACAACAAGTTATTATTATTGATGCTTACTTGCCTAATTTAAGTCTTGTAACCGAAAATGGCATGGATGCGACTTCATCGCCCGTCGCGTGAAGTGACACAGCCCGGGCGATGAAGCCGCACCCATACCATTTTCTCCTGCCGCCCCAATTGGGAAATGTTACATCCGCGCCTGGTGTAGATTTGTAGGTTAATTGTTGATATTGCATTGATATTATTGTCTTTGTAATCTCTTCATTGAGACCTAACAAAATGAATGCAGTTTTCATATAGGACTACATCTTTCACGTTTTGGCTAGGGATGAACAAAATAAAACAATACACCAAGATACTGCGATTCCTAATGCCATGGTATCAGTATTGAATCCCCAGGTTCATAATCAATTAGGTTGTCCATGTCAGAAAGACAGCTTATCTGGCTGCATTGAAGTGAATGATTGAGCTTTTCATGGTCTATATTGTTTTGAATTGCTTTAAAATGTTAGTTAATTGAACTTTTCATGGTCCTTTCATGGTTTAGAATTGTTTTAAAATGTTCTAGTATAATAAAATCAAAGTAATATGTCAGGAAATATATATGGATATGTCAAATTGAATTCCAACACAATCGCAATAGTAATCGTTTTATCGCCTTAAATATCGGTATCATATCGTGAGTTTAGTGAATCATCACACCCCTAGTTTGGCCCTTTACTAATTTTATCAGTCAGTCTGCCTCTCTGGGGAAACACTCCTGCCCACCTGCCTATATACATTGACTGGTGTCCCCTGGAGTCTATCCTTGACCGCTCCTCTTTTACATCTCTACCTCATATCTCTTCCCTGAAATAGCCAATCTATCTACTACAGCCTTAGAATCTACTGAATGTCCACATGACAGGCATGCCCATGCAGAATAAGGACACTAGGATAGGATGAAATGCATTCTGCTCAGCTCTGCTACTATTTTATTATGGTTTATACTTCATTGTAGCAAATAAAATTATTAAAATGGCTCTGGTAGAAGTCAAAAGTGCAGAAATGTTACACTACTGTGCATAAAGTGCAGCTATGTGCAGAACAAATCCCTTTCTATCTAATGACTTTTTTCGAACAAATCATTTATACTTAAAATAAATGTTAGATTTAATGTCGAACCACATTAGCCACTGAAAGAGACATCTGAGAATCTTTCAGTAGAACTTCACATTGTACAAGAAAGACATGTGCTGTTGCAGTTCAATATCTACATGAACCGATGTTTCAAACACGCTTCATTTCACAATCAGGAATACATATCATTTCTACAATTCCCTTTCCATCAAGAACGTTTGTCAGGAACGTTTATTATGCACCTGAATCTGACTTTATTCAACGATGTTGTGAATAAGGTCTCTTAACAAGGGCAATATCTTATTCATCTACAGCTCTGTGCTTCATGAAATACAGACTATTTGCTGGCATAATTAGTTGGCATAATCAAGGCTACACTGCTACGGGTGATAACAATGGCAAATAGTCTATGGGATTTTGTGCTTCCACAGTTCTTGGGCAATGCTCGTGCCAAGGTAAATCAATACAGTGAATGAAAATATGACTCTATGATTCACACACAATGCCAACCGCAAATGATCCCAACAATATTTTTGTAGCACACTCAAGACGTCAAAAATAATAATAAGCCCATGTTGCTGAGAGAGTCAAGGCCAATCACATTCCGTACAGTATATGCTGTGTGTAGGACCCCAAGAGCTTGTATTCATTACTCCTTGGCTAATGCATGGGTAAAGTGAATAACAAATACCACAACACCAGACGGGCTAATGTATATCATAGTTATTTTGAGTATGAGGTACATCTGCTGCCAAGCACATCATTCACTACGTAGCATTAAATCCAACGTGGCTTGACGGCTACAGTCATTTCAGTGGTTTATGGTGGGTTGTGCTCTTCACCAACATATGAATGATGCTAGCTTAATTGTAATCGATAAAACTTTGAAATCATTTCATCTCAGATTCTTAACATGCATTTTGGTCAAGACAAAACAAAATGTATTTTTGTATTTTTCAGGTGAAAGGAAAGGAAAATACAAACATAGTCATTTTACACAGCCTTTGTTTACTTCCGGTCCCTGCACCTGTTGGCCTTCAAAACAAGGGTCTCCAAATGTGGCAGTGGCCTAATTAATTAATACCTTTTTAACTAACAGCTCTGAATTCATATGCATCAAAAAGACAAAACAATCTCCTTAGTTTCATTTTACAGTTTGTCCTGATGGTGGTGCTAGAGGGAAGGTCATGGGGGTCACAAACAAAATATGTTTCACTCTCTTGAGAGCTACTTGAGAGCATTCATATCAACATAGTTTATATTCATTAGAATTTGAGACCACAGACAAACAGATGGACAAAAACATAGCCTACTTGACAGGCCTCCTTGACAGAGTTCTCAATTAGAATCACCATAAACCCACATACAGTTGAAAATGTATCAAAGCTTAAGATTTTTTTTAAATGACAACAAAAATGGATCATTGGCTTGGCGAGTGATGATGAGTGACATGGCAGAGGTTTGAACGCATGCAACCACAAAATAGCACCTCAGTGTGAATATCAGGCATCTCCATATTACAGCCAGGGTTTCAGCCCAATTAATAACAATTATAAAATGTACATTTGACTAAAGTTTGAGAGATACCTATAGCCTAATAGCAGTGTGCAAGAATTTGGCAATGGGTCCAGCAGTTTGCCACGCCATATGCAAACTGGTAGAACTATTTACAGGTACAGTGTGAGTAAAGATTATAGTAGTCTAGCACAATCTTTCCCTTTCAAAATGAGTCAAGAGAATGTGTTTGTTATTTGAATTGTTTTGTAATTAGAATCTTCCCTCATCCCATTCATGCTATAATAATAATAGTTACAATTGAGTATAGTGAGTGCAAGTAAGAGAGAAAGAGAGACTAATAACTTATTATTTTTATGCCTTTTGAAGGTGATTTCACTTATGCCAGCTATTTATTTATTTTTATATTTATTTATCTGTTTTATTTATTTTAAAGCACTTATGACACTAATTCTTTGTCATGCGAGTCTATGGACTTTAATGTTTGTTTAGCACTAAATTACGACGTAATAACTCATGTGGCTGATATATAGTAGGCAACCCTCACTTCACATAAGTGTGATTTGTTTATGTACACATTATTCACGCATTTCTGTTGAAAAAAAAAAAAACACAAATAAAAGTTAGGATTTGTGACACAAATCAATGTTGAATAAAAGACATCCTTTTTATTTGTAATAATGGATATTTTAGACATGCATTCTGCAGTTTCCAACTCTGCTGTGCTCAGTCACAATTCAATAATGCAGAATACGCTGTAGACTCAGAGGTGCTACTTGTATGGCTGGGCCAGGGTCAAGTACAGTACATACCTCCAACCATTGGTTCCAGTCAGCTTGGAGGATGTACAAAACCCAACTTCTGGGCATCACACAAAACCTAAACATCATTCACTGACAATGTTACAGAATATATTTGTATCCATGGTTTCAAATTTAAAAATCCTGCAGCGTTTCATTCGTGTTCATCTCTTATACAGAGCCATAATACTAGGGTTTTATACATAGTGGACAGAGCAGTAGGGCAGGATGTTTGGCCTCAAACTCAATGCCAACAACATCAACAACAACAACATTGAGGACAAAAACATTTCTACAAACTGGGCTCTCTGGATAGTGGATAGTCAGGGGATTCAAATATCTGGGTGGGCGATGGTTTCAAGAGCTACTATAGGATGAATACAGCTGTATGGGGCCGAGGCATGGGCACAATATACAGCAGGAACCTGGATGCCCTGGATGGCGTCTTCACGAGAATGCTATGAATGGCACTTGATGCACTATAACATAAAGTACACAGTCGTTCCCATATATGGGTGGACATCATCAGAAAGGTAGACCATACAGATGTTCACGTACAAGGTCAGAGGGATAAGACTGGCAGGGCATTGTGTCTGCATGGCAGCCTGCACTGCTAGCGAGGAAGTTTACCCTGGGAGTAGTAAACTTCCTCGAAGGGGAAGGAGGCACACACCTGTGACTGCAGATGTAGAGGTGCTCATTTTATGGTTCCAGACCCCACACAGTACACTGTACTCGCTGTGTAGTGTCCGTAGAGTACTCTATGTAGTACTGCACTGCATGTACAGTACAGTAGTAGTCTATTCAGGTCAGTGAGGTCAGGCATTTGGGGTTTGGGGTTCAACATTTAGAATTTGAGTAAAGATTTTCTCTGTTACACATGCATAACAAAGTTCTCAGAATGTTAGATTGATAGAAAAATAATTATAATAATGAAAGTGTGTAGGGCAGAGTGGATATTGCAATAACTGTACATTGAGTACTGCCTGTAGTATCATACTGTAGGGTACTAAAAACCTGTAGTATCATATGGTACATACTTTTCAGACATGGTAAACAACACACTAAAATGCTCATTTTTAAGTTCATTCAAGTTATGCAACCCTTATTTCAAAATATCAGTAAAGATACATTATACAAGTTAAACTTACCAAAATGTCCTCAAAACCAAAATGTTTGGGTAGTGGCTTCTGCTGTTGCAAATTAGATGGAGGCAGCCATTTTGGGTCCTACCATCTGAGGCTCTGTCTCTACTTGCAGTGCAAATGGTATGGTCCAGGTAGGGCAGGGGATGTGTCAGATATGATACAACAGGTTTTTGAACCGAGTAGTGGTTACATATATATGACCCACCTGAAGAATTGATGCATCATATATGATACACACTGTTAGTGCATAGGGTTAAAATAATGTATATTAATATTTTTGATGTCTATGGGAAAAAAACACTAGGGTCTGGAATGATGGAACCAGAAAATGTCCGCCACAGCTAATGCCCAGATGGAAAATGCATCATTTCTTTTCCTGGAATGTAATCACACTAAATCGAAGTTGTTTTTTAATCAATAAACAAAGAAAGTGTGAATCTTGTTTGAACTTACCATGAGTTATGTCATTGGTAGGCAGTAATCAGAAATGCTGCTCATAGTGACTACTGAGTGGCAGTGCATCTGAGGTAGGAGTGGCCAGGGTTGTCCCAGTTCAGTCCTGGGCTCCCCGCTTCCCCCAGCGTCAGTGTCGAAGTGTCCTTGAGCAAGATGCTGAACCCTAATTGCTCCTGCGTGTTGGTGCCTTGCATCAGGGTTTCCTCGCGCCATTGTGTGTGTGAATGGCTGAATGTACTATTGTAAAGGATATAGGCACTACAAATCTAACATTTCTGTTTTTCTTTGTAAACAACTCAAGATGACTACATGCATAAATTGTGGTGGCATGCAAATGTTATTAAAATGAGTTTGTAATTACACAAATCCTGTCGAGAATTGCATTTTGACATACCAAAAAGTCCCAAACTATGAGTTTTGCTTTTAATTGAGAAGGGGAAGAGACTAATAGTCACTTAACAGACATCCCTTCAAGAAAGAGAGATTAATTTGAACGTAATCACAAGTGTGAACATTGCTGTTATGTTATTACTCTTCCGGTGAATGCTACTGGCTTGTCTGTTGTCTGAGTAATAAATATTCATGCATACCTTTCAGGGCCTTTGTTGACTAACCTCCATGGAGTCTATGACTTGAGCAAACATAAATAGTGAAACTAAATAAAATTACAAATGATGTATGTATATACGTAAAATATGATAATCACTGTCAGTGATTATCTTATTTGTGTGTGTGTGTGTGTGTGTGTGTGTGTGTGTGTGTGTGTGTGTGTGTGTGTGTGTGTGTGTGTGTGTGTGCGCGCGCGCGCGTGCGTGCGCGCACGCGCCGTGGTGATGGTGGGGCGGGTGTTGGAACATCAAAGGCTTCCCTATCTTTGTGCCATGTAAACAGTTGCGTGCCTTCAGTGAGTTCAAGAGCCCCATTTTAATGATTCCATGGAAGATTGCCACATTGACAAGAATCCTGTAATAAATAAAATTAACAAACATTTCTGTAGGGTCTTTTCACAGGGAAAGAGAGCCCAATGTTTTTCTTTCAGATAAGTGGTCTATACATCCCCTGCTCTTTCCTGATTAGTCTAATCCAGTGAGAAGTGCATGCAGGGTTTTGATTGAGTCAGGCATCGAGGACCCGGAGGGGAGCCCTCCTGATAAGTGCCTTTACCTTTCACCTCCAGAACCCCACGCGCGTCGCTTCACTGTATCCCCGCACCCTCTAATCTCATTTGGCCCAGGAAGACATGCTCAGGCACAAGGAGCTACGATTAGCATCATCTTTACTGAGGGATTCCAGTGGCTTTGGCCTCCGTGGACTGGTGCTGTCCTGAACCTGAATGTACTGTATCAGGCAGGTATAGTCCTGTGTGTGCACAGACAAATGTTCAGTGTTAAAGGGAAACTTTGCAGATTTTAACACATATCCCAATGTTGTGATAACGTCATGGATGGGGGGGGGAAAATCAACAAAGTTACACTTCATGTAACTTTGATTTGCAAATGCTTGAGTTAAATTTACAGTGTGTGTTTAAAGGATGCGTGTATGTACAGTATGTCGTATGTCTATGCACCTGTGTGTAAGCACATGCATGTGCATGTGAACGTATGCATACACATGTATGCATACAGTTGATATACAGTGCATATACAGTGTACCGGTATGTATGTTGTGAAGTTTATTCTGCCTGTATAACAACTGTTCAGTACTTTCTTTTTTGTTACGTTGGTTAAAGCAATGGTTCTTGACATTTCCATTATTTGTGCGCAGACCCACATCTGAAAATATTTTATGCTAGGGGTTCCCATACAATGTTTGATGTTTTATTATTATTAAAATGTTTCATATATTATTTTCTACTTTTATAGTCAATGTATAGAAACATTTTGTGGGAGCCCCCTGGAAGGACCCTGGGGGTTCCCGCACCCCACTTTGAGAACCACTGGGTAACCGGATTCATGTACAGTTGCTGATGTTTCAGCAGTCAGTGATCTGGTCTGAGGTAGGCATGGCAGTAGATCTCAGCAAGCCTGTTCGTGTCAGAAAGGTTTACACACTTATGAAAGGTCAGAGCCATCCCAACCACGGATGGTGGATTGCTAAACAGCTACTTCCCACCCGACAGTGCCCTGCAGCGTTTCATTCATGTTCAACATCCATACACAGCCATACACTAGGGTTTTATCTAGTTTCCTCGCAGTCAGACACAACAGAGAAGGGAAAGGAACTACTGACAGTAGAAATGGAGTGCAGGAAAATTGGCCTGCAACAATGAAGAAACCTGAATATTGCTATATGCACACTAGACTACAGTATATCCATTATTTAGCTACTTTCTAACTTGTGTACTATTACAATATAAACCCCCAACTCGTAATCACTGAAACCTTTGAGAAAGTTATGCCTGTAGGCTGTAGAAAATCTTGAATTCAATTAAGTACAGCTATTTCTCAAGTAGCCTACCTCAGATAACCTACAGTAATGTCCCTGGAATTATCAGGCAACCACCTGATTTTACAAGTTGGTTAGTGATTACAGTTAATAACACGTATCTTACAGTATGACATGTTTTCACATATGATTGGACAGACGACTTTATGAACTGAATAGACTGCCACCAGCACAGATTTTACCAGAAATTTGTAAGCTCACAAATGCTCCTTCCGAACATTTGGATTTAGGGTACCACATACGATTGGGTTTCTGGAATAAATGTGGCATAAGCAAGCTGCACCTGCGGTTCAACTCATCAGGACAAGCACAACGTTGGTCAGCCATCATTATACAGTATGATGAACCACTCCACCTACAGTATATGTTTACTGGACTGGAATCAAAAGGTACCGTCTTGATGCACTGTTCTCAACTGATCAGGTTACACTATTGAGCATTTTACAGTTACTATACAAATTAAATATCACAAGTAATTTTATAAAGTAAAGGTCTATAACAGTTCAGGGGGCACAATCAGTATCTGGGCCCAGTTCTCTCTGTGATGAGTCCAATTCCCACTTTGAAGCACCATTGACTTGCAATATGTGAAGCTCTGATTGCATTACCATACTGAACTTTCTATTTTCTAAATGAAAGGGGAAAGAAAATGACAAAGCAATATATGGACTGAAGTCAAATGGAATATTAGTCTGCTTAAGTCATTGAAACTACTGAAACAACTACTACCGAATAAGACTGATATTATTACTGATATTATTTCCATTAGGCCTACACAGTTTAACATGGAGGATTTCTCCAGATGCAAATAGTGATCAATAAAGCCTGTGAGATATAAGGCCTACAAATATTACTCGTTCAATATTATTATTAGCAGTGGTTTTCAACAGTTTTCATATCAAGGCCAAATTTATTTGACATTTGAGCCACGGTCCAGACCACCATGCAGATGTTACCTCGCAGACACAAAACTAAAAGCATGTAGTTTGTTGGATACGATTTTGTCCACAATTTCATGCTGCGGTTGCATTGATGTGGAACAGGATTGATAACAGGCAAACCTTGATCAAAATAACTATTATTTACATTAATAGCTGTGTAGCCTTCTATAAGTAAAGCAGATGTGTAACAATATTGTTAATCTCTTGAAAGTGTAAAATTAGAAAATGGACCTGCAAGCATCTACTGACAACCTTTTTGCTCATGGGCCACCAGAAGACCACTGATGGTTGCTGGACCACTGGTTGAATACCTCTGGACTGGACTACTTAAAACAACTGAGACAAAATCAAAAAAGGGGAAGGGGTTAAAAAGGGTATCTCTCAATGAAAATGCCTAATCATAGCCTATAGCTTACTTAACCCATAAAATAACATTTGACATTTGTCACAGCCACAGGTGGATTTATCAACATTTTTGGCAAATAGCCTAAATCTTTTCCACGAGATAATTGCTATCTCTCTTTGCAAATTTACTTTGGAAGTTACAACGTGGCAATGTAGGCGATACACATACAGTATAGCACAAATTGCAAGGATGTTTTGATTAATTGAAAATGGAGCACCCATGATGTAAACAAGGTGCTTTCTGGTTATATCCTCAGTAGCAGTTTTTTGTACGAATTGCACTTTCTTTGACCTATCCCATTCTACAATCTGCCAATAAAATCAATGAATCAATCAACCAACCAATTTGGGTCCTGGGCTGTGGTTCAGCGGTCTGGGTGGGCACACTGCATGGCTGGTGATCCAGCACTGGCAGTGTCCGGCGTGGGTTCGACTCCCAATCCCTGCGGCCTTTGCTATGCGTGTCTACCCCCCCCCCCCCCCTTTCCTGACAGTCTACTGTCTCTCCCTCTATAAAAATTCAATAAAGGCGAAAGCCACAAAAACTAAATAACAAAAATAATAATATAATTAAAAATAATAATAATAAAATAAATCAATCAAGTTCGATTGGTTGCCATTAAAGCGATCCATTCACGGTGCAGTGACGTGAGAAACAGATGACTGAGCGAGCAAATGAATAAACAAACAAACAAACAAACAATAGGATTATAATGATTTGGTTTAGGCCTATACTGCACAGTGGATGTACAAAATGTAGAAATGCATTACGGGAGTGTTGCAGTGGATGGATGAAGTTTGTAAATTGCGGAACTTGTTACTCAGCAACACGAGTAAAAAGTGATGAAGCATTTGATGTGAAAAAGTGGTAAAGTTTATGCTTTCTTAATAATAATAATAATAATAATAATAATGCAAAAAAACAAGCCTACATGGGATTTGCGTTATACCTTAGCTTGCAGGTGCGCGCACTGCGCGTCACGGGACTTCACTTTAGCTCTACTTTCTGGAGACGGGGGTTCCTTTAGTGTAAATCAGTTTTCCGACTGGCATGACATTAAACAACATGGTATGATTTCTTTTCTCTCAGCTCATCAATTCATTTTTTTTTTTCTTATCAGCTCCTTCACTATTTCATTTCTTTCAAATGGGCATCCAGGGATCCCCAAATTCAAGCCGGGGTCTTCAAACAACACAACTATGGTTTACTCCTTTTCCGTCAAAATGGTATCCCAGATCCAATTTTAGATAACGAGGGGTTTAGCTGTGATTATTTTTTGGTCTAGCAGAGACAATTGCGAATATTCTGAAATGAGATCAGTTGTATCCCAGAACAATTTACCCGTGAATTGAGACAAATATGCCACCATCAGTCCATGGATGCCTTTTTTGATAAAGTGAACTTTGTAACGGCAATTCTCCATCCGCTTTTTTGTTTGTTTTTATATTAATTTATCATCAATATAGCTATTAAATGTTTTTTATCCTGAGCATCGATCCTTGAGGGGCGCTCAGGCCAATACTTTTGATTTAGCAAATTAGTGCAGAGATACAAACTACATTCACAACGGCTATCAATCTGGGCTTTAAAGATGATTTCAGGGTCACATTAAAACAACAATAATGTAAATGACCCCGCATGTCATTCAATTAAAAGCGTCAAGTTCCTCCCACTTTTGTTTCATCCGTTATATATTTTAGACTCAAGTGGAAGGGGAAAAAATGGAAGGGGGAAAAAGTGTACCCTCCTCATTGACTTTTATCACTAAATGAAGCATAAATGACCTGAAAGCGCTGGCTGTCGCGTTCAATTAAATAAAATAAAGAACAATTATCCTCTCTTTTTCTCTGATCTCGCTGCTGAAAGGAATCCCAGAGAGATAAGGCAGATTGAATTCGTCTATATGAGCAGCGCAGGCGGCTCTGTTGTGCTCGAATAAAAATGTCAAGGGGAAGGAGCTAAAGGGAGATTTAGGGCGTCTATAATTTCAAATCATAATTTTCTCCATTATAGTTTCTGAGGTGCCATTATTGTGTGGTTATTTATTTTTAGCCTGCTGAATAATCAGAATCCATTAACTCATTTGCACGAAGGAAAGACGTCGGCAAAACCACGCGCGAGATATATAATGTTATACCTTGTGTAGAATTCCAAGTATATATTCTCCCGTGAATCATATACTGTATATATATAAGTATAATCTGTTAATATTTTTAAAGCGGTGTATTCAATTATTTGTTAATTGTGAAATGGGGGGAAATGTGGGAATTGATCCCCTCTATTTCGACTGCGAGGTTATACCTGGATATAGGCTACCTATAAAGTAATTATAATGGTCTAATTTCAAAGTTGAATTAGGATGCTTTAGGGGGTTTGATGTAGAACTTGCCGTTCGGTTCAATGAAGTATCACCCTCATTTACAGCGCCAGATAAGAGCTAAGTCTGTCATAAAAATCTGAGGCTGCTGCCCGTCTCCCCCCTCCCTCCCTCCCATCCCCAATATTGAATTGCGCCTTGGGCAATAGTGCAGAATCGTGAATCTTAACTTCTCTCGGCATATGTTCCTGGCAGATAAGTAAACAATTTGGATGTGAAATGAAATTTTTAATTAATACCGAAGCCTAATATCTACACCTCCGTTTTGCAAATCCTATTCCACATCACGGTGACAAAGACGAATGTATAGTAAATGCAATGCTATCCGACTTTTAATCCGCGTATTTTATTAAAGGAAAAAAATGGCTTATAAATATTTATAATATAAATATTTTGGCTCATGTTTATTGTATTGACAAACCGATCGTTGTCAATACAATAATATACAATATATTAGGCCTCTTACCGAAATGTCCTCAAATTTTGGCCAAAAATAAAAATAAATTCTCACACATTGATATCGCCTGAGTTTAGACACACCATGCACCAACCTGTTTATATACACGTCCAGGCGTGCGTTTTGAAAACAAACGCGCCTCTCCACACGCACGCACTTTGCTGCAGCCCTGCTAGCCTAAACTTTATAGTTCAAAGATGTCGCTTGAAACGCATAGCCAACAAAGCAGTTTAAATAAACCTCACATTTAACTTGCACTTATTGGGCGCTGGATAAGTGAACCTATAATTAAGCAGCATGCATTGCATAGAGGCTTCCTGCTCAAATGATTAAGCAGTCAAACAAGTCCGACAAGCGGAATCCCTTCGGGGGAGGCCTCTGCTGAACTGTCAAACATCAAACACCGCAAGAGGTTCATTTCAGTGTCAAGAAACATTGTAGGCTATATACCATACCACAATGAACACGTTTTAAACCTGTTTAAAACAAGAGGACACGCAAAGTCGAAGCCAATGAGCTTAATAAGAAAGGAGTGCAGAAGTTTTTGACATCACAGCAACACATGGGAACAAAATGCATGGATGATGGATCAACATGAAGGTTTGAAATTATTGCAATGCACGGCATTGCGCTTAGCTCTCAGTGAAAACAATGTAAACGGCTTTAAATCAATATCCACTTGGCAGAACAAGTATAGCGTAATTGGTGGGGCCAGGATTTTAGTTAGTTTATAGGCTCAAAAAGGTTTAGTTCCCTTACAAATACATTTTAGTTGACTCACCGAAGTATACTTCAAATGAAAACCTTTGCATGATTTGGAGATTGTTTTGATCTAGGTCAAATGGAAATGCAGGTCCATGGCAAGAAAGAGGTTATCTCATTGATCGGCATTAAATTAAATATTTTCTGTAAATATCATAAACAATTAAGCACCATTACAAATAACACGCTAGCCACAGGTTACCCCCCCCCCCCCCTCCAAAAAATGAAAAGATAAGAGAATCCTGCAAATATATATTTCTTCATATACCCATACAGGAAATTGTAAATTGTTGAAGACAGATTGTCTTTATTCGAAACGTCTTTGCTCAGCAATTGAACAAAGAGCAGAGGTATCAACCTTCTAAATACATTTTACCTTTCCATAACATGACAGGTTTTTAATTGCGCACCTTAAATAGAAAATACACAACTTAAAAAAAATGTGTGACTAGCACTTAACAAGAACAAAATAAAACAGAACACAAATGAAATAAAATAAAACATCCGATGGTTTTGCCTTGTCCCTTAAATAGACCGTTTGGTTTTATGTGTCAGTTTGATATAACAATATGACCCGTATATCCAACCTATAGGTCCCGATTATGACCAATTAACATCATAAAATTACGAGTGCCAAAATGTATACTAAAACTTATAGGCCTATACAGGAAACGAGAATGCAAGTTGTTAAATGTGCAAGCCAAATTTCAAAATGAAATAATACCCTTATATCAATAGTCAACACAAAGTTACCATAGCATCGAAATGTACACAATAAATAAAGTTAAAGGCCTCCTTTTTCTGGTTGCCATAAAAGTTATAACATTTACAATTCTTACAGATCACAGGGCACCTCCTTACATCTATTCCGAGTTCCATGCTGAGGTTTAGGAACGTCGAGCTCTTGAAAAGTTTATTTTTTTCCTCCTCCTCTTTTCTTTTGCCATAACAAGTCCAAGGCAAACACAAACTGTTCGTGCCTCTTTTTTGGGGGGCGCACTGCCTGTCCATTTATATACATGCATTTTCAGTATTCAAGTTAAATTATAAAGAGAAACAGCAGTCTTGTGATTTGTGTGTGGGGTAAGGTTACATAGCAGCAGCGTGCGCTGATGAATATGGGTCTATGCCAGTCTTGGTCATACCTGGGAAAAGTATGTAGGCCACGGGGGGCTGTAAACTGGACGTGGACCAGGCGCTACAGTTACACGGCACCACGTAGCCGGGGTTCGTGGGCGACGGGTGGGTGTGAGTGTGCTGGCTGGCGGGGCAGCCGAGGCTGCCGAAGGCGCCGTTCTGATATCCCAGAGAGGAGTAGGGCGCTAAAGTGCTGGTGCTCAGCGAGTGCGGTGTCATCGTCTCCGTCATCTTCTGGATGGCGCTGGAGCTGAACTGACTCGGGTCCAGGAAGGAGTAGGGCGCCGCCGACGTGGGCGGCAGGAACGCGCGCGCCTTCTCCGCGGAGCTCAGCAGGGAGTCCGACACGGACAGCGCCTTCATGTGGTCCACCGAGTGGTCCCCGAGGTAGGGCAGCGGGAACACGTAGCGGTCCTTCTTCAGCAGGTTCTTGGGCTTGCGCCGCGGCCGGTACTTGTAGTCGGGGTGCTCTTTCATGTGCTGCGCCCGCAGCCGCTTCGCCTCGTCGATGTAGGGCCTCTTCTCGGACTCGGACAGCAGCTTCCACTCGGCGCCGAGCCGCTTGCTGATCTCCGAGTTGTGCATCTTGGGGTTCTCCTGGGCCATTTTCCGCCGCTGGCCCCGGGACCACACCATGAACGCGTTCATGGGTCTCTTGATGTGATCGACGGGTTTGGACATGTTGGGGATGAAAGTGAACTGTTTTCTTTTCTTTCGTTCTTTTTTTAATCCTCAATGGGTATATTACTGACGAGAAAAAAAGTTATCTTACGAAACGAAAAGAAAACTATTCACCTGTCTAGAAGCCCGATATAAATCATGCCACTTCGTATATGCTTGGGAGCGGATCAGAAAGAAGAAGAAAATCACTATACCGGTGGGGAAACAAAATCCGCTTCCCCAAAATTCCCACAGTTTAAACCGCTGTTTTGGTTTTCAAGTCCTGGTCACTTCTCTTCTTCTCATCCCCAAACTGCAGAATGCAGGCGAAAAAAAAGATCCACACAGGTGAAAGCAATGTTCCGCAAACGAGGAGCCGTAAAGTGTTGTGTATGTGTGTGTGTTGTTTTTTTCCCCCTCTCTCTCTCTCTCTCTCTCTCTGTCTCTCTCTCTCTGAAGTTTCTCGTCGTGCAGAAAGCACCTGGCGTGGAAATGAGGGGAAGCGAGTGAATATGAGCCAAAAGCGGTGAAGTTCAAAGGCTGGGCTGGTTTGGTCTGCACGCAATCTGACATAATCGCAGGGCGTTCACTCGCCAACCTGAGCGCCCAATCAGCACACAGACCCAATATAATACCTTCACGGAGTAAATATGTACATTACAACATAAACAAAGAGCGGCGAGGGATGGAAAAAAAAGGAGGGAGGTTATTCAGGATCCCTCCCCGAATCCGTTTAATGAATCGCAACAAACACATAGAGACCTTCAACCTCTTTCCAGTAAAAAGCTGACTCCCGTTTCAAAGAGGTTTTTGATATTGATATTGAGGAATGCTTTGCTTATATATATATATATATATATATATATATATATATATATATATATATATATATATATATATATATATATATATATATATATATATATATATATATATATATATATATATATATATATATATATATAATTACAGTAAACAACATTACACTCTAGGCGCACCATTTAAATTAAACGACCCTTCACACCTCTATCTATACACAATGTATACTTTACACATGCACACACACACACACACACACACACACACACACACACACACACACACACACACACACACACACACACACACACACACACACACACACACACACACACACACACACACACACACACACAGTTCCAAGCACCGTGACGTCCTGTAAGCATGGGAATGACATATCCTTGACCATGTGAGTCCAGCTGCCACCACCTATATACTCTACCCAATGTATAGGCATTAATAAAAACTACAAACACCATGAAGGAAACGTAATGTCAGCTTAACACATTTTAAAATAGTCATTGTCAGTCCATAATTGTTACATTAGCTCACAACAATTTGACAGCCGAGATTGCAAGAGGCACCGAGTGATAGTTTTAATATGCAAATAGCTTTGAATGAGGACCGCTGCTTAATAACCCTCGGGCTAATACGCGTGATATATGATTCCTTCAGTTGTGATTATTAAACGGAACGCAGCCTTGTGGTTCTTCCACTGTTGTAATATCTGCCGTGAAACGCTGTGATTTCAGACGTATAACGTTATATCACACACACACACACACACACACACACACACACACACACACACACACACACACACACACACACACACACACACACACACACACACACACACACACACACACACACACACACACAGGTCTTTTCTCAAAGTTGTTTAAAGGGGCATATCACCCATTTTCAACGGTTTACTATCATTAATACACCGAGATGGCGGGGAAAAAGTTCCACCATTCAGTGTTTCTGTGGAGGATGGAGGTGCATCTCATCTTGAACACAAATGTCATCAAAAAATGTTGAAAAGGTCAGCCCGTCCATTTGAGTCTATTCAAATCTAGTCTATTTTTATGCTTTCAAGGTTGAATTATAGGATGTGTTTACACTCAATATTTCTGATGAACAAAAAAGAAAGAAAGAAAAACAGGGGGAAAATAAAAAATAATGATGATGTCACTTTGCGTTTTCAGTTGCAAATTTGTGACAAAACAAACTGTAATCCCGAAAAGAATAACACTGTTGCAATATTATGTATAGGCTTAAACTAAAAGGGGATCATGTCTCCCCCACCCCCAAAATTGAGTTTATGCCTCTAGCCTAACCCCACACACCTACTCATTTTTTCCACATAAGTCTCTCTCTCTCTCTCTCTCTCTCTCTCTCTCTCTCTCTCTCTCTCTCTCTCTCTCTCTCTCTCTCTCTCTCTCTCTCTCTCTCTCTCTCTCTCTCTCTCTCTCATACTGTACGCATGCGTAAAGTGAAAGCCTCAACAGCGAGATCGACATCTTTATTATTGTAACCTTAAACGATATGAACATTGTCGATAAATAATACAAATTGTATAGACCATGTTCATTTTTGCTTCAGTATAACGAACAATATGTCGCATCAGACTTGAACTGTCCGCAAGCGCAGATTCGACTCCTCTTGACAGAGAAACATATACTGTAGTCATCAGAATCGCAAAAGCTTAGATTGATCCGCAACTACGGTACGTTTATTATGCATATTTTTAAACTTTAGATTTGTGTTATTATCCACTGAGCCAACGCAATGGGACATGCAGTTGCAGTCTATATAGCCTGTATCCAAGCCAGCTTATGCTTTTGAGATCAATGAGTTAGATAACGGGAAATTATTTGACGGGCTGCACCCCCTATTCACGGGGGAGAGGTAAGCTATGTTTCTTATTCAAAAACTGATTGTCTAATAAATTCAGGCTTGAAAGTTCCCTTGACAATTTAGCCGGATAATGAGCAATGCAATAGGCTTTGATTAGTTTTGTGGCTGCCGCCTGTGTTCTCTTCAACCACGATTTCTCTCCTTTTTTCATGGCACATTTCAAGCCAATTCTTTTTAAAAATCGAAACGGGAAAAATATAAGATAAATATCACAGATTTTAACGGCAGTCTATTGATTTTAATTAAATTCGTATATTGATTGATTTTTTCCCACCCTCTTACCATGAAAGCTTCATTCCTCTCGATGATAAGAGTTTGTCGACCATCCTGGTTCCATTTAATCGGACGGAAATGGCAAATTAATTAAATTATTAATCGATGATGGAAAACAAATATTGTATGATCTATTTTAAAATACGCTACATTTTGGAAAATGTCGTGAACACCATGGCACTGAACAATATTTGTATCACAATATTCTAGTAAATACAGGGAATTAATGTATTAGCCTATACTGCAAAGGTGTTTCAACTTTCAACATATTTTTTAAATCACACACACACACACACACACACACACACACACACACACACACACACACACACACACACACACACACACACACACACACACACACACACACACACACACACACACACAAGCAGGCATGCTCATAAAACCAGGATTATCATATAGGACACATGTCCATCTATCTTGCCTTATAAAGTGAATGGGACAGAACCTCCATTCGGAGAGCCTATTAGCCAACTTGGTCTCCCGTGGAGAGCACTGAGGTAAGCTCCACTACCGTAACTGGCCATGGTGCTGAAACGGTAAGTGGCTTTCTTTACTGCAAACTTGCGTCCTCCCTCAAAACTCTTAAAAGCTAGGGTTGACATTTCAATGCCTTTCATTCTATTTACATCCTTTTTAGGGATGGTTCTCTTCTCCGAGGAAAAAAAAAAGTGGTGGTGGGGGGGCGACAAACAAACATTAGAAGGGAAGTTTTGGATGAAGTGCCACCTTCATAACTTGATAGCAAAAATGTTCTCGAGTTTTAATATAACTTCACAGACTTGGCAAGAAGCCCCAGTCACTATTTGGAGCTAAAATTACAAAATAAATCCAAACACGGACAACGGATACATTAGGGTTTTGTCCCCCCCAAAATAGGCCATGACAGCTTTCCAACTCTGGCATCAAGGGTATTACAGTGCTTATTTATGGATGAATGGAGGCATAAGGATGATGGACATTGTTTGAGGCAATAGATGACAAAAGTGGACTCACAGGGGAAGGGATGAACCTCAATCACTCTATTGCTCACTGTCTGTCTGTCTGTCTGTCTGTCTGTCTGTCTGTCTGTCTGTCTGTCTGTCTGTCTGTCTGTCTGTCTGTCTGTCTGACTGACTGACTGACTGACTGACTGACTGACTGACTGACTGACTGACTGACTGACTGACTGACTGACTGACTGACTGACTGACTGACTCACTCACTCACTCACTCACTCACTCACTCACTCACTCACTCACTCACTCACTCACTCACTCACCCCCCATTCTCTCTCTCTGTCTCCCCCCTCTCCCTCCCTCCCTCCCTCCCTCTCTCTCTCTTTCTCTCTCTCTCTCTGTCTCCCCTCCTCGCTCCCTCTCTCTCTCTCTCTCTCTCTCTCTCTCTCTCTCTCTCTCTCTCTCTCTCTCTCTCTCTCTCTCTCTCTCTCTCTCTCTCTCTCTCTCTCTCTCTCTCTCTCTTTCTCTCCCAGGCTGTGATACAAATAGGATGCAATTGGCAAGAGGGACAGTTCAGTAGAGCTACAGAAACACACTCTTCTCAACCATGAACATGCTTGTGCCCCATCTATTATTTAATGCATTCTGGTGGGATTATTATGAGCAAGGTATGTTGGTTTAGTTCACACTGAATCCTGGAAAATACAAAGTACAAAAATACACATTTATATGCATTGGGTGTTATTTTCTCATAAATTAGGCCTACAGCAACACAAAACCACACTCCCCCTTGCATTTATCAAATGATAATAGTGACAATGCTTTAGTTCATCGGTGGGAAACATCTTATCCAATCAAATATCATTCTGTAAGAATAATTCACTGGTAAATAATGACAACATTGGAGAGGGGATGTATATGGCCGACATGGGATCTGTCTCTATACCTTTAATAAATCTTCACATTCACGCCACTTTGTCATCGTTCAAAGCGTCTGAGCCTTGGCTGTGCACACATAGTGCTGAAGAAAGTCGACAGAATTACTGAATAAATGGAGCAGAATAAAAAATGAACAAAGGTTCAAGGCATCAGGTTATAATGAACGGATAGGGGCACCACATCAAAGACCAAGAGGTCCACATCACACAATTATACAATACAATTAGGATTAAAGGGGCAAAATGGAGATAACAGCAGATAGGGATAAATTATCACAAAAGGAAAAGATGTGACTCTCTTCTGACCTTCATTAAGAGAGGGGGAAAAAAGCTCATTTAGAGCTGGCCTTCCTTGCAGGGGAATCTGAGGAGCCATGAGACTGTGACTGACTAGATAAGATTTGGGCAGCATAAAAGGAGCCTTTGCTCTGCTAATAAACAATTACACAATTGTTACTTCAAACACAACAATATGATTGGCTGCGAGGAAATCTGCCCGTGACTGCGAGGGTGCCTTAAACTGAAGTGATCCATTGCACACTGCCCAATGCATACATGCAATAATGGAACATTATGTGGTATAGCACATGAACCCCTTAAACCCGATATATGTTTATTGTGTGTCAACTAGCATAAATAGCTGATCTACAAGCTTGAAATTGAGCCTAGTGCCCAGTGTTGGGCAGTAACTAATTAAATATTACATATTACTGTAATATTATCATCTTTTCCAGAAAAAGTAAAGTATTAAGTATATTACTCTTCCAAAATAATAAGTGTGTGTTACTCCGAAAAAACATGCTTCATTACTTTTACTTTTAAGCTTGTTGTTGCATGTAAAAATCGAACAGATTTACAAGCTATCAACAGATAACAACAGAGATGCGTAGTAGTTTGTAGTTCTTAATCCACCACAACATTCTGCACACATGACGTACACTATAAATCGTACACCCTGTCATGCCTTTCATTAGCTGAGTTTCATGATAGCAGACAATGGGAAGGTACCACCATAGCCCGAGGGTTCAAACCTTTTCATGTCAAGGGTTAAAAATATTTTTTATAAACTTTGTGGATCTATTTTTGAATATAGAAATGCACAAAGTGGTTAAACCGTGTGACAGTGTATTAGCACATTTTGTTAGGTCCTGTGGAACCACTGAAGGATCCCTGGGGTCCCCCAACCATCCTGAAGAGTACCATATTCAATCAGCTTTGCCAATCAGAAGTAATGCATTACACTGGAAGCCAATCACAGCACAGCTGGTTGGCCAAAGGGCTGTGCGCTTCTATACTGCACCAAGTTCAGCAAATGCACCAATTCATTTCAAAATCAATCATTGTAGACACAATCTCTTTATGCCCCTGTCCTGATTGCACTGACCTGGTTCAGTCTTCAATTATCACCCAACTAAAGACAAAAATGTAACCAAGATCATTAACATTTCATAAGACTTTCCACCCACTGTGAAGTTACTGTACATATACTGTAGGTCTATATTAGATGGGCAGAGTGTTTAGCTATACAGTAGTGTAACATCTATATTAGCTTATTTGCTCTCTCTCTCTCTCTGTGTGTGTGTGTGTGTGTGTGTGTGTGTGTGTGTGTGTGTGTGTGTGTGTGTGTGTGTGTGTGTGTGTGTGTGTGTGTGTGTGTGTGTCGGCCAATAGGGGGGCATCATTTTAATTACATAACTTATGTTTCAGCCTAACTGACATCATCAGAGAACTTTAGGACTTAGAGTAGCAGCCATACCAACAGTGTTGAGCGCATCTAGGATATCCGTGGACATCAATCAAGTTCATTAAAATGATGATATATTATTGCTTATAGCTACTTTAATAATAACTTTATGTACTGCACTCACAATAGGTAGAGTGGAAGGATGCTACCTGTAAATCCATTTTTACATTGTAATAACACTACTGTAAATAAGCTGAATGCGGCTGAATGCTGCTGTTGAAACCATTCATGTATGCCATATTCTTATGTTGGGTATGAAGTCCTATACCTGTTTGAATGTTTGTTTGTGCGTATGGAGAAAAATAAATAAACTAGATCTGTGCCCAGGTCTGCACCAGCTCAGGTCATGTCACCCTGGGAGGGCAACAGTCACCGGTCACTGGTGAGTGGTGACTGGTGTCACCAGTATGGTGAGTCACCACCAGTATGTGGCGACTATGTTTTACCGCTGCAGGCAACTGTTATGTCACCATGTGAGGGTGACGTAAGAGTCACTGGTCACTGGTGAGTGGTGACTCACCTGTTACATCACCCTGTGGGTGACTTAACCGCTGCACGGACAGAGGTACGGACGGACAGACGTACGGACGGACAGTCGTTGGTACAAACAGGGCGTGAAACATAGTCACCACCATACTGGTGGAGACAATAACCACTGTACTGTACATTTCCCAGTCTAAAACCTGTCCCTATGTTAACAAAAAAGAAAAAGAAAAATGCATTATTGATGTACCGGGCCAATAATGTTGGTTGCTGATTGATTAGGAAATTGTTACTGTTACTGTAGCCTCGACACCCAGGCTTTCATTTTCGATCGCCTTGCGCGAAAACGGAAAGCCTGGACTAACGCACGTTGGAAAGTGGCCTTCAAGTGGGAGTGAACCTTCTGGGGTGGGCGTCGCTCTAAATTATGTGACGTAGAACAGCAGTGGACGGGCGCGGGAGGGGCCGGGGATGACGACACGTTAGTGAGATCAAATCAGTGCGCAGCACTTCCGCCGTGTGGATCCCACGACACCCCCGCCCCCCAAGGCCAAAATCATTGAGGGCTAGACCAGGCTACTGTTACTGTTGGGTGGACACCTTGTTCAAAAAAACCTCATTCCACTGGAGTGTAGATATTATTTAGACAACAAATACAGCAGTATTCAGATGGTATATTCTTCTGAGTGCTGATGTGTGATGATCACACCCCCTAATCTAACTCCATGCTGTTCCAGGCTGTTATTTGTTTTATGTGTTCTTTGTCATTATTACCGGACATCTGAGAGATGTTTATAGTAGAACCTTAACCACATGAACCTTACAGCATCCCAATCCTGGCCGTGAATTATAGGCACATCCGTCATGCACGATGCTGCATCAAGAGCATGTACTGTACATCGGCTATTTTCAGCTATGAGATTTGATGTAGAGGGGAAAAAGACTGGACCAAGCATATACCCCTGGAGGACCCTGGTCAAGTATATAGGGTTTAAGTGGTTAAAAGCAGATCTGAGCACAACTCTAAAAGTCTGGCAGGATGGACCGAAATGACTGAAATTGGTCTGAAAACTCCTTTCTCTGCTCTCTCTCTCGAATTGAGGGTCCATTGTAGAATGTCAAACAAAAGGTTTTTTATCAGAGACTCTTAATGTAACCCCCCTCTCTCTCGCCACCAACCCGTTCTTCTCTTCCTCTCTTTTCTCATTCATTTATTCCACTGTGTGTGGAAATAGGCTGGGCAACAATTAATTTCAGAGTGAATTCAGGCAGGATCTATTACGCCCTCTCTGCCTCTATTGCTCTAATGGAAATCTATTTCACTTCTCTTTTGTGTCCAATATAATTTAATGCCCATTTTATTAATGGCCTGAAATAATTACGGAAGGCTTTTGTGATTCTTGAGTATGTTTCATTTAATTGTGTAATAAATGTCTAATCAGAGCTCCCATCTGAAGCCATTATGGCATTAAAATTAACAATTACGCCACAAATGTCTTGGTGAATGCGTTGGGGTCTATAGAAATCATTGCTGATAACGAGACACATATAAATCATTCATGAGAGTTTTTTTTGCTCAAAGAAAAGCAGAGTGAGAGATAGGAGGATGGGAGGGAGATGTGTGTGGGGGGAGAAAGAGAGGAGAAGAAAGAGGGTGAGTTTTCTTTATTCCATTCAAAAACCGGGGATGGCCAAAAAGATAGTGCATTTTAAAACTGTGTGTCCCTCTTCAGTGGCATTCTTTGCCTGTCTCTCTCTATCGTCCTTTAATTTGCCTCCCTCTTTATTTTTGAAGTGACAGATTTCACTTTGGGAATTCATTAACCGTTAACTTGGGCGATAAAATATCTATCAGACCCCTCTGCCCGGTTCCCTTTCTAAGCTGCGTGGCGCCCCGGTTCAGCGTTGTGGGTGACCGAAGGCAATTAAAGAGGCTTCACAGTCCCTCACACACTCCCAGCATCGCTCTCCCTATGAAAATAGGAACGGCTGCTCAGTGTACCAGCAAGAATTGTTTTCTTACTCGCCAAGTATCAAGTATACAAATTTCATGGTATGAGGCTGTTAAAAAACGCCTCATCAGTTCCTGTGTGTCGCTCCTGGGCTAATATACTACAATTGGTTTTGGTGAATCTATTTGAATAGCATAAGGTTTTGGCCTTCTTTGTTGTCTATTACCATGGTGTATATCTCCCAGGGCAGTGAATCGTACCCAAGTCCAATACTACCGAGGCTCTTTCATGTATAGGGCTGAACGATATATCGATTTTATATCGTGTCTGGTATTTTTGGATATTGTATGTGTATACTGTACATGTCAGGATATAGCACAAGTGTTGTTTTTTATGTTGGTTTTGAAAATATGTATGTTATGTATGGTTTTGAAAATAGTCAAAATAGCCAAAGCAAGAGCAAGCCAACAACATATTGTCCTATAAGCTTCAATCGCCTTTTTTGAAAAATGAAAATAAAAATGTATTATACAAGGATGTATAATATCAATAGGTGTTTTACAGTAGCAAAAGATTGTGATATTTGTCCAACCCTATTGTCAGAAAAAGGTTAACATTAGGGCTCATGTGGTTCATGGTTAGTGGGTGGTTGAATCTAGCTTTCAAGTAAAACCTTTCTTTAATTCCACCCATTCTCACAATGATTTGACATTGTAGTGTTGTGTTGCCTTGTCACCTGGGCCTGGCAGAGGGTTGTAGTAGCTGCCCTGACGCCATACGCACGCACGCACACACGCACACACACACACACACACACACACACACACACACACACACACACACACACACACACACACACACACACACACACACACACACACACACACACACACACACACACACACACACACAGGGAGCCTCTGTCTCACGACCAATTCTATGGCTTTTCAGGGGTGAATCATAGTGCAGCCATCATGATATCGGTACTAAGTTAGCCTTGAGGATTTCAAGTGAAATCATATGTAACCTGCCAATTCACACATGCAATGAATGATCATGAGTCACACTCATTACGACGTATATAGTGATGAGTGTGACTCATCTTATGTAGTGAATTTCAATTCCAAAGTAAGCTTGAAGAATATATTCTCAAGGCACTATGGCTTAGATTTTTGTCACCACTCAAACCCTTGTCCCTTAACTTCTTTGCCTTATTAAACTATTTTAGAAATAGTTAAAATGGCCAGTCTACAAGCTCACAATGTGTGAAAAGATTGGCATGTTGAATCATTCCAAAAAGCTTTTCGAAATAATAAAAATAAATGCAAAGAAGTCAGGGCTTTAGCGTGCATGATGAAAATGGAGTCCTGTAAGGGATTCAGTGTAGACCTTACTTACAGTAGAGGACAGTAACAGCAACATTCATACATTATGTTGGGAAGCAGAGGAATGGAAGCTAAACTGCAATGTGAAAATCTCACAACATGCACTATAAAAATACTAGTAACTTTGAATTGCATTTGTGCATAAAATGTCCTATACAAATAATATTGCCTTGCATTGCCTTGCCATGCCTTATCTGGTGGATCTTCTAACAGACCAAACTAATCCCACTCTTCTAGAAGAGAACGAAGAATTTCCATATTTTAACTGTGGCTGTGAACAAACCTCATTAATGAGCAAAAGCTTTATTATACTTATTGGTGCTCCCTTTGTCCAAGCAGATCGCCTCTCATCAAATTATCTATTTAACCGATGTGCAAATTAACCTTGGCATTTTCACAAAGGCACGTGTGTCACACCTCGCACCTTCCCCTCTTCCAACCAATTTAATTCCAAGCTCCAGATTTCATGGTCAATTTTATTTTGCTCACTCTCAAGGAGTCCATCATCAATTCTTCACAACTTTTCATGTCCCCATTCTCAGCAGATCCAGTGCGAAATTGCCCATTCAGCTTGTTAAATAACTGTGACTGCTATAAATTTAGTGCAACACCCCGCCAATACTGGTATGCATTTGGAATGCAGTAATTAATTTTAGTCTTTGTTTATCCTTTTGCAGAAATCACACAGGCTCTTTTTTCTCATTAGCCTTTGGTTCATCCAAGTCAAATGGCAGGGTCTTTGGAACATCTCAAGTACACATACCATTATGCTGATTGCACTCCTAGTTTCAGTTGGCATTTCTGTGATGAACAGTAGCCCATCTCACCCATAAAGTTTTTAGTAATAACAGCCGAGGTCTGTGATTCATGAGTTAACATGCCCATTTGTGTTTGCTGAAGACCTATGTCATGGTGCTAATGTCAAGGCAAGCAATATTTTGAAGACATAAAAAAGAAAAGAAATGCAACCCTTCAATTTACAACTTACTGTAGGCAAAATCTAATACATATTTGCTGTGAGGGAATTTTACAAAAACATATTTTAAGGACTTCATTTCAACCTGACAGGACTAGAATAAAAAAAATGTTTACATTTTATACCTAACCTCTGTGTTACAGGTTATATACTACTACTACTACTACTACTACTACTACTACTACTACTACTACTACTACTACTACTACTACTAATAATAATAATAATAATAATAATAATAATAATAATAATAATAATAATAATAATTTGTTTTTGTGACATGAAGAGTGAATAGAGCAGGTAATATAATTAATTAATTGGGAGATTGGGGGCCCTATTTTGATCGTTTTAAATACCAGATCTTAAGTCTTAAGTCAAAACTTGTAGTTGTGGCAAAGCTGGCATGGTCAGACTAATGGTCAGACTAATGGTCAGACTGGCATGGTCAGACTAATATCACTGCGTAGATAGGAGTCTAGAACTTTGGTGTGGACAATTTATTTCCAATTTATTTGTTTTGATTGGCCAAACAACTTTGCCACACATCAAAGTTTTCAAAATAACCAAAATAGGGCCCTGGGAGACAGAAAACGACAGCACAGAAGAACTGCCAAAACTGCGAGCTGAGACATTGCACTACTCTCTCCTCATAACCAGACTGTGACTGGAGCAATTCATCTGAACCTTCACACAGCATTGACAACACAATCCTGTAATACATATTGTGATGTCACTGTACGTATATTGTCCAATGGTGATATGTATCAGCAATACAAATGTACAGTAGCCTGGCATTGGCAGAGTAATATCACTGCGTAGATAGTAGTCTAGAACTTTGGTGTGGACAATTTATTTTAAGGGGTGATTACAAACAGATTCCAATGACAATGCCAAAAGTCTCTCTTTGAATAGTGGTTGATAATTGGTCCCCCACAACTCCGGAGAGCGTAAAATGTAATTCAAACTGAGGAGAGCTAAACCAATCTCATCATGTTTTTAATTTATTTTTTTCCTGTGGCACAAATGCAATGCCTGAACACACCACAGAACTCAGACTTTGCAAATATTTTGGGTATATCATATCCCCAAAAACCTGATTAGAGATCCTGCTGGTATTGGCATACTACTTAGTAATAATAATAATACTAATACTAATAATAATAATTCCTTTGTAGTGACAAACATAGTAAATTTGCAAGAGGCAGCACAGACTCAATACCACTCCCATTTTCTTGTGGATGGATCCCTGGATCACTACTAGTAGACCCCCCCTTTAAATAACCAACCTACAAGCTCACAAAATAGAGAGCTGGTAGAGGACCCCTACTTTTGAAAACATTTGGAAAACACCTGACTTCTTTGAGAACTTTATATACATTCCACATTCCCAAAATAGGGACACCAGGGTTAATATGGCTAAAACAGCAGGCCAGTGTATTCTCTCTTGGCAGAGAGGGTAAATGAGGGATCCCTAGACTCAGGGATTACCCTATTATTGAGGAGACGTTGCACTAAGCCCCCACCAGTGACACATATTCCTGTTCTATGGCCTATTCACTTTGAAATATGTCTTGTCAGGGAGGCTTACGAAAATCTACATAATCCCTTTTCATCACAATTAAAGATATCACTGAACAATAAAATTGCTTGCTCCCTGGTTTGTTTCATCCCGCTCCGGAGAAAAGGGGAGAAAGAAAATAAGGCTGGGCGTTGCTAACAGTAGCTAAAGGTTGGGCTGTACTGGGATTTTCCCTGAAAACCAGGGTCATAATCTATGTCATGATGAATCTATATCTGAGGTCATAGTCTATGACTTTACAGCTGTCTATGAGACAGTAGTTCATGCAGCTGGTCCATGCCCACCGGCTCCCTGGTTATCTGAAACTCTCAGATCTGAACGAACTCCCCTTAGGGCAGCCGAAAGGAAGTGGCGTAAAACAAGGCTGCCAGAGGACCTCTCTCACTTTCACTCTCTTCTCTCTACCTTCTCCCTCTCACTGGCTACTGCTAAAACTTCCTACTACCACTCCAAAATCCAGTCCTGCACTTCGAACCCACGGAAGCTCTTTTCCACTTTCACATCCCTCCTTAAACCTCCTCCCCCCACCCAACCTTCATCCCTCACTGCCGATGATTTTGTCACCTACTTTGAAAAGAAGGTTGATGATATCAGGAGCTCATTTCCCCCCCTCCCCCAGAACAATGCACCTGACCCTAAGGTACCCTGCATGTCCTCCTTCTCTCCTCTATCCCCAGATGAGGTCCTAAAACTCATCACTTCCACTAGACCCACCACCTGTCCATTGGACCCCATCCCATCTCCAATCTTTCAGACAATCGCACCGGATCTGATTCCCTTCATCACCTCCATCATCAACACCTCGATAACATCTGGCTCAGTTCCATCTGCCTTCAAGTCAGCCAGAGTAACACCGCTCCTGAAGAAACCAACCCTGGACCCATCAGATGCAAAGAACTACAGACCGGTATCACTCCTCTCCTTCCTCTCCAAAACCACTGAGCGTGTGGTCTCGAAACAACTCTCTGACCACCTCTCGCAGAACAACTTGCTGGATCCCAACCAGTCCGGATTCAAGAAGGCCCACTCCACGGAAACTGCACTCCTCGCCGTGACAGAAGCACTACATGCTGCCCAGGCCGCCTCCCAATCCGCTGTCCTGATTCTCCTGGACCTATCAGCAGCATTCGACACAGTGAACCACCAGCTGCTCTTACACAACCTTGTGGAGCTCGGCATCACCGGGACAGCCCTCAGATGGTTCTCCTCCTACCTCACTGACCGGACCTACCAGGTCTCATGGAAAGGATCGCTGTCATCCCCCTGCACCCTTCAAACTGGGGTCCCACAGGGATCCGTGCTCGGTCCCCTCCTGTTCTCCCTATATACCAAGTCTCTCGGGACTATCATCACTGCCCACAACCTATCCTACCACTGCTATGCCGACGACACACAACTGTTTCTGTCCTTCCCCCCCTCCGCTACCCATGTGGAAGAACGGATCACCGCATGCTTGGCCGACATCTCACAGTGGATGACGTCCAACCACCTGAAGCTGAACCCGGACAAAACCGAACTACTATTTTTCCCCGCTAAGTCCTCCCCCTTGCAGGAGTTAACCATATCTGTTGATAACGCCATGGTAACCTCAGCCCCTACGGCGAAAAACCTTGGTATTGTCCTGGACAGCCAGCTCTCATTTAAAACACACATCGCAGCTGTCACCCGATCCTGTAGGTTCACACTCCACAACATCAGACGGATTAGACCCTTCATCACCCAAGATTCAGCCCAGCTTCTCATCCAGACAACAGTCATATCTAAACTGGACTACTGTAACTCCCTCCTTACTGGCCTACCGGCATGTGCACTTAAGCCCCTCCAATTGATCCAAAATGCTGCAGCCCGTCTGGTCTTTAACCAGCCCAAATTCTCACATGTCACTCCGCTTCTCCGCTCCCTCCATTGGCTCCCAGTCGCTGCACGCACAGTGTTCAAAACTCTCACGCTTGCATTCAAAGCAACCAAAGGTTTGACTGCACCTTACCTCAGTGGCCTCATAAAACCCTACAAGCCCTCCCGCGCACTCCGATCAGCCGACACTGGGAAGCTGGCAGTAGCCCCACTAAAAACGCCTGGACAACGCTCCACGCGCCCCAAGCTCTTCTCCCTCCTGGCCCCAAAACTATGGAATGAACTTCCCCCTGCAATCAGGACCTCAGACTCACTACCTATCTTCCGCCGCAGTCTTAAGACACACCTCTTCAGACTCCATCTCAACCCATAGCACTTGTATTATATACCAACCCACAGTACTTGCTGCAATGACTTATATAGGTTGCCCAATGTATGACAATGTTTTTAGCGCTTCATTGTATGTTGTAAAATGTAGTGTAAATCCAGATTAAATTGTAAACTTTTCACCATTGTAAGTCGCTCTGGATTAAGAGCGTCTGCTAAATGCCTAAAT
>CM076979.1:21290586-21655586 GCA_039105355.1 Benthosema pterotum
TTTTTTTTTAGATTTTTATGTCTTGCAACTGGTTGGTCACGTGCAACTTTAACAATGCTTGTGTGTACGTGTGTAGTAGAGATGTGAAACTTTCACGATGCGTTTACGTTTGTGTGTATGCGCACATCCCAACCCACGGTTAAAAAATAATAATCATGAGAGTGTATTCTTACTGCAAGTGCTTGTGTTGTCTTTTGTAGTTGTCTGTATTGGTTGGATTTTGTCATTGTGCGTTGTATTCCATTTTCTTGTTTCTTATCCTCATCTTATGTTCCATGTCCTGTTATTTAAATGTGTTATCCTTTTCCATTGTAAATCCAATGTTACAGTATATGGATCAGATCATGGTAAACTTGCACAGAAGTAGGCCTATTGCATATTTGTGGGGTGAAGAGGTCCAATCTGCTGTGGTAGGGAGAGAAAGAGAGAAAGAGGAGGGCCTAAAGTGGTCACCACCAAGTGGATGACTTATTGTATTGTATTGCAATAAAGCAATGTGCAATGCGAGTAAACAGAGGTACCCCCGACAGGAGATAATACTTAAGATATAATTAAGATATAATACTGTCTTAGGATATCTTATTTTCACCATCACCATTACATCAGAATCAATTAAATCAACATCACATCACCTAAACCTAAATTTTCTAAAAAGTCTGAACTCACACACAACACCAAGTGGGAACTGAGAACCATGACAACCAACAACAACTAGAACTGTATTCTGTCGAGTTCCACCTTGTGTGCTCATGGCCTATCTTAATTACATCACCATTACATCATCACCCAAAACCAGCCAATTAATGCTCCTCCCATGTTCAGCTTTTGATGTACTGTGTCTGTATGTGCACAAACATTGTCGTACACAATCCATAAATTCCCATTGACAATGAATGGACAGTGTTAACATCATAATGTTGATTGTGACTGGCCGGAGTGAGATAGTGGATGACCACTATCTCACTTGACATGGGTGTGATTTTTTAAATACATGTGAACTGTGATTGAGCATACTTGTGAGACTTCTGCAATGGCTTATCAAAACTAGATCAGCACTTGGTACAGTGCAAGTTTGCATTTTGCGCACAAGCAGGCCATGGCCTACTCGTGCATGAGCGGAGCGAGCTAATACTCATAACTTTAGCTATAAAGGTCTTTTCCTTACGCCACCATTATATCATTACCTAAAACCGTCCAGTTGCCTGAAGGACGACCGCACACCGGGGACGACCGCGCACCGTGAACCACCGCACATCAATCGCTTAACTTGGGCCACAAGTGACAACTTTCAAAGTAGTGGGAGACCTTCAGCATTGCTGCTGATCCTCTGTTTAACTTGTGCCGGAGACTGTAATTTTCACAATCAAAGAGGAACGCTCAGCTTATCACGGAGCTCATTATTGATTTGTTTCCATCACTGGAGTGATTCCCCAAACAACACAGAGTCATTATACTCTCTGGAACATCAGCAGAACTATCACAAAGTTTTGTCTCTTTGCTTAAAGGGATAGTTCAGATTTTTGGAACTTGGAAGTTGTATGAAATACTGTCCATTAATATAGTGGTGTCAACTGTATTAACTGTGGTGGTAGAGTGGAGCGGGTGCGCGGTGGTGCACGGTTTGTCATCCCTCAGGGCATTCCGATTGGCATAAAACCAGAGCAGAACTCCCACCACGGGACGATGGACATAAATTATTACAGCTGACACCACTATATTAATGGACAGTATATTAATGGACAGTAAGTTATTTTAACCAAGTTCTATGGCTATGGAGATCTATGGATAAGACATTTGTAGTTGGAGGCTTCTCTTCTACTCTTAGATTTAGACCTTGGTGTGTCGGGTATAACGGCCAGGTATAGCTCACTAATTTGTTGACAAAGTTATTTGAAGACCATGCACTGGATCGGACGCTAGATGCACAAGCATATTTGCTGTAGTTCAGACATAGCAAGCACCTGGAAAGAAAGACAATGGACATACAACTCACTGTACATATACTTTTAAACTAATTTAAATGATCAAGAAAACAAACATTTCAGCACTAGCACATTGAAGGAGAGTGAGGAAAGGCAATTATTAACTGTGTGAATCACTTTCACAAGCTCATTAAAGCTTATTCAATCTACTGTATGTTTTGTACTTCTTTTGGTTCGAATTAAACAAAAGGAGCACAATATCCCATTAAATGGTGTTTTTCACATGCAATTCATTTGAATTGGTAAGTGTCTGTCTGTGTTTTTTTCCCCTCCTTCCTCTGGATTAAAGTCTGATAGCACTCGAAGGAAGAATGATTCCCTCTTTGAAGACTTGTGAATGCACGCAACGCAAGACCGACTGGAGAGAGAAAGAGAGAGACAGACAGACAGTGAAAAAGAGACGAGAGGGAAACATAATGGAAGACTGCTTCTGATGCGCTGCCTGTAGAGGGTGAATTAGGAAGCGAGTGTGATTATTGTGTGATGGTGTTGGTGGTGTGGGATCTCAGCAGCCCCAGGATGCAGATAGAAACCACGAGGGGTACAGGAGCAGAGCAGGCAATTGTGATTTATGGGTAGCAGCGGGCTGATAAGGCGGCTCCCTTCATTTAATGCCTTATCGCCCGCGTTAAAGAAAGGCCACAATTTGCAGCATTCTTAAAAGCCCCAGATGTGACTAATCTCTGCAACCTTCCAGACAATCTGTCTCAGGGAAAAAACTATAGATCACTCACTTGTCTTACTGATCTAGCCCCCTTCTCCCCGCAGCATCGCTGTGTGGAGTGGAAAGGGGAAATGGGAGAGGATAACTGTGTGTGTGTGTGTGTGTGTGTGTGTGTGTGTGTGTGTGTGTGTGTGTGTGTGTGTGTGTGTGTGTGTGTGTGTGTGTGTGTGTGTGTGTGTGTGTGTGTGTGTGTGTGTGTGTGTGTGCACAAACACAGTTTTGGACATACAAAAACATAAGAGAACATAAGAAGCAAAAAGAGAAACACAGTGACTATGTATGAATATAAAATGTCTTGTCTCTAAACTGTGCCTTTTAACATGTGAGATGATGGTTCAAACTTGAACTTCCATTCCATTGACTGGAATAGCTGTGTTTACACCCAGAGCACTGGGGAGAATCTATATCCTCCACAGAGCATGCCTCATGGTCTGACTGTATTGAAAACGGCTCTTGTTTGTCGACACAATCGTCTCTAGAGACGTGCCAAGTGTCTCAGCACTGTTCTACCCATAGAATGGAGACTTGACAGAGCCTCACTCTTGATCAATAGTAATCACAGATATAATTACTCTCTGGAGCTTAGGAATGCCATCGATTTTAAGGCAGTTGTTTGCATTACTGTCATATCTGATCTTAATAACCTGAGAGAGGCTTCACTGGAAGATTGAAGTCTGCACGTTCACGTCGCATAAAAATGCATGAATGTCATTGCAAGGACTGATCAATGTTTAATGATATATTGAATGCCAACAGTAGCAACTTTCAGAATTTGTGGGGGACCGCATCACTCCGACTGGATATGAACAGGCACAACATACTGTACTTGCGGGCCAAAGAAGAAAATACCTGTTCAGCCAGAAATGTCAACACAACACAGACATCATCATTGTGGATATATTGATCAGTTCAGCTATCGATCAGCTATTGTGATTTTCACGAATGGAGTGAAATAATGTATTTAGCGCCTCTATCCCAACCTGACAGGACAGCTTGTCTGCCAGTGACTGCACTCGCTATGTGCAGATCCTGCACTATGTTTTGCATATTGACAACAGGTAAAAGACGTTCCACTTCACTTGTTATACAAATCAAATAGTGATCCCCTATCATTCTCACTGCTCAGTGGAGTTCTGCTAATAGTTTTTTTGGGGGACGTGCAAATTGTAGCTGACGGGAAGTGGAGCAGTGCTCATCCCCGGGTCAGTCACCCGAGATGTGGCATAGCCTGGTAATCCGTACCGCTCCACCATTCACCCACCGTGCTGAGCACCAGATAGTGCTATGATCCTGCATATATATGCACTATGCCGTTTGAATTCCAAGTGTTTCTCTGTAAATGAAGTTAATATTTGTTTCCCCCTTGCACCGCGCCATGCAATTTTGTGTAATTAGTCTGTGAGAGTCAGCAGTTCACAATCCGCCCCCCACCACCACCACCACCCCAACCCCCCCATTCTTAAGTATTCATGAAAGTCAGTGATCTGACAAATGGAAAAATTTCAGCCCGGTGGCATCTTGCATCTCAGACCTTATTTCCAGCAGATAATCCTGTTTAAATACCCAGCCTGGTTTATACAACCTGGGCAGGAGGGGAGGCCACTGGTTGCCTTTGAACATGTTTTGTGTGTGTGCGTGCGTGTGTACGTGTGTACATGCAAGACACACACATACACAAACAGAGGCACCATGTCTTGTACTTGAACAGACAAGCAGCAACGGAATAAATAGAACATATTAAACAAAGGAACACCTTTGCTGCATGCTGTTTAGTGAAAAGGGGTGTCGGTGAGATTAATGTGGTGTAAGAGGTCATGGCCGAGTGCTCAGCAGACCTCCATAGCTCTGTGTCCTATAGTAGTGAACTGGCCCCAGGCCCCTGCATGGCCACGGGCCCAGCGCCATGTAGCCTTGACTTTGCCCGCGACGTCACGTTCCCGGTTTAACCCGGGCTAATTCATCACGAGCGTAATGCTAACACCAAGGTCAGCCACATAATGGGGCCGGGGTCAGCGAGATAAAGAAGCCAAGCTCTGATTGGATCAGAGTCTGGCGGCCCGGTCAGTTCAAAAGACCATCGCCCTCTCTTGTGTTCCATTCACAAATTGTCCTATTGCACATGCAACCTTGTGGCTTTGACTGAGCGCGACCCACTGTACGGCTGAATCCCCCGGTGCTGTTATGTTTTCACGTGCACCATAACACTGGCAGCTTGTGCATTGTTTACCCTCGCCTCTTTGTCGCGGTGCTCCGCCGGGAATATACACGACAAGTGAAATGGCATTTAACAGGGCTCGTATGACGCGGGAGGAGGAGACCGTGTGTTGCTGGGACTCACCTATTTCCTCCTCCTCTGGAGGAGGAAGGGCCCCATGGTGTGTTGGTGTAACCCCCGTCCACTCCCTTCGCTGCCCCCTCCTCTCTCTCTCTCTCTCTCTCTCTCTCTCTCTCTCTCTCTCTCTCTCTCTCTGCTGCTCCAGCCCGCCTGCACGCCTGACAGACAGACAGATGCTATCTCCCGTGCATCTCCAGCTCTGGGGCTCTATCACTCTCCACAAACAGCCCTACGCTCGCACACAGGCTGCAAATTTCGTCTGCCTCTCTCCCTTTAGATAAGGGGGGCAGTATCAGTGACAGAACATATTTTATGTATGAAATGTAGCTCACAACAGGCAGTCAAGCATTAGGTTTGTTTAAATGGGCGATTTTTATCGGCATTCTTTCAACGCCGGGTTAGACATTGTTCTCTGTTTATTTTTCTTTGCACACAAATCTTTTTTTGTGTGTGCTATCTAAGCCCTACTATTGCCTTTTAAAGAGGTATGCTGGGCGGGAGTTGAATTCATTGCCATTTTAATTATAGCTGCCTGCGACTGCAGCAGGACAGACTGGCTGCCCATGGCTGCAGTTGTTGTAGTCTCTGGCTTTTCTCCCTAAATCTATCCAGTCAACATTCCAGCGGATTATTTGCCAGGGATTTCTCTTGTCAAAGAGACGACACTTTTCCCTTACTGTTGGCCGTTGTTAGCATCAGATATTGAATGATTTCCATTTAGTGCTTAGGTTATGGTTGTCAGTTTGTGCCCAGCATTTTTTTGTAATGATGGAAATAAGATCTCACATACAGTATGTGCCATGATTCTAGCTGACATAATAGTTTGCTTGTGTGCACGTCTGTTTGTTTGTACGTACGTGTGTGTTTGTACGTACGTGTGTGTGTGTGTGTGTGTGTGTGTGCGCGCGCGCGTGCTTAGATGCAAGCACGCTGCTCGCTCACAAATGCACTTACACACCCAGCATGCACGTGAGTGCGTGTGTGAGTGATGCAGGGAGTCCGTGGATATGCCGTGATATGTCATTTATAATCATTTGTTTTAACATAGTCTACCATTAAAAGAATGAACAGGGCTACATTGAAACACAGCAACAAATAAAAAACAAATTTGTTATGAAAAAGTCAACCCCTAACACATGTTAAATATGATACAAAAATATAACATTTTAACATTTTTTCTGTAGTAGTTGCTGTGATTGGTTATGTATTATACTGAAAGAAAATCTTGTTTTGCTATTGTTCCTCTTCTAACTGATGTTTCATGACATGTCGAGGAGCTGTCTAAAACCCTAAAGCAACTCCCCCAACACATAAACACACACACACGTGTGCGTGTGAACACGCGCACATACTCACTCACACACACACACACGCACACATACTCACTCACACACACACACACGCACCCCACGCCCCACGCCACACACACGCAGAGGAGGGAGGGGGTGGGGGGGCATGCAGGTCATTACCATAACAAGCTGGCGTGTTTCTGAAGATACTCTTGTTCAGAATAGACAGGGGCAAGAAGGGGGGAGACCGGGGTGGTAACACGGCCCCAGTTTATTTCAATAACAACAGCCAGACACAAGGCCTATCTAGTCAGACCTTGAATAAAACACTTGGACTCTGATGGACCGATAAGACACAGATGCTAAACAGGAAGGCCGCCGAAACGGCCTCTTAACCTCCGTTTGCTTTTATTATCTGTGAAAGTGCCCACAATAGACATATAGCACGAGCAAATATACTGGATAGTAGATATAGTTTTTTCTAATCATGTATTTTATTTTTTATTTTATTTTCATAATTAACAATACAATACATTTCCATGTAATATAAAAAACTGGCAATGTTTTCATTTGTTTTCAAATTCCTTCCTGCCACAATCACAAGCTGTCACATCACGGCTGCATGAACCTGTATGCATGGCCACCTCAGCATTAATTACAGCCCAGTGATTTTGCCACTAATGCGTGTGTGTGTTTACTGTGGGGCCCGGATGGATGCCTCCCCAGGGACGACTATGTCAAGTAGCTTTACACATAAACAAACAGGCGGCGTTTCCTCTTTACACAGGTAATCCTTTAGGTTAAATCTGTGGCTCGACTCCGGCACTCCAAACACCCGTGTCTTATTATGTGCACTAGATACAGGCAGCACACTTCGATTCAGAACAGAGATGTCCTAAATCTCAGCTTGATTTCCTATGTTAACTGTGGCTTAGCTGTGTGGCTGTGGCTGGGTGCAAGGAGAGCCTGTTGAGAGTTAGTGGTGGAGTTGTAAATATGTGGTAACACTTTCAGTGGTAATCCTCCTTCACAAAGAATTGCTAGAGATTATGGGCCGGTTGTCTGACAGAGAGAATCCTCCGGCACAATCAAATTCCTATGGCTGCTGAGATTTGTAGAGGGCACAATGCCGCACCGCTCAGCTCGCCAGTCATCCGAGGGCAAAGCTATTCCCCTATATGGAGATCTAAGTGGCAAATATATCACTGGGTGCATATTAATTTGACCACGTGAGCCCTATCCCGCCCCTATGCTGGGCGTGAACCTTTGGCAAAAAAGGAGATCTAATTGGAAAATGGTGCATTTATATAGCGCCTTTATCCAAGGTGCTATAGATTGTGCTATAGATTGTGTATCACATTCACCCACATTCACCCACATTCACACACGTTCACACGCGAACGGCGGAAGAAACCATGCAAGGCACAACCAGCACATCAGGAGCAATTAGGGGTACAGTGTCTTGCTCAAATACACTTGGACACCAACTCTGAGGGGGCCTGGGATCGAACCGGGTTACCATCCGGTGACTCTACCTCTGATCCACTAAGTTCTACTGTACAACTAACACAATACATCTTCATGTGACACACTGCGAGCGTGTAAATCTGTTTTCATCAGCAGGGTTAAAAAGTAGTGGATGGGGGTCAACAAAGTATATTAAATGTGTTAAAAAAAAAAACTGAGATTGGCATTTAACCTAACAGAACGGTTGTCACAGAACTGTATTTGAACATTGTATCCCATCCAAGTGTGTGTCCATCCAAGTGTGATGCTGACAGCTGAACTTGTGGCCGTCCTCTCCTGTTGATCCCTCTGACCCTCTGCCCTGACTGGGGGCCACAGAGATGGAGAGGAAAGAAGAAAACCCTCTGCCTCCTCTCCACAGTGCCACACAGTCGCCCCGGCCCTCACTGACACATTTTTGAGTGGGCTTTAAGGAAGGGTTGTGAAGAATGAGTGTGCCGGAGTGAGAAACCCCACAGCAGCCCCATAGCCCCGAGGATGAATAGAAGATAGAAGCCGTTTCATTTCAGAATGGGCCCTCTGCACTTGCCTGAACCTACAATAAAAGTTGATAATTGAGAAGTGAAAGAGCGGGATCAATGTGACTGTGAAGAAAGAAAAAAAAAAACTGGAGGCACAGGCTTATGTTTAATACAGTTTAACTGATATTTAATATTTTCTGCTTTCTCTCCCTTCTTCTCCTTTTGTCCACATTAAAATACTTCAAAAAGAATTCTAATAAAGTGGAAATTAAAAGGAGCGTAGATTGGGGTTGGAAAGAGAGGCCTCTAATCCCGCTATCTCTTAATAATTCAAAGTCTCTTTTATTTTCTGAATAAAAAGCGGAATTAATCTGGCACTGTGAAGCCGTCCTCTCTTCTCACTGTTTAAATAAATCCCCGTTCGTACATTAGACGCGAGGAGGCCGGCTCTGGCTCCTCGCCAAGCTCTGTGTCAATTCCCTCCTGCCTCTTTTCCTTTCTCTCCCAGACCCTCTTTATTCCCTTTCTTTTGCTTTCTGCCAGGGAGGGACCTATGAGAGAAGCCATGCCACCAGAGAGCTGCTATCTCTGGAACCTGCTCAGCACACAGGCCTATCAGAGGCAGCTAAGACCACTTAGCTCAGGCCGCCAAAAGGCACCCTTATGAAACTTTACCCAGATATTAGGACACTGTGAAGCCAAACGATATATATTACAAAGGCATTGTGAAAGGGGTGACCATTTATAGTATTTATATAAGGCTAGTGGCCGCCCCAGCTTCCAGTTGAAATAGTTTCATTGGCCTTTAAACAGAAATAGAGGGCCATTGCATCTGCCTATACTGTACTGAGTAGCCTATAGCTACAGTGCATAATGTTATTTTTTGCCATTTCATTGGATAATGTAAATAGACAATAAAAGAATGACACCGACTGTACAGCACTATAATTATTTGTTTCACTGATGAATTGCCCAATGATTGTGCTCTCTATTCGGGAGACAATTTCAACAATTCAACAATAAGTAGTGGAGGGGCTAAGTCGCGCAGCTTTTCAGAAGACAAAAGACAAGCCTTTGCAAACTGACACCATGAAATGGAAGGAGCTTAGTTTCTGAGAGCAAAACTGAGTGAAAGAAATAGATAGAAGAGCCGGAGGATGGGGCGCTCGCGCGAGCACATAAAGGCCTGCAGGCTCCTCGATTAGCCAGCCCTCTCTATCAGCTCAGAGACTGGCTGTCTCTCTGCAACCTCTCAGCAGCAGGTCTCTGCTCCTCTGGTGGTGCTGGGGGCCACGGCTGCTGCTGGAGCCAACGCCGCTGCACGGGGCCCGTCCCAGGGGCGGATGTAACATGTCCCGTTTGGGGGGGCAAGAGAACATGTTGGAGGGGCAAGAGAAAATGGTATGGGGGCGGCTTCATCGATGAAGCCGCCCCCATACCATTTTCGGTTAGAGGACTTTTATTAGTCAAGTAAAGCATCAATAATAACATCAGTTGTTGTTGAAGTTGCAACAGACACGCAGCATGCATAAAGCTAAAGGTCTGACTCAGAGAGTTTTCTGTTTTCAATGATGAAATGCTGTTGGTTTAGTGGTGCCAAAATTGTAGTTAGTAGCAGTAGTAGTGTTTCAAATCATTTTAAATATAAGCACAAATATCTTGGGTTGTTTTGCATCGTGTTTGGGGGGGCAGACTGGGTATTTAGGGGGGCATTGCCCCCCCATGCCCATGCCTAGATGCGCCCCTGGCCCATCCTCCAGCGCATTGCCCACAACACTGTGGCTGCAGAGATGCCCAGGATCAGTGCCGAGCCTGTCCTGTCCCTGATAGACGCCTTCTTCACGTCTATACACTCCAGAATCTGAGATCCTCTGCTCGATCCTGGACCGGCGGCGTCCGCTCCCTCCCTCCCTCCCTCCCTCCCCGTCTCTCTCTCTCTCTCCTCTGTGGTCGGAGATTTATGGAATCACTTTCGCTCTCTCTTCTTCTGCATCTGCTCCGGTTCAAACTGCCCACACTTGTGATAGCAAAGATACCGTCCATGGAGACGCGCGCTGCTGCTGAAAGACAAACAATGGCTTTGGACTCTTCCCCTTTTTTTCCTCCTCCGTGCCACTGAACATTCCTTCACCAAGAATGGAGGCTGAATTCTGCAAAGTACACCAGTCACGCAACTGACAATGTGCTGCAAAAATATCAGTATCTTCTTGAAGCGCAACCTTGGACTTCTACACCCCCAGAACCAATGCACACATCTCATTTTACGCGCTGAAAAACACCTTGATTTTTCGCGAAGCTGTATGAAATGAGATTGACATGCAAGGTCTCGGGCCAAGTCTTTTTTGAAACTGGGCAACAATTCCTTCTTTCTCCCACAGCTATATTGCTCCCCTAGAAATTTCTGTGTTATCCAATGATAATAATAATAATAGTGTGAGTGAGTGTGTGAGTGTGTGTGTGTGTGTGTGTGTGTGTGAGTGTGTGTGTGTGTGTGTGTGTGTGTGTGTGTGTGTGTGTGTGTGTGTGTGTGTGTGTGTGTGTGTGTGTGTGTGTATATATGAAGTATATATATATATATATATATATATATATATATATATATATATATATATATATATATATATATATATATATATATATATATATATATATATATATATATATATATATATATATATATAGTGTGTGTGTGTGTGTGTGTGTGTGTATAAAAATATCAAGAGAAGCAGGAAATAGAGGAGGCCCACAAGGCGCAAGAAGAGGTTGGTGGTTTGTGGGTCTGGGTGGGTGGGGTGGGGAGGGGGGTTGTAAAGGTGGTGTCTTAAGTTCCCCCCGAAGGCAAAGGAAAAGTCATTTCCAGTGAGGTGTGTGCTATTTTTATTTATATATCAGCCTCGCTCTGTTTCTTCATACATACTGTTTGTGGGGCTATCATTATACCAGACGGATAGGGTGGGGGCAAGAACCATTTGCATTAGCATCACTGTCTGACTCCAGGCACTGAGCAATGATACTTTATTCCATACCATTCAGAGGGCCATTATCGCTCTACCCCCTCTGTCCCCACTTCCAGCAGAGAGATCACACACACACATACACACACACAATTACACAACGCGCCACACACACTATTCCCATCCAGCCGTATCACGGATAGCATCTCGCGCAACATTGGCACAGAGGTGCAGGACGGGTGAGGGAAGTGGAGGGGAGGGACGTTTCCGGAGGGGGGTCCTGGCATGTAATTGTCCTGGTGAGCACTCAATAGCACCTTAAACCAAGCAGGCAATCTACAAAGCTGTGCGGTGAAGGAGGGAAGGGCCCCGTGGCTATAGGGACCCTAATAGGAACTTCTTTCTCGCAGAGATAAATGGAGAAAGTTCCTTTTTATTTATCAGTAGCTGCTGTTTGGGACTGGGGCTATCAAAGCGCAGCAATGCTATTTATCCTTCTAAAAAGGATTGGTCCGACACAGGGCTGAGGGCCAAAGGGGGAGAGGGGAGGGCAAGGAGAAGGACAACCAGTGGAAATTGGCAGAAACAGAAGGTCAAACTGTTTATCTTTCCATTCCCGAGGCTCACCGCCTGCTTCATTCTTCAACAACAACTGTCCTCTCTCAGTTTACCTGTTGTGGTTCGACTCTTGGCTTCAGTAATAAAATAAAAAAAAACATCCTTTGGCAGATGTGCGAAGCTGGAACATACCTCCCCCCTCTTCCTCTCCCCCCACGAGGCGGTGAGTGACACAGCAAAGCCACAGGGGTCATCGGTCACATAAAAGGAGCGGGAACAATGACTGTTTAAACATTGCTGCATCGTACGGACAACACGTGATTGGTTTGAATTCGAGCAAATCATCCGTCATCCTCTTGTAACCGCGTGCGGGTTGACGGTGGTTGAGTGCCACACACTCCACGGCGCGTGTCAGTGTTAGCTTATCAGGCGAACACGCGAGGCCCCTTAGCCACTTGTCACCTAAATCATTAAAACAACAGACAGGGAAATGTCACATCCCCCCAATCGCAGAGCGTCCCCTATGTGTGTCGCCACGGTGGATGTGAGCGAACGAGCCCCGTGTGATAAAGCCGGATGGATGCCGGGGGTGTGTGAGACCAGTTAAATGGATGGCAGTCTACATGTCAGCCGACCATGACCCCCACATATATTACACTGCCTGCACTGTCAAATCCTTCTTATAGCCCAACTGTTACATTATTAGGGCTACAACTATCGATTATTTTTTTTAGCAGTGATTCTTTTGTTTAAAATGTTTTTAATATATTTTCCAAATCACACATGGGTCTTTAAAAAAGATTGTTTTTACTGTTTACCCTCCCACTCCCTCAAAGTTCCCGCCGCGAAAGACTCACATGCAGTTATTCTAAGAATTGTATTCAATGAACACAAGATCCAACACAGATGTCATTTAATATAAAACAATAGACGCACCTTCTGCCATTGGGCGCAACCGTCGGCAAACATACCTCAAAAGTCCTATTTTTAATTCATAATGCTACTCATCATTAGCATCACTGGACTCGTCTTGCTAGCTGTTCTGGTCAGTAACACAGGAGTGTGCATTGTGCCCATATCTATCCATGTCTTTCAGGTCTGTATCTCCTAATCCTTAACCCAGATGGATTTTTTGGTCAAAACACTGTATATTCCACAGCCCAGGTCAGTCAGAAGTGACTTTATGGAGGCTGCCATCTCACTCAAAGGTAAACAAAGAATGGATTGTCCACTTCCTGTGCACTGACATAAAATGTCCCTTCCATATCAGAAACGTTTCACATTGATAAACACTAGTGCCAGCTGACTACCATTATAAAAAAAACAACAACAACAAAAACTGGTGAACTGTTGAATTATTGAGATGGGTGTTTTGGGGGAGAAAAATAGAAATATACAAATGAACACAGATATTCTATTTTTTGGTTTTACCATGATTTTTACATGGTTCCTAATCAACTAAATAAAAAAATCTGATCAATCACTCAATAAGTCAATCACTCAAGATATCAAGATCTATTTTATTTGTCAGACAATATAGGGCAAGCTCAAGATATGACCCATTGCGATACTTATTTTTCACTCCTCTTTGGGTCCATTATGATTTGTAATGTATAAAAAGACTTGCAATGTTGTGGACCGAGAACTGAATAAAAAGCTTTTCAAAATGTCTTAACAGTTTGCTTAATGCCAGGAATATCCGAGTCTAATGAGTAAGGGAATTAATAATCTATATTTATCTATGATTATCTATATTTATCCTTCGTCATTGACAGTAGTGCCTTGTAAGATTAACAGCAACTACCTACACCACATATAAAAGCCGGTTATGTACTGTACTGAATGCCAGTCAAGATGTATTCTTCCTGTGCATCAGGAAGCTTATTTGCAATTACGGCATTAGCACAGGTTCCAAGACGGGCTTATCCTTTGTCCAACAGGCGGAAGTGGCCCATACAATGCTAATGGATGATCAGATTAATCTCACATTAATTCCCGGTACTTCCGGGCCAACGAGGACATCTCATTTGCATGGGTGTGTGCACTACGCGAGGTGTCCTGGCATAGGGAGCTGAATGGATGGCTCTCTCTGAAGCCAAGCGTGGTTTAGGAGGTGAAGGAGGAGCAGGCAGGCTACACACTGGTGATGAATGACTTCACAGATCCACTGCTGTCTATTTCCGTCCCATAATCCAAGTGGGAATGCCCACTTCAAAGCCTGGCTCCTTCCTAAGAGGAATCCCCCCCTCATACTTGGACATGCAAATGAGTTAGAGCCTCCTCCAGGCCCCCACACCTGATTGAGGCGTGCAACGCCATTGCCAACGCCGTGCCATGGGAATTACATACCAAGGGATGGCATCCAATTGGACCAAACTCTCCCTTAGCAATTTGCTTTGGCTTTATTCACTGGCATAGACCGGCATGGCGGCACCTCCTGTATTTCACGGCCTTGACGCAAGATTTCTGGCTGGACCTTGTTTGAAAGCCACATTATGAGTGAGAGAAGAGCGAAAGAGGGATTTGTGTGCTTGTTTTTTTTAAACAAAAGAATAGACCAAAACGTGTCAGTGTCTCTGCTCATTCAGGTTTTTAGGGGATGTTTTCTGTTGTTGTCTGAGCTTATGATAAGATGGAAATAGACAGAGGAGGAGGAGGTGTTCGCAATTCTCGTCTTCTCCTGATCCTATTTGAATTAAACAATTATAGCTGCTTCAACTTAGCACTGCCAAAACAAGTTTTCAATTCCCAGGAACAAAAGGAAACACGCATGAGATTACCTAAAGCTACTGTACCACTACAGTGCTAATTGATTTGTTGCGTTTTGATTGTTTTACAAATACAAACAGCGAGAGGCTATACTTTGCCGGTTTACTGTACGCTATAGAAAGTAATTTCACCAGCAGGTCATGGGATAAAAATGGGCTACTCTATTGAACATTCTTATTGTTGTTTTTTTCTTTTTTTAATCAACTATTTTAGATTATTCAGTCGTTATGCCAAATCGCTTCATGAATATAGCACCTGTCTAGGGGAATGTGTAGAAAACCACGTCTCCTCTGGTATAAAGACACTCCTTTCATCTGACAGCAAGGGGCCAGGAGGTTGCAACGCAGGTAGAAGAACATGCTATTCCTATGAATTCCACTCTCTGATGAACATTGACCAACCTGTAGAAGTCGATAATGCAACGACAGAGAACAGCTTCCTCTGCTGGGGCCCCGTGTGCAAACATAGCCATTTGTGGCCAACACAGTTTAATGGTAAATGGTGCATTTATATGACACCTTTATCCAAGGCGCTTTATATAGATTGTGGATCCCATTCACACAGCGATGGCGGCAGAAACCATGCAAAGTACTGACCAACACATTGGGAGCAATTATGGTTTAAGTGTCCTGTTCAGGGCCACATCGACACTAGCCTCGACACCCAGGCTTTCATTTCCAGCTGCGTTGCATGAAAAAAGGTAAGGCCTGGACTAATTTGTTATAGTCACAGTTCCTAGAAGTGGGAGTCAACCTTTTGGGGTGGGCGTCACTCCAAATGATGTGCTGTAGCACAGCAGTGGGGGGGGGGGGGGGGGGGGTGGATGACGACTGGTTGGTGAGATCAAATCAGATCAGCTCGATCTGCCTCGATTTCAGGCCACTAACAGCCTGGGATCGAACTGGCAACTTTGTGGTTACTATCTTTGATTCAGTGTGTACAGTATGTGTGTTGGAAAGAATGGGGACATATTTCATCAACCCACTAAGCATCCCGTCACCAACTGTTAAAACACCATACATTCACTCTTTAAACTGCCGCCTTAACACTCATTCGTGAAATCATACAAAACATTAAGCTACGATACACTATCTGGAAAGCAGAAAACAAAACACGTTACACAACCAGATTATTTTGATAATTATAGGACTAATGGTTTCCGTTGCTCTAAAGCCACAGCTCAGGAGTGGGTAAAGTGCGGGTGCGACTGGTCTACCGGTCTATCCGACGAGGCTGAGTTAAGAGGAATGTCAGGGAACTCCCTGGACGCTGCCACCAATGAATACGGTGGAGGGGAACAGAGGGAAGAATAATAGATATTTCGGCGAGCAATCCTCAGTAGGAAGAGGTGAATTTATGTACATGGAGATGAGACTGAACGGGAGATAGGTCAGCGGGTGCAATGGTCCCATCTTTCACCGTGCGCAGACCCAGCGAAGGGGAGGGGGTGGGGTGAAAAGGGAGCGCAGCTTTAATTTCTGTTCAGCCGTGCATTCAGCGGGAGAGGCAGAGCGGCGCAGGTCTGCTATTACTTTGAGTGAAGTGAAAGAAAAGGCCCGGAGTCCCTTTTCAGTCAAGGGTCACCACATGGGTTTCTTCTTTTCTTGTAGATAATGAGATAGTGGAATCGGCGAGCGGCTGGCCTGAGACCACTCGCACCTTGCGTCGTCGTTGGGATCCGCTCACACGCCGTCCTCCATAATTAATATGTCTTAATTGCCTCACAACCCCCCTTGCTGCCGTCCTGACATTATTTTCTTGGCTCTCCGCAGGTTTCGCGTTAAGAAATCTCCTCAATGGGGCACAAGGGAGGCAGCGGGCGTTAATGGCCAGGATAGTAATGCTTTTGTGTGCCTGGACAAAACAAATTTTAACTCCAAAAATGAAATATTAAAGGCAGTGCTAATTGTGTAAACGTGGACTCTTTTGAGTCCCTTTTTTGCACTCTCCATATCAGCATCGCCTACATGAATGTGAGGATGATTTTCTAATTTTTCGTTTTGCTCTCCTTTGAAGAAAAAAAAGGCTTGCCCTAAAGGTGCAAAATCCAAATTCTGCACCTTTTCCCTCTTTGCGGCCGAAAGATAGCCCTGTCCACTCTTCACACAAAGATTCGCCCCATCAGAGAAAGCCCTGCCCCGGCAGATTTGTGCCTTTCTTGTGGCCCTTTCACAGAGCAGAGAATGGCGCTCAAAGGCAAGGCAAGCTTCCTCGCCGCCCCGGGACCGGTCCAAATTGTAATCCTATTCCTCTGTTTATCAAAAAAAAGAAGGAGAAGAAGAAGAAGAAGGAGAGACCAAAGAGAGGGAGGCATTGAGCTGACAGCTTGATTGTGATGCCACTGTCTGATAACTCAGCTAACCTTATCCATCGCTTCCACCTCAACCTTGCAGCCATGTCCCCAACCCCCCCTTACACCTTTAGTCCTCTACTCTGTGAGCTTCCCCCTACACACACACACATTCATTCTCCTTCTTCCTGCACTCTCTATCTCTCTCTCTCTCTCTCACACACACACACACACACACACACACACACACACACACACACACACACACACACACAGACAAATAATCACTGCACACCTCTGACCCCTTTATCGAGTGTCGGTGTTAATCCTCATCTCTCTGCTCAATGCAGAGCACAATCACACAGACCCGCAGGACCTGCAGTTAGCAGCGTGGTTAAGTAGCCCCACGGTTAAGAAGCCTGTGATAAAGGTGGCACAAAGGGTCAGCGGGTGCTGCGGGGAGCTCAGGCCCCCGGCCCACGCCCCGGCCCCGGTGTTGAGACGGGACAAAGACGCGGGGCGGGGAGGACACGGCGGGAGCAATGCAGGGGATTGGAGAGGACAAAGGGAGGAGGCGCGTGCGAGGGTGTAATGAGCAGCGTAATACACAAAATACACAATACAGTCGCAGGGAGGCCCATTTCTACGTGCACGCTGGATGCGCGGAAGACGTCAGGGTCTCTTCGTGGTCCAGGAGCCGTTCGGAGTCGAACGAGCAGCCTGGAACGGTTCTAATGCCAAGACACTCCGGCACTCGAATGCCAGTTCACTTAAAGAGGGGGTGCAATTGGTGCCATTTCCACATTGGCCCTATTAACGCGACCTGACCAGGCCTGGGGGAGTCCTGTGCCCCGAGGACCACTTTTTTCTGTTTGAAACTGAAGCCTCTGTGTTTCTGAACCAATCAGAGCATTGAATCCCTTCAGGCTGTGTGACATTAGCCACATCGGCGTCTAGTCTCTTTGTTTATAATAATCTGAGAGGCAGTGCAGCAGGTTTGCTACTATACGAAGCTTATTTTTTTACCTACGTATAATGTTTTCAATACATATTCTGGTGTGCTGATTAAGTTTAAAATGAGTATGTTTGTCTGGATGTCATCTTGAATGACATTGAAAACATTTGGTAGTCAAACCATGTTTGGAGGAACACGCAGCAGTGGGACTCAAACAGGTGAATTAAATCAGGATTTTGTTTGGCCTTGACATGTCATCAGCTGCATGTTTTTGTTTAAAAGAAGTAATTAGAAGTAATTTTTATGGACTTTAGATTACAAAAAACATTCATGAAATAAGAAAATTTCACAATTGTTTTGGCACCTCTTGTTATGTATGGATATGCATGGAAAAATCATTTACCTATGTCTTTAAAAGATGTTTCGCAATTAAGATATTCTAATTACTGTACGGTGAAAAATTGCACAGTTCCTAAATTACACCCGCGTGGGACTTCTGTGCTGATGGACTGTGGCGCATTGATAAGTAACATATTTAAATTGCCCCAATTTGTAGTTGTTATGTTAAACATCCGGCCGCTGTGATTTGGTAAATCCATCAAAGTGAGTTCAGGTAGCTTTAATGATGTTCTGTATGACCAGTAAACAGTTTGTCTTCTCTGCACATAGAACCACATCTAAGACAGTTTGCTTAGTCCTTTGGATGCTCATAAGCCCTGCGGGCCGGGGCCCATTGGTGGGCCATGATATATTGCAAGTGGGCCCCCAATAAATTGATATATACTGTAATATTATTATGTGAAAAAAACTAAATAGTAAGGAGGTATCTAACTTGAAGTAAGAGTTCTGGTTCCTAAACACGTGGTCAGATGTGTGGGCCGTGGAAGTCTTGGAGATGGTTAAGTGGGGACTGAGCCAGGAGCGGTTGGGACCCGCCGCCATAAGACCTCATGACAGTGACACAGACACACAGAGAACACTGACAGGATGTGGACACGCACACCATCGCACACACACACACACACACACACACACACACACACACACACACACACACACACACACACACACACACACACACACACACACACACACACACACACACACACACACACACACACACACAACAAGTCCACTTGCACTGACGCACGCCAGCACACCAGTCCACATACTCTCACACAAACACGCAAGGCAGCTCCAGTGTCAAAGATAAATGACGCCTGACACCATGGCCTGGAGAAACAGGCCCGGATGAGCAGCAGTGAGATGAAGATCCCTTTCTCACAAAGGGAGCGGCGGCCAAACAAGTACTTTATTGTCCCTGGGAATCCAGGAAAGCTGACTTCTGTTGCCCGAGGGCCATGTGTCAGTCAAAACAACGTCCAAACAACAGCTCTGGAAGCTGACACCACCACGTCTTAAGCCACAAACTTACAGAATTAAGCTACAACTTTATAGGCTTGTATATGTGCCAGTATTTGTCCATCCATGTTATGCCTGCATCATTGTTTGCCATCGATTTCCAAAGACAATAATCATGATACGATATGACGCAATACAATATTCTTTGGTGCTTGGTACTGTGAAATGTGTTGTCTTTTCCTCATCAATTAATCACTTAAGTTGCTGTTTTATACATCATCATTCATTTAATGACCATGTCCGGTCATTAAATGAAATAGCAGATCATCAAGCTCACAACGCATCGGAGGCAATGTTTTGTGGGCTTGTAGATCAGCCATTTTTTGGCATTTTTGAAAAATGCCCAAAATACGAATACGATATATTGCCAATATCGATCCCAAGGTAATTGGTCACAAATATTAACACAAAGTGAAAATAGGCTTTCAATCACATGTTGATGTGACTAATACTGAGTGGCTTTCCAGAAGATACTCAGCACTCTCAATGTTGACGTTTCTTTTATCCAGAGGAACAATAGCAGCCACAGCCCAGGGGCTTCTTGGTGTTGTGGGACCCACAAGCCATGCAGACAGGAAGAGAAGGTTCTAAACAATGCTGCATGAGCCCCTTTTGGAAGAGGGGATCAGTCAGTCCCTCTATGGGCCCAGTGGGTCAAGAGACAGGAAAGGAAGGCAGCACCAGTCAGACAAGACTCAACACAACAGAGGGGCCCTATAGCTGTCTCCAAGGAATAATTTGAATACACAGGGATATTACAAATCACCTCATTGTTTGTATATGCCATGTTCAGGAGAAAGAAAGAAAGAAAGAAAGAAAGAAAGAAAGAAAGAAAGAAAGAAAGAAAGAAAGAAAGAAAGAAAGAAAGAAAGAAAGAAAGAAAGAAAGAAAGAAAGAAAGAAAGAAAGAAAGAAAGAAAGAAAGAAAGAAAGAAAGAAATTGAATCGTAAAATTGCTCCAAGGGCCTCCATCCAAAAATATCTCCAGCAGAATGGAGGCTAGAGATGCGCAGGCTATATGAGAGGAAAAAGGGAAGCAGGTCTTTGACAACTTTAAAGAGAAAGAGGCTGTGGAGTGAACGGGAGAAAATGTTTACTCAGGGAATTAGTTCAGGATCATTGTGTGCGCAAAGGGCTTTAGTTCCCTGGCTCCATTTCAAGGCCCAAGTGGCTCAACTGGAGCTCCCTCCAGGGCAGGCCTAATTATCACAGGGCTAGGGCCATTAAAATGCTTAACTAACCTCGTTTCTCCAAAACGCACAGATTAACGCCAGCCTCCAGCAAAGTGTCGGGAATAACCCTGCTGCCTAATACCCTCTTTGATTTTTTTCCCCCTCTTTTTCTTCTGCAGCGTGGAGAGGCTGAGGACTGGTGCGGGAGTAGTGGCGGACAGAGCAGGCTAGTATCATGCCAAGACCCATCAACTCCTATCCAGGGTTCGATTCGTATAAGGAAAACAGAAAGGGAATTTTCTTAACAACTTATAGTAATCACAAGGCATCCCAACGTGTTGTGAGCTTGTCCATTGGTTATTTAATAATAATAATAATAATAATAAAATATAAAAAAATAGGGAGCCATATGTTAATGTGGACGTTACCTACATGTAATTGAATTGTGTCAAGCTAAATTAAGTGAATTACCGTTTTACAGAATCTCACTTTGCACTAAAAGACGTAAGCTTACATTCCTTCCGATAAACCATAGTGTCTCTGAGTCATTACATAAACATTTGGTGAAAATAAATAAAGATAAAGAAAAGACCCCTGTGGGACACTGGTCAACAAAGTACAGTTGTATATTGGGATTAAGTGGTTTAGCTATTATACTTTGAAGTTTGAACAGTTGCGATGCACACAGGGGCTTGCCATAACTCTGACTATACTGCTTACAGATGTGGTGTTTAGCTTTTACACAGCTATCACCCTCTCGACTGTCGTCAAAAAGCATTTACATAACCCCAGTTCATGGTGCTGCCATAATGGCACAGCGATGTCCTTATACCTGCCGCTCTTATCAGCCTTAGCACAGAGGGTCGCAAATCAAGTCCAGTTTATTTATTTCTCTCCCAAGGTGCAAAGAAATATGTACATTAGAGGGAATTCAAATGATCTCCCTGAAAAATAATACATTTTAAACCTACAGTATGGGAAAAAACTCAGCTTCATTGAGGAAGAACATGGTGGAGATAAGATGTATGCATGTATTGCATTTGCTGCATACATTTTTAACCCACATACCATAAGCCAGGTGATGAAATCTAATAGATAGCTAACGGTAAAGAGGTTAAGACAATAACAATAAATGATACCTCAAGAAAGTAGACACAGCTCTATAAAAATAACTAATAGATGACCCCAACACTATGACTCTGACGGTAATGGTCTATGTGACACATGAGGGCCGCATAGTAGTACACACTACTAAATTAATTAATGGTTACCTAGCATCCCCTCTATGTTCACTAAATAAAATTAATGAATACTCTTGTTTTAAGGATAATATTAGTAATATACATTAGTGTATATTACTAACACTAATATACATTAGTGTTGGGCAATATTACTTAGGAGTTACTATACTTGTGACCCCTTAGAAAAAGTAATATCATACAACTTATTACTATATACAACTTATAATATGACTAACATATGACTTCATTAAGTTTCCAAGTTCCCCCTCCCACCCACAAAAGAATAGTGATGTACAACACAATCTGTTTAGCGACAACTCATGACAACTTGTAGAGTACATCATGTGTGCAAAATGCCCCGGTCTACTGCACATCTCCGTTGAGATGTGAGCTTGTAACTCTGAGAAATTTCCGTGTGCAACAACAAGCTCAACAAGTAATGAGGCGTGTTTTGCCAGAGTAAAATGACATTACCCATTTGTTGTGTTGACAGCGATTAACTCTATTATGCCAACATTTATTGATAAATTGTGTTTGATAGCGCCAACATTTTTCAATGATGAGCTCTTATTTTGAATAGCCAAATTTCCAGACCAGAAGTGGTCATTAGCGTGCTGGAGGATGCTTAGTCACTTCTTGTGGACGTGGTCGACCAGCCGTAGTAAGGTGGCACTATGAGCCGTGGAATATACGCTGTTCTGACCAAAATGCCTTCTGGGGCAAAGAATAGGAGCTAGTGAGTGAGTAGCATTATGAATCGAACAATCAAAAAGACTATAAAGGAGTGTTTCCCTTAGATCAACGGCCATGGCGATAAACATATTGTTTGAAATAATTGAATCGGCTAATTTCTAATTAATTGCTGTTTTTTAAGTGTCTAAAAGCAAGATGACAGTCATTGTCATGGATTACAAATAAGGATTTATTGGTCCATTCAGACAACTGCTGTATTTGTCTTACCTGTGTTTTATGGACCTGAGTCTGCAATAAAGTCTTTCACAACTGCATGTCTAACAACTAACTGATTGAATATAAATGTGACTCACATTAATTCCTTAAGACAAATTCACTAGAAGATATGAGAAAAGCCCACAGATTATTTCTTTTTGGCAGTTTGATCAGGGCTGATCTATGATGCTGGTCCATGATGCTGAGAAGGATAATTCTTGGCATTGAAGCTTATGGAGTATATTCATAGCAGACATTTTGACGTGCCATAAATGTAGCTGAAGCGAACAGAATAAACTCTGGGTCTGTTTAATTTTGCTGTTTCTTACTGTAAGTGTACCGGAGTTGACTGTGCTGGCATACAGTACAGTGACAGCTAAATGAAACATACCCAGAATTTATTTGTTATATTACCTTCAGCTGCACAATTTCCACTGTGAAAAGGATCTACGGTGTTGGCATGCAGCATGGGTGCACCAACAGTTCATTTATGTTTGTTCAAACTGCACTTTGGTGAAGCACGTCAAGCTGTAGTCACACTCGCCTAAAAGTAATGCATAATTCAACTCACATTCCTCTCACCTCAGAAACAAACACAAAGAACACCCCAAACAAATATGCGCTATTTTGTAGCGCAATCACATTTTCTTCTTCATTCTCTACCATTTTTAACCCATGTTTTGGGAATGTCATTAGGCTATGAAATGTTGAGTATGGCTGAAGTGGTTAAAACCATATTTCAGATTGTCATATTCATATTTCATTCTATTTTATTTTGTGCTGGCTGAACTCATCAGTTGTAAATTGTGTCTAACCTTCAAACCAACCTCGTCGAGCAGTTTCTCAGCCTCAAAACCCTTCATGCTTTTCACAGCATTTTACAGTGCAGCAGCTACATGTCGACAGCCCTGTTCGGATCCAAAGGCAAACTGAACTTAAGTTTACCAAAATTAAAATGCATGAGCATTGCTAATTATTTTTTCTTATTCCACAAGTAATCCTTTTAGTGATTTTCTTTTTCCTTGCAAAAGGGAAGAAAAATGCTATAATAAATAAATAAAACTCCAAATAAATAGACACTGATTTGAAAGTGGTGTCGGGGGAGATGTAGTGCAAAGGCGCGATAATAGCTAAGCTAGCTTATAACATCTTTGTTTTCACTGCAGCACTGTGTCGTGGTCTCTGGGGCCGCAAGAGGATTTTTTTTTGGCAAAGCTGTTTTTATGAGGGTCCATACTCCTCAAGACACTCCAAGAAGGCTTCTCTCCCTCCTATCAGTGAATCAGAGCTTACTCTTCATGTTATTTTTACTATAGTGTCGTGCACTCAAGCATCACAGGCCAACAAGCCCTGGTACCTGCCACACCAGTGACGTATATAGAGCTATAGGTCTGCTATGTTCGCAGCAGTAGTTAGGCATTACAGCCAGATTACAGTACAGGAGGTAAGGGAGGACAGTCGCATTCAAACACTTTCCCCGGCGGACACACTTGTTAGTGGCTCTAATACCTTGGGTAGACTGAACCAAAGACAATAGGCTGAGGTACTAGTCTTTTCTGGGGGGATTAGTTACACATGTTAAGGCCTTGAAAAGAGCCCTGCATTCCGGATATTATTCTACCCTGCACACAAACAACACGCGCCCCTAAGACACTCTGAAAAGTTATTGTGATTTCTTACATCCATATTGGATTTATTGTTGTCACTCGGAATTCTATTCTGCCCCCTTTTTGACACAGATATATCACTTTGGGACCTTGAAAGTTTAATTTGAAATAGTGCGTGTCTTGGAGTCAAGACTTTGGATTAAAACAATTGCTTTTTGCAGGCTAACCAGACTCGAGGTGACAGGTCCGGGAGCAGTCAGGCATAATATTTATCTCCCTGCCCTTGGAGATGTGGTACCACCATCCAATTCATCCATGTCTCCATCAAGTAAGAATGAAAGCATGGCAAAAGTCATTTTCATTACAGCACCATGGATCATTTATCTCTCTGTGTTGCAGAATGTCATCTGTCCTAAAGGTATCTGTTGAAACAGAGATCAGTTCGCAATCATGTCACAAGCAGGGAGATGTGCTGTTTACACCTATTGTGGTGACCATTTTGCAGATGCTCGTGTCCATAGTGAAGTACAAGTGAACTCTAGTCAATAAACAAGGTAATTATAGAACAATTAAGTGCCTCAAAGAAACTGGTATACCACAATGAATCTAATGTCCTAGGGAATAGAAACTACGATAGTACAAGGAATCCACATGCCTATAGAAACTACATTGTAGGATACTACAATGAAGCTATAGTATAGTAGTACCTAGTACCCATAGTATAGAAGAGCTTACTCTCCATCTCCATCCATCTACTGTATCTTTGTTCAGCAAGTAACTACTTGATTGACTGTGTAGTATACCATCTTCTATAGTAAATTTGTTGTCTCTTTTTGAAATATTAAAAGTATTTGCAGGGATGATTATTTCACACCAGATCAGAAACAGCTGGCCAAACATAATTCAACTGGATTTTATCAAAAGTGGGTAAACACAGTCACAGTCAGTCATTTATTTATTTTTCAAACTACAAAATACACAGCACCCTTTAAAAAAAGAAAATGAAATGAAAATAAGAGTGATTCTATACAACTTCTTGGAATGCAGTGTACAGTATATGTGTGTAAAACGAATTAACATTAAGGTTTCATGTTACGCTCAATAGTTAAAAATCTAGATGATTAATGTTGTAGTGGGTTGCTAGCTGTATTCTCAGAGCAACTCTGATTCTGAACCCTAACAAACAAGATGGTAGCTGGGAAAAGGCCTTATAAGGCTGCAGGCTCTTTGCCATTTCTCATTATCTATAGGCCTATAAAGCATTGGTTTCTAAACTATGGTGTGTGTTGTGGTACACAAACACCCTCCAGGGGCTGCGGGGCAAGTGCTGTGTGGTTGAAAATGGTAATGGTGGTTTTGTGGTGTTATTTAGCACAAATAGAAAAACATGAAAAAAATGTTTGTTTTTTTTTTTAGCCAAGTCAGGGCTTGACACTAACACTTGCCCGCTTGCCCGGGGCAAGTAAGAAAAATGGTCGGGCAAGTTAAGACTGTTACCTGGTTGCCCGATGGGGCAAGTGTGCGACTTAGCTATAACACAACATGAGATACTGTATATTCGTCTTGAAGGTGGTCATTGCACTCTGCCTCTGCATCTTTTCCTGCCTTCTAGATATCTCTCCTAGGTCCATTTGGTTACAAACTATTATTTTGCTGATATCACAGACCCCTGTTGGAACCACTGATTTATACTGACTTACAAGTTGAATATTTACTGTAGCTGATTGTGACTTAAACAAAATAGGAAAGGAAATGTTTAAAGCACCCAAGTAGAAAGAAACTTAAATGCAAAATTTACAATATATTTTGGGGGGCAAGAGACCATGACCTGAGGGCAAGTAGAACCTGACTTCGGAGACCTTAGTGTCAACCCCTGCAGGTACAACAAGTGTTCTAGGGTGGTGCGTTAGCTAGATCAGGAGTTAATAGAGGGTGGCTGCTGCCCTATTTTAATCGATCCATCGATTTTTTAAATATTAAAATGCAAAGACTTATGGGCCATAGGAAACAGGTCAATAGGCCTAGGGAATACTACAATGAACATATAGGACTAGGGACTCTCTGCTTCATGTTGTTCAGGCCTCTCTGTTACCATGTGTAGCTGAACATCTGTGGAACAGTGGCGAGGATGATGGTGACTTGCCAAATGTTCAGCTGTCCATCTAAGTCCTCTTAGTATTCCGCCCATGAAACAGTTTGAACCCACCCCCCCTCCACCCCCTTTATCCTGCAAAAGATATGAGATAACTTTTCTTCTTCCTTCCACAACAGATGATATTAAGTGCCTCCCATTATCTCCGTAGGTCTGTATCATATTAGAATCTGCAATCGCAGGTCAGAAAGTATACCGCACTCTTGTCTCGCCCAGTGCTGCAGAATTACTTTCCGGCACACAATAGCTGAATGGGTTGGGGCTTTGTCATTTAAACTGCATAAAGAGGGCAGAAATTGATTTTTATTGTAGATCTTCATATCTAATAAAGCTCTGAGGATCTCCTTTCTTCATTGTCTGAATGGCCGGTGAATGCTTTCAATCTGCCTCTGTGTTTCATGCATAAAAGTGGTGGGCAGAATGATAGGGAGGAAATGAGAGGGAGGGGGTGCTGCCACGGCCACGCAACTGAAAAGCATCCCCTCTCTTCTTCTCTCTCATTGGAAACTCGACCTTGGGTGGATGGAGGAGGTGAAGGAGCTGGGGGTAATTGAAAAGTGAAATGTTTTTTTTTCCCTTCCTCTTTAGAAAAGAATGTGTCCTTTTCAAAGGAAAAACACAGCCAGCACTCGCTGCTGCTGAAGAAAGACACTTTATGAGGATGTCCGCAGCATAGAACGTCTACAAAGATATCCATCCTCTTTCATTGAAGATACATAATGAGCAGAAATAGCAGATCTCCAAGCTTGCAATATATTGGGAGTTTGTAGATCAGCTGCCTTCTGAGGAGTGACTTTGTATAGATTGAAAATGTACAGTAGGTGACAAAGTATTATTCCTTTTGATTGTCATATCATATCATTATATTCCTATCTATCATTGAAAATGGCTATTCAATAATAACCAATCCAGAAGCTTGGTAACATCTTTAAACCAAATCTTCTCTTCCAGGTGATCTTGGCGAGTATTTCAGATGGAGGTCTTGTGGCACACTTGTAGTACCCTATTGGCCTGAATATAAGACAGTGTTTTTTCCAAGGGAAATATCCTAAAAAATGTAGGTGTCTTATATTTGGGGACTATATTATTTGACATTAATGGTCTTTTTACACAAATCAGTGGTGGAAAATGGGGGTCTGTCTTATAACTAGGATCCTCTTATATTTGGGACAATAAAGTACATATCAATTTGGGGGTCCTTGAGACGAACGTGATTTGATATTCCACATCTAAAATGTCATTGGTATTGGTGCAGTGGCGTTTCTAAGCAATTTGGAGCCTTAGGATAGATTTTCTCTGGGGCCTCCTGGGGGCTCCAGGGAATATGAACTATTTTTAAACTAAATAACATATGTGTTTTAAATGTTCAATTCTATTTATAGAGGATAAGTAAAATGAAATCATCCGTATGAGGCTCATTAGCTGGGATCCTTTTAAAGCATGTCTGGTGGTCGCCCCCCTCCACCTCATGGCGCCCTAGGCAACTGCCTAGTCTGCCTAATGGCAAAACGCCCCGGTATTTGTGGGAAACCTTTTCAGGGACATAATCACTTAGCCATTTTCCAAGCCTGCCGTGATCTGTAGTGCCAGACAGTGAAAACCACCATTTATCTTGAATTGTATTATAGGCTGCTAATTCGAATAATAGCAGCCTTAGAATAAGTTAATAACTAAATAATAAAACCAAATTTTAATAAAATCAAGGTATATGTATGTACCCAAAGAAGGTTGGGGACCACCTGACGACCTCATTTACTGTATATACATATTGTCTGTCTGCCTTTGGTGTTGATGCAAAATTCTGCAGCATTTTTGTAATTCAAACAAGAAATAGTCAACTGTGAAAGTGCAGAAGAAATTAATTCGCTGTAGCATGACTTCCTCACGTGAATGTTTATTTCTCCCACTAACACCAAACGATTAATAGAATGTCACCACAGTGAACAATACAGATATGTTTTTTTTTTTAGAATATAACTAGTTAGACTACATTATTTATACACATTTAAAAGGTAACCTGTCCCAGTCATAGACAAGAAAAATGGGCATAAAAATTATACTTCTGCCATCACTGTGACAAATTCCTCTTCACTCGGTGGCTTGACTACATACCATGCAAATGCACACCTTACCTAACTAATCAAGCGTCATGTACCACCCCCGACTCCTGCGGTTCCCATTTGAAGTGATCACTAACATGTAAACAAAATTTGTTTTCATGCATCTGAATATGATTAATTATCACAGAGTAATCCAGCTACACTTGTAAAGACTTTTCAGAAGAGATTAGAATTTTCAAACTGACAACCATGATAGATGGGAGTGTTCTGTAAGTGTTGGATTAAAGGTCACGGCGAAAACTCACAAGGCGTAGTTTAGGTTGGGGCAGATGCAATCAAACGACAGCTCCCTCAAACAGACGATGATTATTATGGAAATGGATATCTCTGCATATAAGCAAACATATGGCGCTGCCTAATGCCACATAACACTAGGGGCTGGGTTTAATCAAACTTCACCAATTAAAATAACAAGACTGATCATCATCAATATATACTGTATTTTCATACAGTGTAAATAAGCCAAATGCCATGGAATAAAATAAAAGATGCATATATAGTAGACTTTAACCTAGCCAACTTGCAGCCTTGCACATAAAGACCCAACAACCCCAAACATCTGCAATATAACTTGTGATTGACGAAAGTATTTGGTGTCTCAAATTCTTGATTAAACAAATCGTCCAGGCATGTTGGTTTTTAATCAGAACTTAAGTGAATTTAGATTACAGAGACATAACCTGGACAATATTATTGACACCCTTTGAAGGTTGCAAAGATCATTCACCAGGTCATTCACCTTGAACTCACCTGTGGTGAGTATAGGTGACAGTAAGTAATCAGTAATCAGTCATCCAACCAGTTTAAATGGAGCAAAATGTGTCACTGCATGACCCATACTGAGCATGGACAAAAGAAAGAAAAGCAGAATTGTCTGAGGAGGTCAGAGAGAAGATAGAAAAGCATAGACAATCTCAAGGCTACAAGACTTTGATGCTCCTGTGTCCACTGTGCGAAATGCTATCAAGGAGTTAAGACTCAAGAAGTTAAAGGGGTACTCATGGTTAAAATGGAGTTTTAAGTTATAATGGGTTTGTATAGGAAGGACATTCCGGCAGACTAATGAACATCAAATATCTAAATACTGAAAGGAGTAACTTATAAACTGTCTGGTGTGTTCACATGAGGCTGAGTAGACCATAAAATGACCAAAAGTTTTTTTTGAAAGTGGAGTACCCCTTTAAGTTAAGGAAGTTAAGGTATCTAATCTCCCAGGAAAAGGCCGCAAGAGAAGTATGGAACAAATATTGCAGCAAAGGACTGCTCGAATGGTGGGAGAACAACCTTGGGCAACTGCAAAACAATCAACCTGACCTTCAGACATAAGGTACTTTTTTTTCCCCAACGCGTGCCACCCGTCGCCAACTTAAAGAGCTCTACCCTGATTTGCCACATTCCGCAGATCTGAATTGTCACTTCTCTACTCAGTCAGTCTGGACAGTGGTTGTTTTGCTCACATTTCATATCAGCTATTAAATAGATTTCTTGTAGGTTTAAGACTGGTTCACAGAATATTTAACATCATGGTGCATCGGCAAGAATGCATACAGAGGAGTTCCATCAAAGCCTTTATTATTCCATTGCACACATCAGAGTTCAGGTTATGAGCAAGGAGATGGTGAGGCTTCACATTGTTATTTTTTACTACAGAAGACAGAAAGATAATTATGAACAATTCAACATTAATGGCATCACTTTCAATCAACAGAAACAATTAGTTTCAACAAAACATAATATCATTGTACACCAGCATTTCAATAAACTATAGGTTAAAGGTACTGCATTTCTATTAACACTACACACCATTTTCTATAAGTGTCACGGCAAACAGTTGAAATCAAATCTCAATATCCAACAGATTTCACAAAGCATGGACTCAACTCACTTCATCCATGCATAACAAGGACCTGAGGCTGCAGGAGGAGTTGCTGATGCTGGCAGCTGACAGACATAACTGAAGGGACAGGCACTCAGGCAGTATATATAGCAGACCAGTGATTGAGGTGGGACTGAGGACAGGTGTGATTAGGGAATGAGAGGCTGTGACAGGAGGAAGTGGGTGGATCCAGTCCATGAGTAGGCCAGGGGGAGGGTTGTTGTTGATATCTAGAATGACTCTTTTCTACATCACCTGTTACGTAGCCACTTGCTGGTACGTCATCAACCAGCAGCGCCACTGCTTCCATGCTTCTTAGTTGGACAGAAAATGACCTCTGTGTGGGGTGAGTTTAGGGAATGATAAGGGGACGTTGCAGGACAACAGCAGTAGCTGTGCAGTGTGCATTGATACAACGTCAAACACCTATCTGTGGAGAATAGGAGACTCTCCAGACTGAGTAGTGCCGTGACAATTCAAAGCGTAATGACATTTCAAATCAGGCTGGAAATGCAAATATTGAAGACGAAGATAAGGAGCAGATTGCCTCACTTCACACAAGTGTGATTTATTAATTAAAAAAAAAAGGAAAAAAAAAAGTCTGGCTTCCATTATAGTATGCAGTTCTTTTGGAAAAGGGCAGCCTGCAGCTTCTATAAGCTTGGATTCTCCAGCGATGATGTCACTATGGTTTCTGAACTGTTTCAGTCTGATACACAGACTCAAAAAAGTACCATAATATTATGGGCAAAGTGCTGCATTAAGTAAAGTAAACTTCTAAATGATACACAATACTTGAGTAAATGTACAGGAGTTACTTTCTACCACTGGGATTGAGAGGACAGCGTTCAGCAACTCTACATTAATAGATTGGACATAGGCTACAGTATTCACAGAAAAGATATATTAAATGGAAGGTCTTCATGACCGGAACATTGACATATCCCTTTTTTCCCCTGTCAAATCGTGTTTACGAGCAGCATGCTTTCTTCTGTATGGCGGTGCTAAGACTCAGTGCACACAGTGGCACTACAGTGTCACAGCATATATGCCATACATATCTGATGACCTGGAGGACAGAGAACAAAGCAACTCGCAGCAGCGGACCAAACTGGACCAAGAAGATGAAGACGGTTTGGACACACAGTATGAAAGACATGTCGAACACAACCACCATGCAGACTCTGACTTGGAACCCTCGAGGGCAGTGGAAAAAGAGGACGGCCCAAAAACACCTGGCAACAGGGTCTCCAGGCAGAGAAAAGAATGCCAATGTAAAAAGCAGATTTTATTTAATTTAATAGATCAGTATTTGGGTATGTGTGTGTGTATTTCCAAATACCCCCGATGCGGGAACATGATCACAATAATAATTCATACATTAAAAACAAAATAGCGAACAAGGTCAAATTAAGAGGACTGTTGTTGCAACATGAGATGTTATGTGCTTGTATCTCGGCCATCCCTCGTCGTTGTAGACTGACTTTTTAAGCTTGTGTATTTGTCTAACGATGTGTCTGGTTTGGGCATCAAACAAAGTTAGAAAACCACTGCTGAAAATACTTTAAAAGGCCAAACCCTGGATTCACCAGCTGATTTGCATATCAGTCCATTCTGGTGCTCCCTCATAAAAGAAGCGCCCCGGTGTGGATGGAGGGGACATCAGAGAGAAGGAAAGCCTGATCTAGACTTCACTGTACAACGGTGTATGAATTAAGCATTACCACAGACAGACAGACACACACACACACACACACACACATACAAACACACATACAACACACAGGCATACAGATATAAGCAAACAGTGATGTGATCATACACACGCGCACGTGCACGCCGCATTGAATTCAGAATTCAAAAGCACACAATCAAAGCTAATGACAAGACTGAAATTAATGAACGAGAGGGAAAAAAGGGATGCAAAAACTATTAAACATCACAGACAGCGAGCATCCCGTTCTGTGATGCCGATGGAAAAGTGAAGTAAAAATAAACCAGCAATCTGATGGAGCGTATCGCTGCACAAGGATACACTGAGCTGACAATTTGGAAATGTTGCCCGTAATTACTTGACTTCGTTTGATGGGCATTCATTCAACATGAAGTTGAGACATTTGAGCACGCGGGAAGGAAAACTTGCCAATTGACAAGCCTTGAACTGTGTGGCGCTCACTGTAAAGTATGTGCAAGTTATCTTTTTCTAGTTATACGCTCCATTTTGCCTGCACAAATGTGCCGAATTCCAGCGGTAATTTAAATGGAAGCTCATATTGCCTCTTCTCAAGGGAAGCTGTTGCCTGCAACCCGGTGTGTCAGCGTGGAGTCATGGATATTTGGAGAAGAATATGGATCCCTTAATGACATGTGGTTTGGTTCAGGTGTCTGGCTCCATATCTGCACTGGTGTCAGTATTACCCCACCAACGGAATACACGGTATCTATAGCTCGATCGTTCAATCCTGAATAAACGGTGTTGTTATTCCATCAGCTAGTACAGCATGTGTACAAAACCGACTCCATTAAATATCCCCATATATGTACACACACACACACACACACAAATATACTGACTTATAGGATATGCTATTTCATTTCCCAGTTTGGTGAAAGGCATTAAGTGAATGTGGTTATATGTCTACATCTCTACTACATCTATCTATACTATATATAACCGTACATCACACTATGTAATATGTGCTGTGCACACTAAACAGAGCCAATCAGAACAATACATCAGTAATGCAGTATCTGTATGCATTTTAATCTGCTTGAATAAGATATAAGAAAAAGATGAGGCTTATGGGTTATGCAAATGTTTATACCGGTATTATCCCAATGTGTGTGTGTGTGTGTGTGTGTGTGTGTGCGTGTGCGCACATGCATGAAGTCAATATCTAGTACCCGTATACAGTATACAGCTCAGGACATATAGGACTATTCCGAAAGGTGTGCTACTGTACTGTATATGAATCATTTCGGTCTAAATAAGACGCCTTTATGGATGTCTTTTTTTCCACTACAATAACCATTACATTACCTCACTTACATGTATGCTCAGCGACTTACTGTAAGCCTGCTTTAACATACGTGGATGGTGTAATGGTATACAAGTATCAGCAGGCACATCATTCATAGCCTATCCCATTTCCAACCCCATAAGCTCCTGGCTCGGCCCAGGCAAAGGTGAACCTGCCACTTGTCCATTACAGACACGACACGGGTATCCCTCCATGGTCCCCCAGGAGGAGGAAGGGGATGCCGGGCCGGGGTGTGTGTGTGTGGTGGGGGTGGGGGGGTGGACAGGGGGGCTTTGAGAGGATTCTTTATGCAGCTCTGTGTATTGCTTTCATGTTGTCCAGCCGGTAACTAAGTTGGGCTGCCTGGGGCAATGGCTAATTCACACCCTCAGATCACGAGCATGAAATGAGAGAGCAGGGAGAGCTAAAGCCCCAGGGTTAATGATAACTGCCTGGCACACACACACACACACACACACACACACACACACACACACACACACACATATATATATATATATATATATATATATATATATATATATATATATATATATATATATATATATATATATATATATATATATATATATATATATATATATATATATATATATATATATATATATATATATATATACAGTATATATCTATATATATCATGCCTAATTTATGCTTTGTTGTATGATGGAACCACACACTGACCTACAAGCTCACAGCAGTAGTGGTGTGTTGTTGTGAGCTTGTACGTCAGCTAGATATTCTGTGCTCGGCGCCTATAAATGGCCTATAAATCAGACTTTAATCGGTCCAAATGGATTCATTTTAGATGATCCCCCATCCACCACCCGAATCCTTACACTCATACAAAAAAAGGGCCCACCTGAGTTAAAGCAACAAATACCCGATTTGAGTAAAGAAACAAAAGTTCAATTGTGCTGTTGTCATTGCGATGTCATTCCGTGAACAGAATCATGCATTGTTTTCCCCTCATCTCCTCACCATTGCATTTAGTGGTTGTCAAGCGAGGCTTTCATGTGATTCATTTTTTTATTATTCTTTTTTTTTAATCCTTATTCAAGCCACACACAACAAACCGCCCACACACAAGGCTTTTTTTTTGTGGTGGAGGCATTTATCCCCCCACCCCCCCCCCCCCCCCCACCCAGAGATCATCAAAATCAAGAAATAAATATTTAAGTGGAGAATACAACTGTGAAGGACCTTAAAAAAATCTTTTACTCCTCAGTTGAACAAGCTTGTGGATGAAAACACCCCCCCCTTTCCTAAAAACCCTCTTTAAAGTTATTTCAAATTTTCTCAGCAAGGCTTTGAGAAATCTGTTTGTTTGAGGGCAGTATTAGATGTGACCAGCGTTTTATTGTGACATAAAACCGCATTTCTTCCTTGGCAGATTAAAAATAAAATCGGTTAATAAGAAAAGCTGTCAGCAGCAGAAAATGGCTGACATAATCCGTTTATCCTCCAAGCAATAAAGATATCGGTCCTTGGGAGTCTATCTTTCCTCTTATGTTATTTCGCCCAAAACATTATCTACTATGCATTCAGATGGATTAAGAAGTCATATGGGAGATAGAAAAGAAAATGACAGATACAAAAAATATATAATATCCCTTTCATTCCCCATCACACACGTTCACAGGAGGGGTACACGTATGATCCTGCATAAAGAAAAATAAAGGAATAAAAGTTAATAAATAAATAAAGACTAAGAAGGCGACGGAGAGGAACAGAGGATGGGGTCGTCGGCGCAGTTATTCTGAAGCAGCGCGATGTGGAGATTATGGGCAACTGGAGAGGTCACAGGAGCACCAGAGCAGATTGGAAGCCAAACCCAGATCCTCTCTGCTCGTTCCCTGGACCCGCCAGACTGACCATTTACAATGTAGGCATTCAGCAGACGCCCCTTAATCCATGAGTACAGTACAGTAAGCAAGAACACAAACCGTATACACTATAAGATGTGGAACGCCCTACCAACAGCCATTAAGAAATGTAGATCCTTTGACTCTTTCAAAGGCACTCTTAAAGATCATCTACGGGCGTCTGCAATTCAAATCTGCCCCCCTCCCCCCACAACCTAATCTTGTTTTCTCCTTATCTATAGATGAGGTTATTTGTATGTCTCTAAATGATCTGATGAATTGCGAATAAAATACAATATATTTAAAAAGTACAATATATGCCTCTGAGCAGAAGCAAAAGTATTATTGGGAAATGGAAATACTCCAGTAAAGTACAAATATCCTATGATTTTACTTGTACAGTACTTAAAGGGGTTCCACTGTGAATTTGACATTTTTCGAAATTTGGGGTGTTTTTAGCCTCCCCAATGCATTTCTATACCCGTCAGTCGTTCAAATATCTGGGATTTTCTGAATAGGTGTGTCTGTCCCTCTCACTCTCACATTCTTTCCTAGAGTGATGTCATATTCATATAGGGACACATTTGAATAGCCCTCCTCTTCCACCCACCCGTTAATTCAGATATTTCCCCATCTCCTCCCACTGTGGTTCAATGCCCCCGCCCACTCAGAATGAAGTGGGCGGGGATGAAGTGGGTGGTGACATTTGTGGTACTACAGCTGAAATGGCATCCTGATAGAGAATCAAATGAACTATCTGAGTGGTTGTTTAGGATTCAGTGCGTATAAAGAGGTAAGATAATGTTGGAAATTTGATTTTAAATTCATGGTTATAAGTAAATGTATTTTCCCCCACTGGTGAACGAACACAGAACCCCAGGACAAAACAGCCTGCTGTTACAGTATGTGTCTTTAACATCAGCGACACAACTAATCAAAACATGATAACATTACAGTGTTAATATTCTATAATCACATGAACTCTTGGATATTCACCCTATAGGGAAATAATGTGTTGCAACAGGCCTATTTTCAGTATTTATATATACATTATACAGTAAATAGAAAGAAATGCGGGAACTAGCAAGTGGATTGTCTGAAAACAAGATGGTGACCAAGACGATGTACAGTATAGGCTGTGAAAGACAGAATTCACCAGACAAGGTGGTCTCAGAGCGCCCACATGACTGACAGATAAAGGCACAAGCAGGCTAAAAAACGCGTGGTCAAAGATGCAAGACCGGTCACAAAACAGCGATTTGGATCTGTGTGCCGGTGGGTTCCACCGGGGGGGGGGGAGGGGGGGTGAGGGGGTGATGAAGGGGGTGGAGACGTGGGTGAGTGGCAGCCAACGTGTGCCGCAGTGTGAGCCTCTGAACCCAGAGTCTGTTCTGTTTAATCATGTCGGTTTGGTGGGTAATGAAATTTGATTATGCCTCTAAACGCAAGCAATGTTGAGCAGGGGAGGTTGAAATATTAATATCTTCCCGAGATTATGCATGAAACCCCGGCGCGTAATTTTCCCTCTCTTCATGTCCGCCACCAAATTGTTAGCACTTCATCATTAGCAGGGAACTTTTGCATTTCCATTCATCTTGCTGCGCGGGCCCCCCCGTTTGATTAATGTCGCTCCTGATTCATTAGTTTATCATCAATGTGGTTTTAACTGATCACCGCAGATTCATCACGCTCCCGACGCCGCGCCGCGGCGAGGATATAAACACTTGTGATGCCCAGAAAGGCAATCTACAGATATATATCGTCCCTGTCGGGATGGAAACCTTTTACGTCCAAAACCATTACTTTTCAGGATATGAAAAAAAGAACCCGTGTACCAATGCATTCAATGTAGTTATTTAGTCCCAAGCTCTTGCTTTATACACACACGCACACACACAGTATTTATTAATTTATACAACTCACAGACAGGCTTAGCTACTTCCACTTTCACCTTCTGAAATGTTCAGGATAGCGAAAGTAGCATTCCTGTATTCTACAAGCTTACAACATTTTAACTGGGCTACATTTATACTTTTTATCAGCCTTTTAGTATAGTACAACAAAATAGGGCATTCATTTACAAAAAAAGAAAAAAAAGTTGAAGAGGAGATACAAGTATTCCACCTGACAGCATTTTGGTAGTTTCTTATGGGGGGTGGGGGCACATAACTCACGGTGCCACCGGCCCCAGCCCACCGCACTCAATGAGCAGCAATTGTGTGTCTATGCCTGAGAACACCCAGCTATTAAAATGTCATCACATTCATTTGTAAGGAAGAAGTAACTCCCCAGAGCCACCACCGCCAACCCCACCTCCTATACCCCCCCCAACCCCCACCCCTCTAACCTTACACCACACACAAAAAAAGAAAGTAATAGAATAGAGGCCGGGACAGAGAAATGAGAGCCCACCATTAACTACTCATGATGCGCTTGAGGAAAAGTGTACGTGCGTAAGAGCATCGTGACCAAATCTATGTGATCTGGTCATCATTCGGGAACTAAAAATCCTCCAGTGGATTTTGTTTTCCAAACTATTTTGGGGAAAATAATGTTATGTCAAATGAATTATCACAAATAATTACTTTTGCAGAATTTCCTCCACAAATAAGAGAAGAGGAGGTAGGCTAGAGGCAAGAAGCAATGAGCACACTTTACAGGGCAATGAGTCTCTCACTGTAGTGAATAATTTCATTTGCGTGCAACTACAACTAAATTCATAAATATTCTTCATATTCTTAGAAAATACATTTCATTCTGCTAACAGACTGCTAACAAAACAAAGTTGCCTTCACTCATTCATTCATTCATTATGAATTACAATATAAACAGTGATACACAAGGAAATCACAACTTAAGTAGCCTTGATTAGTGTCTCGGTCTCCAGTCCACATTTTCATTTATTCGGTCTCATCTCACAGTCTTGCAAATCATTTGAATCCGTCTCGGACCACAGGACACGCAAATTCTTGCCCCTTCTAGTTCACTCGAGTCAAAAGTCATGAAATAAATGTATTATGCCTACTGTATATTATGAGTAGCCTGTTCACAATCACATCCATCTAACCTTAATTGAAAAGAGGTGCAAAGGTTACGCCTGTTTATCCGTTCATATGGGCACCTATACAACTGGGCACCTGGATGAACTTTTTATTTATTGCTGTAGGTTTGCACCTGCTAGCCTCTGTCTTTATTTAGCAGGAAGCTAGACATATGGAGCGATATTATGGGTCCATTATGTTACTGTAGTTAATATCAAAGCTGCTTTACGTGGATGGCAGTGGCTCAGGCGTAGATCGACTGTACGCATGGAAATAGATGACACCTGATGAAGGCCAACCATGGGCGAAACGTTTTGTCCGATACAATGCCAGTGTTTTTATTTTATTTTTTTAAATACATCATTCACTGTGGAGCAGAGCTGTGCACACTTCTCCATGATCAGGACAAGGCTACACTGCAGTGTATCTATCTACAGTGTGTCTAAACTAGCCAAGGCTAACCTTTATTTTAAAACATTTCTCTAGGCCATTACTGTAGCGGATTGCAAATGTATAGCGAATAACTCTTTACAGTTCTGCATGAATTGGTCATCAAAGCAGAAGTCTGTGTTAACACCTTCCATGTCATCATACATTACAGCACTAAATAACTGATCACAGATATGGAAGCAACACACAACATTCCCTTCTTGCTGAGGACAAATCCATGTACTGTATCTCCTACAAAGCTGAGTTATATTGGTCAAGTTTGTGGGGAAAAAAGTCTATTCACTATAGCATAAACAATCAATACACTTTGAAATGTTATTAGAGCATATACTATTCTTCAAAATGCTACTGTTGCTACTGAATCTTAACAGTAACTTTTTAAAGAATACTATATGCTACATACATACATAATTTGTAAGCCCCTCAAAATGTATCCATAACAGGGACTTCCAAGAGATCAGTGTTATCAAAACATAGTCATTAATGTCATTATTATTATTATTATTGTAAAATACATTTGCACTAGTCTCAACTTCAATCTCTCAGTTCAAACATGCATTTCCAAACTCTGACATCAAATGCAGGGCCATTATTGACAGAACTAACTCTCGGGTGGATTTTTATGGAACTAAAACTAATTCTGTATAGTTGCAATGTTGGTGAGTTTGGGGTCATTTATTGAAAGCAGAATGGACTCACTTTGGATGTATGGGCTGTCAGAAAGTAATTTTTTCCACTCAGTGGGTGTTCCTGCACAACTGCTGGGTACAATGATGTCACATGCATATCCTCTTAGCTGATATATACAAGCTCACAATGCGTCACATTGAGACGACTGCAGATGTGAAGGAGCGGTATACAAACAATGAATACCACTGACACTGAAGACGAAGGTGAGGACACAAATTTACAGTCAGCCTAAAGGTATTCTACATCAGTGGTTTTCAACCGGTGGTCCGGGGACCACCAGTGGTCCTTGAGAGAGTTCCAGGTGGTCCCCAGGCTAAATGATGGAAAGTTGGTTAACCAGATGTAACTCTTGAGTGTGTAAAATTTTTACACTCTCAAGAGTTAAAATATTCATCATCTGAATTAGCACCACTTAATTAATAAGTTTACACTGTTTTGTTGGCAAAATACAGCCTGTAATTGTGGACAAAATCAAAATTATTCTTTAATTTTAGGTCTTTGGGGTGAAAATGGTCATCACCCCAAAGACCTGGAAAATGGTCATCAAATGGTGGTCCGTGGCTCAAATGCTGAATAAATGGTGGTCCCTGGTGTGAAAAAGGTTGAAAACCACTGGTCTACATCCTTCCTGAGAAATGTCTCAGAGCTCCTATGGTTTCAAACCCATGCTGTAGGCTGTTTTATACTTAGTCATATTATATATTGGTGTCATGTGGTGAATATAGATGACGTACTGTACATCTACAAGCTTATATCATACTAATCTATTTTCTTTTTTGAAATAGGTCAACAGCACTTGCAGCAGGGCTGGGGATAGAACCTCCCATTAACTTAAACATTCCAAAAACAACATTCAATGTTTCAAATGAATGGACACATTAACCAGGCAGAGAAACAACCTGATATATACAGTATGTTACAATATCATATATTGCACTATAACCAAGTGAATAAAGTTAAATTGTGCGTGTTAACTTTTTCAATAGAACTGTTGGTGACAGTAATGTGCGGCCCAAATAAAGATAAAGATGGATAAAGAAATGCACAGTAATTAAGAGCGAGACACTTTGTTTGTACAGTGACAGAAATGTGAAGAAATGTGAGGTAGACTAATAGACTAATAGCATGCAACCATGACTCGGGGTGACTGTAATTGAGGCACTGCTTTATAAGGCGAGTAAATGTGTGAAAGTAAAGTGTTTCGGTAAATATTCAACTCAAGTTTTATTTAGAATTCTATTCAGAAGATGAGGCTTGCCATCACGGAGCATATCAATCTCATGAAGATGAACCTTTGGTATTAAATAATGACAGAGGACTTAATTAATAGATGGAATTCTTATACCTGCCAATAAACATTTCCTTGGAAAGGATTCAAGGAGGAGATGGAAGCGCATAGGGTGTTGCTAGCCAAAACCCCCAACTTGACGATGATTGAGGTTAATGAGGAACAACATAATTGGACCTTAATCGTAAGACCTTGAGTGTCTCGTCTCTAAAAGCCAGCTGAATGAAAGATCCACTTTGAATTACGAGGGCTCCTCTGTTTCATATTTACCTCCACTGCCCAATCTCCTTCTTCAGGGCTACGTGAATAGGTTTTGATTGACTTTAGAGGCCATATCTGCTGATGGATGTATCCAGAGCAAAAACACAGAATGTTGTACACGCTTCTAATTCACAGCAGAATTCTGGCATGTTGCTGCTTCTGAAAGGCCCATGTTGACAAAGTTCAGAGGGTGAAAATCCAAAAGGTGGCAATAAACAACTGGAAGGCCTGTGCGCCTCGTCATGGGCAGAAAATACTGTAGATCTACCAGTCAAATGATGAGAGCTTGTAGATCGGCAAGCTTGTAGATTTGCTGCACATAACTAAGCATAAGTCAACGTCTGTAATATTCAGACATTCTCAGGCTGCAATGCCATTCTCTATGCTAAACAAGCGCGTGTGCATGCGTGTGTGCATGCACGCGTGCACACAATATATACAGTAGGCGGCAGTGTCTTTGGAGGGGGTGACGGGGGCCAACCAGGTGGAAACGTTCCACATGGAAACACAAGCAGAAGGCGCAGCTTAATGGAAAATTCTAATATTGCCGATCGCGGCGTAGTCGTGACATTGTCACCGCCGTGCCGTATTAACTGAGGACTGCTGATAACCAGGCCTAAGTCCAGCACAAATCCCACCCCGCGTTCATTCACCGTGGCCTGGAGAGCAACTCGTATCAGCCAAGGCCAGAACAGACACGGACTTAGAGCATCGGAAACTTAATAAGCACTCGGTACCACTTAACACTAAGTGCTACCAGATATGCCTTTAATATCTCCTTCCGAGTCCTGCTAGTCAGGACTTCAAGCCATAATACTGCCATTTCATTTCTGTAATCCTGTCTATTAGTCTGAGGTTTAAGGGGTCCAGTTGTTAGGTTAACACTGTCACTAAGAGTGGGCGCTAAGGATCATTTACTGTACAGTAGGTCTCTTTATCATTTCTCCTTGAACACCATTACTGCTTCCGTGCTCTTTTCCCACTTTGGGGTGAAGCCACAGTAATTCAAATGATGACGCAGAATAACCTTGAGTGAAAAAGGTTTTAACGTGATGATGGCCTTACTTTATGACCAAGTGTTTAGCTTATAAGCAGATGGATCATTTTGCATAACGCCTCTTGTTTCTAAATTAAGTGTAAATGCAGTAGTGCATATTCAGTTTGAGAACCTCTCAAACTGAATATGCTATTATATGAATAAAATAGTGATTTTACAATAATCATAATACAACGAATGATGTTTCTAAAGTGTAATGCTTACCTACTGTACCTAGCCTACTGTAGGTTCATGATCTCTCTTCAGACCCAATCATAGTCATTGAACTGATCCAGTGAGTGTACAGATGGACATGTGTGCACTTTGTGTGTTAAATGTTTCTTTATCAAAAGTATGCAATATACTGTAGTACAAACATCTTTAGCTATCAATCTGTAAGATTTTGGTATCTGTCTATCTAATAAAATAATATGTACCTATCGCTATCATACATATGTAAATATATACTGTATATACATACATTACACAGTATATATTCATATGTATCACACACACACACACACACACACACACACACACACACACACACACACACACACACACACACACACACACACACACACACACACACACACACGCGCGTGCACACACACACAGACACACACGCACGCACACAGGCATTGTATGTGACTCTACCGCACCATGGAGTGTCCCTAAAGCTTTTATTACAGTGATATCCATATTATAAGGAACAGGAATTACATAACACTCATGAATGTATGTCAACTCACTTACACATGCTTTTTTTCATGTTAAAATCCTTCAGGTGCATCTGCCTGCAAAAAAATATCGATGCCTGAAACAGTGACTGCTTATTTGTTGTTGTTTTTACCCCCTTCCTTTTCCTTAAACGGGGTAGAGTTGAAATCCCCCTTTCTTTTGGCCTTGACATACACAAACAACCACGCTCCCTTTTCTGCCGCGCTCGCCTTCTCCAGCACGCTTCTAATGCGCCCTAATCCTGGCTGAAGACAGACGCCGGTTTGTGTGTGTAAGAAATATCTCTTTGCTTTTTCTGCCTCAGTTCATTATTTTTCTTTCTTGTCACTTAGTGTGATAGGTTGGACAGAGGCGCACAGATGAGCACTGAAGACACAGTCACAAGGCCTTAATCTAGTCTTTAATGCGTGACTTCAGAGATGTCATTTATCTTGTGACTGCAGGAGGCGTCCACAAAACTTTATCTCTAATAATATATTGATGGATTAAAGGGGTCAGGCAGGAGACCAGGCAAGAAAAATTGCTTATTGACATCAAAATACAGTGCCCCAAAACCTGATAAACATAGGGACAGGAGAGTGGAAGTCAGAGAGAGAAGGAAAAAGGGAGAGAGGCGGGGGGCAGGCAGGGAGGGAGGGTGGGGGGTTGAGTTGGGGTATTGTGAATGTTTGCACCCGGTAATTTCCTTCCTTCACAAGAGCCTCTGGTGGTCTGAGCCCTTGGCTTGATAAAAAACCCAGGCTCCCCTGCTCTCGAGCTAAGGCACTGTGCGGTTGCCGAAAGGAAAAAGCTGGTGACTGCTAGGTCATTTCCACGTTTATCTTGACATAAAACTCCCCCCCCACGCTACCCACCCCACCGCCCCCCCCCCTTCCCCCATACACACACACACACACACGCCACACACACAAGACTGCACCTTATTAATCACACTTAAGTGCCGTGTGAGACTGGAGCACTCGTGCGAAGGCTACTGAAAGCAGAGACCCGAATGTGTGGCATTATCAGGAGGCACTGCTGTACAAACTTGGGAGTCCACCAGTAGTCTTCTCCATTTTGCCATTTCCCTCACAGCTTAGAGAGCAGCGTATAGTGTTTTTTTTTATCTGAACGAACATAAAGACTTTTTAGTCAGCATGATTTTTTGAAAAAGCCCTCGTATAAGAATTACTGTACATACTGTAACACAATTTGTAGATAAAGTGAATGCTTGTTTATCCAAATCCCCTCGGAATGGAGGTTTGCCGGAGAAAAATGAAAACGTTCAGAACTCGTAACATTTAGATAGTGACAAAGGGGTTTTCATAATGCAGAGTGACAGCAAAGGTGCACATACATTTGAACCCTCTATAGACCCTAATTTTCCATTTTGATGATTTTAATAGTGTGCAGGCTGTCAGTAATAGACATTCCAACTTCGCATATTGACACATATTCTTAGTGACAGATACTCTTTCTTTTAGCATGCTGTCAGGGCAGTGACATAGAGGTTTGTGTAAATGATGCTACTGTACAGTATTGTTCCTTTGAATTTTGTAAATATCACATCAATTACATAGGGTACATGGAGCTAGACAGTAAACCTGCTTTTACTGCTGTATGTTAACAAATCACAGATCTATCTAATGAATAATGGCGTTACCTGCCAACGGCCTGACTCCTCTGTCTCATAACAGACATGTTTGCCTGATACGATGGCTGTAGCTTAAACTCCTGACTGATAGCATGTGAATAGTTCCTGACCTCTGTGACAACGTGCTCACATTATACAATAAATCAGACATGATACCAAAGCGTTAAACTGTGGCTCCATTCAGTAGTTAAATGGTTGGATTCGACTCAAGGAAGCAGCTACCATCATGTACAGTGGAAATGGCATGGCGGACTTTCAGTTCCAATTTCAAGAATGCCACTCTTGGAGAAGTCTTTAATTACTGGGATTCCTCTCCTTGTGATGGATTGTGATAAACCAGTAGGCCTACTTAGGAAATCTAGCAAATGAAAGGATGTATTTTTTTTTTTCACCGCACTTCATCTTTTGCAGCCCTTGCGTGAAAACCACGTTTGGAGTCGGTGGCAAGTAGCTCCAATCCCAAATAGAGTCAATTCTAACCCTTCAGCCACTCTTCCAGTCCAGGAAAATTAATACACTTTACTATTACAAGATAAACCTATGGGACATATTACACCAGGCATATCTGCAAGCCTGTAATACCACAGAGTCAGCATTCAATAAAAGACATTTGCAACCAGGCATTTCTCACAACAACACGAAAGATTTAAAAGCTTCTAAATTAGGTGCAGCTCACAAGCGAAAGGTGCCGGGTAAGCAGGCCGATACTTACTTAAAATGACAGAGTTGTTTATGAAGGGGGTGCCTCCCTCACTTCAAGGTGGCATGCTAGAGGAACAGTTTATGATTCACAACACTGGGTTATTTAGCCTCAAACAGTGTGCATAATGTTGCCTGACAATCAGCGAACATAACTCATGTCACCGTTTAAGTGAGCTTCTACTTCATAACGTCGCCCCCTGAATACTGATTGACCTCTTATCGCTCCATTTATCTCTCACACCAATGCAACTTTTGCTCTGCCGATCCTGAGCTCAAACAGACAGGACTCTAATTTGTGCTCTTATCTTGGTCGACGAGTGAAACTGTTGCTGTCCAGGTGTTTGACGATCGCTGCTGAGGAGAACAGAAATGCATTCGCAATAACCCTTTCTCATACTATTGCAGCACTTTTTTCCCCCGTCTTTTTTATGGCCTGTGTGACTACCCTTGGAGCCATTAAAATTGTAATCCAGCCGCCGTGAGCACATATAACAGATCAGCCATTATGAGAGGGACAGTCTGAGGCGGACAGGAAAGTTTGGTCAAAGTGAAAAGAAAACAGAAAAGATGAGGTCATATTTCATCCCTGTAACAAGTCCCTGGTCATCCCATGCTTTTATCACTCTCTCATTTTCTCATCAGCGATATTTTAAGAGAATGTTCGCGGCCTGTGTTCCAAATGCCAACAGAGATTGCTCTGGCAGAATTATTAACAAGCTAACAAAGTTATCAGTTAGTTGTGTACTTATTAAAGCTAGACTCATATAACAGTAGTGATCAGTAGGGACATCAACCATTATTTTAAACTATTATTATTTCTAAGTCACGGTATTGGAAATTATGCAGCCGATTTGTCCAATTCTTTCCACATGGCATTTATTTTGCATATCATTATAGTAGTAGGTCTTCTTACATTTTCAAATCTGGTAGTTCTACAAGCTTGCATTTTGAGTTTGTAGATTAAATACTTACAAACATTATTTTCATATCTTTTTGCATATAAGTTTCAGCCTCTTTAAAATCAGGCTGGGCATCATGAGATCCAAACATCTGCCATAGGTCGGGGCTCTGCACATGTACGTATGTATTCAGACGGCAATGAACTCTGATGCGAGTTTGGATTGCAATGTCTACGTATGTCACCTGAAGGACAAGCAACGCTCATCAGTTAATCCCCCTCTGGACAAAAAGCCATGGGGGTTGTAAAGCAGGTTTACAAGGATATTTGTTGCAGTCTCAAAATGCCTGTATTAAAGCTGGTAAAACCTTGCTTCTGCTGCAACAAAGGCAGCACAGCATCATTTATCACGGACCTTGAAGGTTGCACAGACTCCAACAGCCAAATACCCACAACTGTTCAAAAGAAAAAAAGAATGAAAAAAAAAAGAAAAATTGCTGTTGCTTCTGAAATGAGCACATTAGTATTAGATTGTTATATTCCAGCTAGAATTTAGTCGCCACGGCCACATCGTGACAATGCCTCCGCGGTCTTTATAAGAAAAGGAAAAATAACATTTCTTACGTTCCACGCTCGCACAGAATCCGAAACCGCACAAATAATTGTCCTGCAGGCACGGGTGAGGCAGCCTTAAACATGACTATATCTTTACAATTCACTGGGTTTGAATTGACCTACTGCGTCAAACAAAGAACAACACCGACAACATAAAAACAGCTGAAATTCCACAAGGGCCACAATAAAAAAAATACCAATTTCTATGATGAATTAAAAAACGAAAGAAAATAATACGTTTCTCTTTTTTTCTGTTGTTAGTCCCAAACAGGGGCAGCCATGGCCAGCAGGGTTGCCACAGTGTAATCTACCTTTGGGCGTTGGTATATTAATTCCATTTCCATATTCAGTGCCCTGCCCCCTCGTTCTCAGCCCTCTGCTCCGCTGGAGCAGCAGGCACCACCGAGGCCCCGGCAACTTCCTAGGCCTGGGAATACCCCAGAGCCTGCACACCAGCGCTACATAATTCTGGCCTGCCTCATTATTTAGCATGTCACCACTATTTTACATGTTAAAGCCCCTCCGTCGCCATCTAATTTATTATAAGAATATAGAATGGGGCGAGCTGGAATGGGGTCACTTGCATTCACACGGCACCGGGAAAATAAATTCATATAAAGTCAGTCAAGTCAAGGTGAAACCCTGTGTCAGCAGGATGCATTTTGTCATCCTTCGGAACAAGAGTGTTTGAAAGCAATAAGTCTCTCCCCCTACATCATGATCAACTGTGTATCCCCATACCGGCGCTGTGTGTGCCGTATACTATATACTGTACACTATGCTGCTGCTGTACCACTGCCCTAATCTTTACTTGCATGCAGTGCACAAACTCAGGTTCTTGTCTGTGGAATAAAGACAGAAAGAGAGGAGGAAAAAAAGGGGGGGCACAGTCCTGCCAAGAGTTGAATTGGCTTTGACGAGATTGGTCTGTAATTATTGCCGCGCGGTAACAATGAGGACAACAACAACAGAAGACTTAATCCGCCAGTGAGAGGACCGGATTCTGCTTCCTGGTGACAGTGATTAGGCCTAATCTAGGGGTTTGGGTGTGTTCATTTTGAGAAACGCACTTCTCAATGGCAGCATGTTTTTGTTTTGTGAGAGTTGTTTTTCTTATTATTATTTTGTAGGGACTAAATATTACTTTGAGTGTGAAATGTGATCACTTTTTTTTACACCTCGTATTATATTTTAACTGCAGAATGCTCCTTTGCTTTACACTTATTGTTTTCACTGCTTTACATTTTTGTGAACTGTACTATCATCCTATCATATCATCACATTTTAGGTGTTAATTTATTTAATTAATTATTTTTTCTTTGCATAATCAGTGCTATATTGATTGAACACATTTTACGCCTGTAACCCTTCCCCTTTAACCTCTCTCAATCCAGTGTCCCTATTTTGGGCATATCCGAAAATTTAGTAAAAATAATAGTAATAAAAAAAATCTACAAGAACCATAACAGTTTCGAGCCTATGCTGTTCCCACTATTTGGCCAGCAACAAAGTATACAGTCGTTAAAAAAGAAGACCTTTTTTTTTTTTTTTTTACAATACTACGAGAGAAGGAAAGCATGTAGACGCGCAGTGGTAATTTCCTGTCACTATATATATATACAGTATGTGTATGTCCCAGAAGAAGCGTCTCTCCTCCTGGACCCCCCAGCTGAGAGGCAGAGAGGATGGAGTGGCAGCGGAGGGAGAAGGGGAGGCAGGAGAAAGGCCAGATGTCAGGGCGCTCCAGGAAGAGGATTGCTAAGCGCTGTGAACATTTCTCAAAAATGATGTTTTGTGCCTCAAACATCTTGCTTACAGCAGCAGGGTCTGATCCAAGCATTATGTACGAATACATCAGTAGCCCCGGAAACCCCTTCCCCCCCACCACCAACCCCCCCACCCACACACACCCCCTCTTCACTCTCCACAGGCATAAAGACTCGCGTGCGTGCACGCACGTACTGTATGTGCACACACACACACACACACACACACACACACACACACACACACACACACACACACACACACACACACACACACACACACACACACACACACACACACACACACACACACAGCCAGTCATGTAGGCAGGCATGCATACGCAGGTAAGCAAATGTATATGTACAGAGAAGAATGCACACACACACACACACACACACACACGCACGCATACACACACGTGCACACAGACGTGCACACACATGCACCCCCCCCCCACACACACACACACACACAAACACGCCTGTTCATAAGGTTGGAGCGCCGTATGCGTACATATACTATACAGTATGTCTTGTATGCATGTGTAGGTAAGCCAATGCGCACACATGCCCATACACATGCATGCACACACGTGCGCGCGCGCGTGCACACACACACACACACACACACACACACACACACACACACACACACACACACACACACACACACACACACACACACACACACACCCACCTTCTGGTAACTGAGGCTCACTAGCCGCCCCCCAACCCCCCTCCTTCTTCTACAGAAGTAAATTATCAAAACTGTGTTTGAAAGTGAATGAAGGGTGACTCGCCCCCCCCACCTCCGTCTCTCTCTCTCTCTCTCTCTCTCTCTCTCTCTCTCTCTCTCTCTCTCCTCTCTCTTCCCCCACCTCTCTCTCCCCCTTTCCTGCTTTGACATCTCAGTTTTTTTCTTTTTTCTTACTTGCCACCGTTTCTGGGCTAGGTGATAACTGCCGGTAATAGGATTAACATTGATTTCTTTTTGCAAGAACAGAGATGTGCCAGTTCCAGCTATTTATTGAACTGCCAGCTTTGAACTATGAAAACTGACTGCAGGAAAAGACCTAATGCAGCATTTTAAAGAAAAGAAAAGCTTCTGTGCAATTCTTTCTCCCTTTTCTCCTTTTTTTCTGTTATTCCTTCCTTCTCTGTCTCCTATTCCTTTTTGTTGTCGTGGGATAAAAGGGAAAATCGTCCGCCTCTGTTCTAAGCTGTGGTAATGACTTTATTTATTTACTTTGTGAGCTGTTTTTTTTTCTCTACACCTCCTACCCTCCTCCACACCCACCACCACCACCTCACCAGTCAATATATTTATGATTTGATCTACAGTAGACTTTGTTATTGCGTTTGACTTCTCTCTCACCTTGAAATGAAGATCCATGGCACCCATTTTCTTTGACACGGCATTGTACCGTAGCTCCAACCAAAACACCACCATCCCTTCAGTCTCTGAACCTGTATGCAAGGACATTAATGGCACACACGGTTCACTTCATTGCCAAATGCACACTGGCAGGTTCCATGCATACCGTATTCCAGTTTAAAGTGAGTTCAACAAAGAAAAGCAAAATTATTTCAAAGTATTTTCCAAAATGAAATGATATCTGTTGCTGAAATTTCCCCCCAAAAGGAGACTCCAGTACAGGAGCTAATTGACAAGAGATTTTTCTAACTTGAATTACTATTAGCCCTGATTCATACGATGCTAAGAATTTTTGACAGGCGACCTAATACGACTATCAAAAAAAACAAGCCTATTAATTAAAATGATTTCTCTTTTATTTAGACATTTCTTGAATTTAGCTAAATAAGCTATCGTTCAAAAGCCACCATCAGTACTCCATCCTCTCAGTAATCTAGTGCTTAATTACCTCTGAATGGCTGCATTGATTATTGGCTGAACTATTAGATCCTAATTAAGAGGCCTGCATGTAAAAAACAGCATGTTCTCTAGTTATTGACATCCACTCATCTACAATTCAGGTGCCAGCAGTTGTGTGAATTAAAAATATATTTCCTGTTCATTTTTGATATACACATCACAGTGTGGTTGGAAATCATCAGGTGGTGATATCAGCTCATTAGTTAATGCTTTAATGTCAATTTAAAGTACAATAGAATCCCACTAATCCAAACCCCTCTGGAATAGAAGTCATTTAGACAAGTGGAGCGACTGAAATACAGAACATGAATCATCAGCTAACTCAATAATATTATGGCCAATATTGTAGTCTGTGTGCATGGTGTTTTAATGCCTTTTATAACTACATACATAACAAATATATGCTCAATTCAGAGTAGCTTCCCAATGCACTGTGCATGAAGCTCGACAGCTCCGTTTTATTGCCCTAAGACCATCTGTATATGCTATAATCAGGGTATTCTATATTCATGTTCGCGTAAGAAGAAAATCTATATTCAACTTTAGAAATCTATATTATTATTTTTTTATTGCGTGAGGTTTTATTAATGCCGTGTCGTGTTGTGTGTGACGTGTTGGTTTGGGTGTGCGACCCCCCCCCCCACCCCCCCCAACCCTCCGCCCCCTCCCACACACACACACACGCGCGTCTGTTACTATCAAGTCTGTTGAAACAAGAAACACTAACAACCCCGTCAATACAAATGAAGCCCCCACCCAAAGCAGACGCCTGTCAACAACCTAATGTCCCCTGACACAACACACAGTGAATTAGAATAGCAGCAGATAGAGAGAGAGAGAGAGAGAGAGAGAGAGAGAGAGAGAGATTGAAGGAGGCAGAGGGGAGGAGAGAGAGAGAGTGAGGGAAAGAACTCATCTGTGTCATAGCCTATCCCCTCGGGCAATCAATGAGGAGGGGAAAAACACACACACACAATCATTAGCAACTGGTGGTGCTTTGCTCCAGCAAATCGCCGTTTGAGTGAAGATTTATGCAGACTCCTGACTGGAAATGATTTATTTATTTTAGCACAGCCTGTGAGATCATTAACCTCCGCCACATCTCCGGGGAACGACATCTGCGGGCCCCCCACACCGTTCAGACAAAAGCCCCCCACCCCCACGCGTCCTTTGGCTTTGTGGCGCAGGCCGAGAGGGGCCCAGTTGAGGGGAGGGGACGGGGCGGGGGAGAGGGGAGAGGAGGGGTCTGTGTGGTGGGGCAGGAGGAGCCCAGTCCTCTGGTGTGTGGCCATGAGGAAGGAGGAACACTCGCTGGGATGTTTTGACTATGATCAGGCTCACTTGTTGGCAGTTATTTTGACAAAAGGAGGCGGTCTCTGTTTGCCACTAATGTCGCAAGAAAATGAATCTGTGGCATAGAGTGACTTTGATCTTCAGATACTTGAATACACACACACACACACACACACACACACACACACGCACACGCACACGCACACGCGCACACACACACAGTGTAAATCTTCTAATGGATTTGTAGACAGCCCCCCTTTGGATTGCATCCCTCGGTTTCTATCCACTAACTGACAATTATCAAATCCCCCAAATCGGTCCAGATGCCGGTATAAGTCAGGATTACTGATCGAGTCGATATGCAATGCATATTATTTCCGCATGCTTTAATCTGAGAGAATTTGGAGAACAGGGGCCCCTTGATGCTCAAGACATTGCCGAGGTCGGTCTCCAGGCGTAACCACGGTCTCTGGTGCTGCATGTACAACCAATACACTATTAATGACACGACCCGCTATATTCATGTCCATCTAATTAGAAAAGTTGAGAAGGTCCTGTAGCAACCAAGTCCACGCTGATTCCGAGTGGCAGGAGAAATTAGAAACGGCGAAGCAAAATGGCAGAATATACATGTGAAATTAATCAGGGCTTGAACTTAACTGGGGGGGCATGGTAGCCTCCATGCACGGCCTTTTTAAGTATGTGTAATTGGACACTTATGTCAATCTCAAAGCTGCAGCAGCAATGAGCATCTGCATTAAACCATGGTACCTGAAGTGGGGTATAGGAAACATTAATTAAATTATTTCCCTCTCCCTGGCACTGTGATCTTTTAATTTCATTTGATTTCAGAATTATTGGAATCACAGAATTATCGGAACGCGGTGAGGGGATGCATACTGAGCAAGAGGGAGGTGCAGGTCCGTCGGTTCGGTGGTGGGACGAAGGCGCTCCAACCTTATCTGGAAAACACTTGAGGGCACAACAAATCAAGATTTTTATTGGTGGTAATAAACTTGAGCATCCAATTGGAGATGAAGAGTACAAATTTATGAGAAACGTTAACGCTGGCATAATTTCCTCCCCAGATGGTTAGACGTTTCTTTTTTTTCCTCCCACCTTACATCTCAATCACCATCTAGGCTTTAACTGAAATGTTTAATCTCCTTGATCGTAAATATGCCAGTCGTGGAATGGATCCATTGGATATGAATCCATATGTCCATGCAATTAACCTCAAAACCTTTGTCTCAAAAAACGTCTTTACACAAGTGTCCTTTTTTCCACTTAAGTCTAAATAATACCACAGAAATAAATAAAAAAACAATAAAAACACAGAAATGTCCTGAAACAAAAGCATACTATTTAATTTCAGAGCTTAGCCACTGTGCTGTCATCATCTCCATAAAAGGACAGCTTAATAAAAAAACAACAACAACCGCGGCACATCTACATGCACCGAAACCAAACAGCGGAAACAGTTCTTAACAAATAACAATAAATGAAGTTGGGGTGAAAAATTATGTGAAACAACATAGAAACGGAGGGGAGGGCAGAATGATTTGGCAGGGTGAGAAACAATATGGCGTGACCAGGGTAGAGGGGACCGGGGATAAACAAACAAACCTTGACAAGGGCAGCGGTTGGAGAATCAGCCCTGGGAGCGGCGAGGTCTGCGGTCGGGTGCAGACGGCCCTGTTTGGAGACGGGAGCTTGCCAAGTACCGGCCCTGAACTGCGGCACTCCGGTGCTGCCTGGCTGCACTAAGCAGTGGCTGCCAGCCTGCACTGATTTATCAGGGGGCCGACGCCAGCCGCCACCTCGCTCTCCCCGGGCGCCCTGCCTTTATAAAGAGCCTCCCTGACGGCTCTGATAGTGCAATCAGGGCTACGGCAGAGCCAAGGCAATTTCTCCTTCACTCTTTGATAACCCCGTGCCTTATTGAAAGCCAATAGCGATGGCAGCAACAACAACTCAATTGGAAAGAGTTGCTGTATTTTGAAGGGGGGGAAAGGTTACGCCCTGACACAATGAGGGGGGAGTAGGGGGATGTCTGTCTCACTTTTGTGTGAAAGGCGTATTGTCCTCCAACAGGTGGCGTCATTCCTAAGTGACCCTAGTCCCTCCACCAGCTTGTCACTGTACCGGGTCAATGGAACTGATGTTTAAAATAACCACAATGGCAAGTCCATCATTAAAATTCTGTCAGGATGGCAGTAGTTCAAATTGACTATTTTCCCAATGATGAGTGGAGAATAAATTACAATTATAAACACATAACAAAACATAACACTAAAACAAGCCAGGTTACGAAGGAAAAGAGAGCTCTCTTAACTTGCTTCAATATTATTTATACATGACTTCATTTTGAAATGCCAAAAGGAGCACAGAAAGCCATGTTTGAGTGTATATTTCAGTCAAAGATGCGACATCTTGTGACAGGAATTGTGGGTCTGCTATGCTTCTGAATGTTAGAATGGCATGCAGTCAGAAAAGTCCGTTCTGGTTCTGTAGGACAAGGTTTTAAGGATGAAGGGTTTCAGGGATTTCGTTTTGACGGTTGAGACTGCATATATGGGACAAACGGGTGCAGACGGTGAGTTGGGTTCACAGAATCGGGTTTTGGATGGTAGGTACTGTATGTTCTACAGGCTGAACAGAGGGTGAAAGGTTCCATACCATAAGGAGGTTGCAACAGTTAAAACCATGTGTCAAGAGCTTCAAGGGAATCAAATTGCCTAAGGGACAGATTTTCTTCCAGCCGTTAATGTGTTTTAAGAATCACCACAATTGGCCACAGCCTCACAATGCCTTAGGCTTAGTACAGCCTTACTTTGTTGAGACTATCTGAAAGGTGCAATCTGGGGAAATTGCAAATGGTTGCACCATGCAAGTCGTCAAGCTGCTGGGAATAGGGCTTGTTGGGACCGGGGTTTTGTACGGGATGTGGGTTTGTTTGGACCTGGGTTCGTGATAACATAAAGAAAAGTACAGGAGTAACAACCTGTATGCCATGTTTGTACTCTATATATTACATGGAGGAAATATATAGAGTGGAGGAAAAATGTTTGTTCAAGGCTGGAAACAAAAAAGCCTAGAGCACGGTAACTTATGAATATTCCATCATTATTGGATTTAACTTATTGTGTTGCCTGTTCAATATGAATTCAATACTTGTTCAATGCCATAGCTCAAATAAATGTATTACTCTCAGGAAAACATTCAACTCACTTCTGTTGTTGTTCACACCATTGCCACATTTCTTTTCAACGAAATGCAGTTTATTAAACAACCCTAGACTCACTCTGCCAGCATTATGCTGATCGACATTGTTCCAGTGAAGATGGCATTCTTCTGGCACTCAGTGCAAGTATTCTAAGGTGAAATAGGGTGAATTATTTTGTATGCAACGGACAAAAGTTATTGAAAAGTACAAATTACGAAATGCATTTTCTTTTCAAATCATGGCATTGCTATGTTTAAAAGTAAAATAGTTCCTACAAAATGTAAAATAAAAAACATGAAATAATAATATATGTAATAAATAACAATAATATATAATAAATTCCCCAAAACCCACTTTGAAATGAATTAACAAATTTTAAAAATATACATGATATCCTCTCCTGTGTGCCGAAACCTGTATGTTTAGTAGACTGCAGCTGCAGATCATAAAACATTATTAAATAAGACTATGAGACTACTAGAGAGTGCAGATTGGACAGTCCTGTCTGTGTATTATCTGGAACTGTACCCACTACCGTTTATCCTGAACATTTCCAGGCTGTTGTTAAGTTGAGAAAGCCATTGTGATGTATTGCTTATCAATGGCACATGCCTTTAGACTGCTTTGCGCTGTCCGTGGTGCTGATTCTAGTGAACTTCTGACCGCTGTCCACCAGTAGTGCTGAATGCAGACCACTAAGGTTATCATGTTCCGTTGTGGTGTAAATGTGTTCTTAAATTACTTCCTGCCTCTCCTGTTTTTGAACCAAAAACATATGTTATAGTATTTCCAGGTCAAATCTGCTGTATGTATGTATGAAACAAAGCTACACAGGGAAGTGAACAGGAACAAGGGACAGATATGCCACTTTCTGGATACTTTTGCGGGTTATAGTGTAAACTTTATTTAGTGGGCAATGATCTAAAAATGTATAAAATAGAAAATAACCAATTTTATTAATCGTCTGTCCTGCGAACCTGCAGAAAAATAAACTTCAAATTTGGGAAGTAGGTCTGCTTAGTGTACAATGTTGAAGGTTTGCATAGCACTTCACCAATAGAACTTTTAAAACAGACAATCTGACAAAACGGTTAAAGAAGTATTTAAAACATTGTCTGAAATGCCAGTACTTGTCATCCTTTGTTACATGTTACACAGAAGAAGTACCATGAATGCACTGTAACATGTAACAAAGGATGAACAACAGATTGATTTGTCAGATTGTCTGTTTTAAAAGTTCTATTGGTGAAGTGCTATGCAAACCTTCAACATTGTACACTGAGCAGACCTAAAAGTACAAAATGTTTGAGGTCTTGAAAAAACATTAGATTGAATTTACCACAGCTGTTCATTATCTGAATGATCATTTAGAACAGGGGATAAACTGGATATATAACCCAACATCAACACACATTTGCAACAAAGTATTAATTTGGCCTCGCCATCTGTTTGTTTTTATGGTATCTTTAGTGGGGTTGTAGTAGCTAACTGAATGACAGACACAAGGGACATTCATATTTGGGAACTAATCCTAATACAACATTTGCTGAACGGCAAAATGTGGGAACACACTATGACTTTAGCACCCCCATCATCATCAAAATTAGGAAATGTCATGAGTCAACTACGTGTGATAGAGGAGAAGGAAACTCTAGGTCCATGTGAAATGTGAAGAGGAATGCTACAAAAGGCCCAACCGCTTCACCCAGCAGCCACAACACAACAGAACCTTCCATTCTACAGCTTCAAAACCAGATCTCTTTCTCTCTGTCTCTCTGTCTCTCTCACACATACAAAAATCACAAAAGTAAAGAAGTATTGTTGCATCTGTCTCCGGCCTCAAGTGGTACAACAGAACACAATGCAAGGTCACACTAGATGGCCTGCAGTTGTGTAGCACGCTAGTGATTCACAATTGCATTCAGACATGCTGCAGTACTCATACCCACGATGCAAACGATAACATTATCCTTTGTTTGTTTTTAATATTTTTCTTCAGGGAATGACAACAGCAAAAGTGGACTTCAGATGGAGAAATGTGGCCTCAAATCAGGGTATACCCCAACCAAGGATGGACCCATATTAATATAAATAGTACAAAAAGTATTACTTATTTGTTTATTCTGAATTTAACTCAAAGAAATCCAATGAAAAGACTTCACATGGTGAATGAGAGTAATTAATAGAAGAAATAAGTCATTTTGGGCACGTCATTGCAGAGCTGCTAAAGCTTGCAGATTCAGGGATTTCAAATTCGTCCTACCTGCAGAATATACATAAGCTGATGCATTGTTGTAGATGATCACATTCATGTGAATTTCTGGATCCATCTATCTAAATTGTATATTACTTTTTTGTTATGAGGTCCGGTTAAATAAAAAGAAGCCAATAGTTGACTAGATTTTTACTGAATTGGTTAATACATTTTAGAACCATCGAGCATATCTTCAGGTTAATGGCATTCAATGGGAAAAGTTGCCTCACTTCTCTCAAAATAAAGTCAAACAAGGAGGAATGTATCCTTCGCTCATGGCTTCTATGAAAAGCAAGGCAATAAAATTCAAGGCATCGCAGAGATAGCATGACATCAGTCGTCACGTTATCGTGGGTCTCCATCAAGTTACATAAACAGTTTTACAGCTTTCCAACCTAAATAATTCCACAGTGTGTTGATCATCTCTCCTTGCGGGTCCCAGCACTGATCCTCAGTTGTGCCGTGTCTCTCTGAACCTGACCATCCTGTGGTGGAGCACTGCTGTTACGCTGGTTTGATCCGACTCCAGGGGGCCTCAAGGTCGCAGCACAATGCAATTCTCAGGTGGAAATCCTAGGTCTTATCGGCCTGACCTTCAGGTCTGCTGATGCTACTGATTTCATAAATACTCCAGTCCTTTGCTTCAACACGGTGCCATTGTTGATTATGTTTTCACAAGCATTCTGATGAAACGATGTCAACAGATTGCCAGCCTAATCATAACATACTATGAGGTAATTCAGACCGCTTTAGGACACTGATGGGTGATTTATGCTCTGCCCTATGACGGTTTTGTGTGGAATAAACATCGTTCTACAAAGTATAAATTGGGGTTAATATGGTCTTGTTTCATCATGACAAACCTTTTGTCTGAACCTTGTATGACCAGGCTTTTCCACACAACAAGAAGCTTGTTTTTTTGCCTCACTATTATGACGCATCTGGCCAAGGGGAATCAGGCACCCTACTTTCCGCCATGTATGATGGAACCACACATGGACTGCAACTCTTTGTAAAAACGAAACCTTGTTTCCTCTAATCTTTGTCTGACCCTGAACTAGGTTTAACAGTCTTTGTTTTCTATTACTTTGTGTGTGTGCCTCGGTGGTGGTGTAGAGTATCGGTTTTCTACGTGCCGGTTGTGGTGATCCGGTCAGGGCAAAAAATGTCAGGGTTGAAATTTGGGTCCAGTCCAGCCCTGCACTTTCTGCAATTTTCACCAAGTTTCTGTTACTCGCATGAGTAAAATAAACCCTCAATGTGAGCCAGTAATTATACTTTATTTAGCCCTAAACACACAGGATGTGTTGCCAGTACTGTACAGTTATAGTTAGGGATATCCCCATACTGTATCGGAATCGGGAAAAGTAGCGGATCGGCCCTTTTTGTGATATCGGTTCATATCGGTATCGGCAAATATTGTATTGGTATCAGAAAAGTATTGGCCCTAATTTGTCATCATCAGACCATTTCATATTGGTAAATATACCAGTATAACAGAGATCCGACACAGTGGTAAGGGGTTGACACTATGGCAGGTAAATAAATGTTGTGGAATTTGCTTTGGAGTTGCCCAAGTGCTCATTTGTGATGTGAGTGATGTGATGTGAGTGATGAGTGCTATTCTAGTCTGCTATATATACAGTATATAAAAAAAGTGATCGGATCGGGAAATATCGGGATCGGCACATGCAGTCAAATGATCAGGATCGGATCGGGAGCAAAAAAATGTGATCGGAACAACCCTAGTTTTAGTACAACACAAATAAAGAACAAGAACTAGAAAAGTGCCCTTCTGGGCACAGGTCTCCACCAGGCCAGGACAGGTGGTGGCCTCCTGGTGGCGCTATAATAGGCCAATGTAAAAAAGGTACCATTTATTATTACGACTTTAGGATTTGGATGATTTGAGGCATTTTGTCCAAAAATCTGTTTTGCAAATGTTCACCTGTTGGTGGCGCTATAACAAGCCATTGTGAAAAGAGTGGAATATTTTAGTCAGCCTAGTATTATAGTGTGTTGAAGATTTTATGTAAATTGCCTGCATCTTTACAAAATCAGCCTCCTGGTGGCGCTATAACATGCTGTTGTAGAAAATATGGGGCAGAGGTTCATGCTTGCCATCCAGGGAGTGTGTGTGCAAATTGTGATGCCGATCTGGTTCACAGTTTGGGAGATTAGCTGGTAACAGATGGACACACTTTTTTTTTTTCCAAAAAGATGCCACAAATCTGCCTCCTGGTGGCGCTATAACATGCTGTTGTGGAAAATTTGGGGCAGAGGTTCATGGGTGGCATCCAGGGAGTGTGTGTGCAAATTGTGGCATCGATCAGGTTAACGGTTTGTGAGATTAGCTGGTAATAGACGCGCACAGATTTTTGCAAAAAGATGGCAAAAATCGTCCTCCTGATGGCGCTATAACAGGGGTTTTCAACCTTTTTGACTCCAGGGACCACCATTTATTCAGCTTTTGAGCCACGGACCACCATTTGATTACATTTTCACACCAAAGACCTAAAATGAATGAATTCTTTTAGTTTTGTCCACAATTCCAGGCTGGATTTTGCCAACAAAACAGTGAAACTTCTTGTGAAAGTGGTGCTAATTCAGATGATGAATATTTTAACTCTTGAGAGTGTAAAAATGAAACCAAATGGACCCGCAAGGGTCCATTTGGTTTCATTTTTACATTCTCAAGAGTTACATCTGGTTAACCAACTTTCCATCATTTAGCCTGGGGACCACCTGGAACCTTCTCAAGGACCACTGGTGGTCCCCGGACCACCTGTTGAAACCCCTGCGCTATAACATGCCGTTGTCGAAACTTTGGGGCAGAGGTTCATGGTTTGCATACAGGGAGTGTGTGTGCAAATTGTGATGTCAATCGGGTTAATGGTTTGGGAGATTAGCTGGTAACAGACAGACACACACGCACACACAATTTTTTGTAAAAGGATGCCACTAATCGGCCTCCTGATGGCGCTATAACAGGCCATTGTGGAAAATTTGGATCAGAGGTTCATGGTTGGCATCCAGGGAGTGTGTCTGCAAATTGTGGCATCGATCGGGTTAACGGTTTGGGAGATTAGCTGGTAACAGACGGACACACGCACAGATTTTTGCAAAACAATGGCAAAAATTGCCCTCCTGGTGGCGCTATAACAGGCCATTGTGGAAAATTTGGATCAGAGGTTCATGGTTGGCATCCAGGGAGTGTGTCTGCAAATTGTGGCATCGATCGGGTTAACGGTTTGGGAGATTAGCTGGTAACAGACAGACATACACACAGATTTTTGCAAAAGGATGCACAAATCGGCCTCTTGGTGGCGCTATAACATGCCGTGGGTCAAAAAGTTGGGGCAGAGGTTCATGGTTGGCATCCAGGAAGTGTGTGTGTACATTCGGGCATCGATCGGATTAATGGTTTAGGAGATTAGCTCGTAACAGACGGACATACACACAGATTTTTGTAAAAAAGATTGCACAAATCAGCCTCCTGGTGGAGCTATAACATGCCGGGGGTCAAAGATTTGAGCCAGAGGTTCATGGTTGGCATCCAGGGAGTGTGTCTGCAAATTGTGGCATCGATCGGGCTAACAGTTTGGGAGATTAGGTGGTAACAGACAAACACACAGATTTTTGTCAAAAAATGGCCAAAATAGGCCGCCTGGTGGCGCTATAACATGCCGTTGGGGAAACATAGGGGCAGAGATTCATCTTTGGCACCCCGGGAGTATGTGTGCAAATTTTGGCATCGATCGGGTTAACGGCGCCGGAGATTACCTGGTAACAGACGGACGGACGGACGGACGGACGGACGGACGGACGGACGGACGGACGGACGGACGGACGGACGGAGTGCAAAACATATTCCCCACCATGCCTCCGGCCTGGTGGAGACAATAAAAGAACACTGGCGTATCGGACTGCCATGCAATGCATGAACACACATGCTGGTGTGGGATAGGTCCATTGGAAATGATGGAGGAAGTTTTGATGCCTGCTATTTGCAGCCTGTGTGTAGGGCTTTACACATCATCTGATGCATATGCACTATGCCTATACCACTGTGTGAATTAAATCGGAACAAAAAAGAAAGTAGAATAGCATCTTTGATACACTGCATAAATGAAAGGGTTAATAAACACCACCATAGCAATGTTTGTGTTACTCAAAGATTCACAAAAAATGCATGTAATCACAAGTTTAAAGTGTTGCCAATTCAGTGTGGGCTGTGCTTGGCTATTAGTAGTTCTGATAAGAGTAGTTCTATAAAACTATAAGCCTTAACTGCATGGAGCCCACAATGGCTACTGGTGAGAAATGATATCTTCATCTTAACTACAAAATGAAAAATACCATATTTTCGCTAACACTCCCAATTTGAACTTTTTATAGTTTTTTCGTAATCTGTAGTAACTAAAACAAATACAGCTGACCTACATGCACAAAACGCATTTGGAATGTGAAACATTGTGAGCTTATAGAGCAGAATAGTGACAATTTTAATATATGAGTGTTGCAGACCACTCCAATGAAGTGTTATGCGTGTCTCTATGTCTGTCTGTTCAGAGTACTACCCAGTCACACACACTGTTGAGCAGCCAGGCCATTCACACTGAGCAGTCAACTAATTGGGGTTGCTGCGCACGCACAAAGGCACGAATGATTGCATGCATCAAACTACCGGTATATATTCATCAACAACTGTTTTGGACATACGGGGTTTGAAACAGACCTAAATACTCTGGATCAGGGGTGCCCAACCTTTTTTGACCCAAAGATCTACTTTTCAGCAGCCAACCCCTCCGGGATCTACCAGTCCAATATCAACATTTCAAACCACACGCATTGTTGCCTCCCTGCAATAACTTCACAACAACACAACACTACTTTGTTTTACCACTTTACGTCCATATAAGCATAAAGTACAACAGACTTGTCATAAATAGGCCTACAACAGTACAACATAAGTACAACAGACATGGACAAACACTGCCATTGCAAATGCATCACACCCAAAATCGCTCTTTTTTCTTTTCCATCCCATTTTTTTTCTTTCCCCCCACATCTCCCCGAGATCTACTTGTGATCAGGCCGAGATCTACCAGTAGATCCCGATCTACTGGTTGGGCTCCCCTGCTCTGGATAATAATCCAGTATTTTCTGGAATTACCTAAAGTACTCTTGCTGAATGAGCCAGAACTATCACAGTTCAGCTGTACTGTAAACCGCATTTCACCACGTTCCACTTTTTACAAGCTGCATATAAAAACTACACCCTACATATGCAAGGCAAATGGAAATTTACCGTACACACTCTGGAATTAACCCATTTAATCATTAATTTAATCTCTGTCTAGTGTAGCCAATACAGTAATGTTGAAATAATAAAGCTTCTACTGTTTTAAGTGTGTTTATTAATGGGTAGCCTGAATATTATGCGTATTGCACTGCATGTCTAATTGCCTTAATACTTTGCTTTTAATCAAAAATGTGTATTATTGTGATTGCATAAGTGCAGTCTGCGCATGCACGTGTGTGTGTGTGTGTGTGTGTGTGTGTGTGTGTGTGTGTGTGGGTGTGTGTGTGTGTGTGTGTGTGTGTGTGTGTGTGTGTGTGTGTGTGTGTGTGTGTGTGTGTGTGTGTGTGTGTGTGTGTGTGCAGTACGTTAACGTACACTGTGTGACTTTAAAGTTTTTTACCATTGAAGGGTTATATGGAATCGGTCACAATGGATGCATATTCATTTGAAGTTCTGCACTTAAAGAGAGTTCAACATTCGCTGCATTTAATCACAATAAAATTGAGTTCCTACGAGCAAAATCTCTGCCGAAGTTCTCAGCAGATTTCCAAAAAGTGAACCAATAATTGATGAGCCGCTTAAAAAGTAATTAGGCTATTCATGGCTTTAGGTACACTATTGGACAAGGCATGATGGCTGCAGTGCAGTCCTAATCCGGGGCAATGGCTGAGTTGTTGATTTGCAGACTGTGGGCCTTGCATTGTGAGGGCTTTATGGTCCCTTTATGGTACGCCAAGAGACACCTGCATAGGCGATATGTTGCCCGGGACATTTTTCTCTCTCCCACTCGGTGACTTCTTTGCTTTGTATCATTAGCAGAGCAAGGGAGCCGTGAATCACTCCCCTTGTCTCTCCCCCCTTCCTTTTCAACCTCCTTCCACCCCTAACAGTCCCCCCTCCCTTCTAGGGTGCTAAACGGCTTGACAGAAGGGTGCCCAGACCGTTGGCAGTAGCCATCGACTGGAAGGGAGAAGCTGCCAGGGCTCCTTGATGGATAGGCTCATTTTCCAGCCGGCAGCAAGTCTCAGCGAAGCATCCGTGTCATTTGTAATGTCAGCCAACAAAATGTAATCAAACATTCCAGCGGTTTAATCACAGAGGGCTGCTCGAGAGATGATTGTAGTGTCAATATAATGCTATTTCATTATCTGTTTGTATTTTATATTGACAGTGTCAGATAAACAGTGTGGAAAATTAAGATTAAAAATATGGTAATTTCATTTCAATCACCCCGGCTACAGTTGCTGGCCCATTATGCGATTGATTACTTCTGAATTAAATTTGGGGCTGAATGTAAAGTTTAATCTTCTTTCTTCTCTGCAATTCAGCTCCCCAAAGGCCTCTTAGTAAGTAAGTACCCATTTCATTTGATCTTTAATGAAAAGTAATGGCCCAAATGAATTGTATAAATCAGCTGTCGTGTATACCTAGTTGACATTCCGTTTTTTTCTCTCACTAATTTTTCCCCCCTCCCCGTGCTCACAGAAGCACCACCCAAAAACGACATGCCGTGTCCCATTTACACTTTCATTTATGCTGTATCCGGGTGTTCATTTAACTAACCCTTATGCTATGAGTGCTGTGATGATACATGTAATGCACCGACATTATTTGGTTTAGGTTCATTCCTTCTTCCTTCTTTACAGTAAGGTTATAGGGGTATTTACGGGTTTAGAATGAGAAAATAGGGTCAAATTGAAGTACTTAACAAGGTGCTGGCCTGGTGGCTAAATTAAGTGGAGTGTTTTATAGCCTGGAGTGCCACTTTAAGAAGCGAAAGAAAAAAAAAATACAGGCACTAAACCAGTAGCAGGGTGATAGACGTTTTAATTACATGGTAAATTTTGATATTTCTCTCTATGGCTGTGCAAAACCCATAAGCAAGTTGTGTGCCTAAGATTTGGCATTGAATCCCCCCCCCCCCCCCCCCCCATATTTCTCCAGCTATATGAAGTGACACAACTGTTACAGTAACGAGAGCCGTGCAAAAGAAAAAAAAAGGAAGGGGTAGAAAAAAGGAGCGGTTCTTTGTGAGTCCCATTCAGAGCGATTTGTCCCTCTTTGTAGTCCTAATTATGTGCCAAAGTAGGATAACAGAAGTTCTCAACTCGGCCATTATGCCGGCACAAAAAAAGAGACGCATACAAGAAGCTGATCACTTTGGAATTAGCAAACATGATACTATACGAGGAGAAAAAAAATCATTAATACCGTCAGGGATTAGAGGTTCTGATTAAAGGGTAGCTTTTACCGTATGCAAATTAGTGATAGGCATTTATCAGCGCCTGGGCAAGCTGTCTTAGTGGCAAAGCCACATATGTTTTTTAGCTGATTAAAAAACTGCTTGAAGTTGCAGGCTTTTTAATGGTGGGGAGAGAGGCTGAGAGAGACAGAGTGAGGGAGGGAGAGGAGAGAGAGAGGGAGAGAGAGACAGAGAAAGAGAGAGAGTAAAAGAGGGAGGCAGTGAGGCACAGTGAAAGAGTGAAAGAGGGAGGAGAGAGAAAGGGAAAGAGCAAGTGGCACAGGGAGGAACGTGCAGGGACAGAGGGAGCCACAGAATGAGAGAGAGGGAGGGATATAGAGAATGGTAAAAAGTGAGAGAGCTTGTGGAGCACCACTTTTCTTTTGGCCAAATTAAGGCATTTCCCTTAATTCCCTTTTTTATTAACCACATATTTTTTTAATATAATTAAACATCTCTCAAGTGAGCATGTGTATTATTCACACTTGTTTTCAGGCAATGATGTTTTTTTTTATCAACAAATAATTCAATCTACACTGTTATTTTATTTATTTATTTTGTTAAATAAAATAAAATGGCTACATCCTACAGCCCCCAAGTTTGGAGTAATGAATACTGGGGCAGAATTAGGGGGAGAATTTATCAGTGGGCCCTGCCATTGTGTGCCGGCCTGTGTGTTATTATATTCCCTTTCATATGGAGGTGACCCCCCTTTGTGTTAACAAAGAAGACGAGGATGAAACCGGGTTCTATGTGCTTCTCACCCGCCGCTGATAATGCCTCCGTAACCCAGCACCCCCTCTTCTCCTTGAGGGAGAGCTTTAATTTATGCTTTTTCATCTCCCTGGGCTCGGGACTGTTAACCCGCTCCATGCACTACTGATGCAGGGAAGAGAAACCTCTTATGCACAACAGACTGCTGCGTCAAGTCTTCTCTCTCTCTCTCTCTCTCTCTCTCTCTCTCTCTCTCTCTCTCTCCCTCTCTCTCTGGGCGCAGCAGAAAGTTAGTCCTTTTTATATAGTTGCACCGCGACGCCAACAGACTCTTCAAGAATTTGTATACTTTTAAAAATGATCAAAAAATACTTGTCCTTAAAAATTCGAGGAGTTTGTGTGAATAATATTTCCGTTCAGTCACCACAGATGTCGGGGCAAGCAGTTTTCGCGAATCGTCGCAGTTTTACCACGATAAATATTTAATTCAAAGCAGGTGTCAGCTGGCAGATAAGCTCAAAATGTATTCTCCGTTCTCACAGTTCTTGTCAAACTAATGCGTTGCTTACAAATGTTTTGGGTCCCAGTAATCACAGAGAAACACCTTAAAAATTATTGCGACTGAATGATGAGGAAAAGCATCATCTTGAGCACAGGCACATTTTGTTTGTTTGTTTGTTTGTGTTTGTTTTCCCCAATTGCTGTGCAATACACTATACAGTCAAAGGAGCGTGCTTAATCCAACACAAACCTTGTATGTCCAAAAAAACATTACTTTTCAGGAAAATGGGGGTGGGGGGGGCTGTGTTCCAATGGATCCAGTGTAATTATTAATTCATAATAAGCTCTTGTTAATGATTTTCATTGTTTTCAATATTTATACAACCCACAGAGAGACTACGCATTTCCACCATGATATACTGTACCTACAGTATTTTAGGCAAATGATAGGTGAATATATTTTAAAGAATATCAAGATTGTTCAGAAATGTTAAAACATAACACAACCATTACAACACGCAAATATAGATCAGCTATGTTCCCTACTTTGGCATGACTAGTGTGACAAAAAAAATACAAAATAGGGAATTAATTTATGCAAAACCACAAACACTCATTATTTAGTTAAAGCTCTCCCCGACAGCAATGCGCTTTTGGCCTAATATTAATGACTGCATAACCGTGTTTCCCATCTTTTTGTGCAATGGATCACGCAATGGAAATTGCGTGAGCCGACCGCAAGTGCCTCTGGGAAACTGAGTTCAATGCATTGAACTCTTGCCCCAATGCAAAGTCAATGGGGATTGCCGATCACTTGACCGCAAGGTCCGTGGATCACTGTGGCTCAATAGCCTACAAAGTGAATGGCTGTGCAACAGTATCCCTCCGCGGTATTCCTCCACCGTTTTAGATAAACTCTTGGTTCGATGTGAAGCCTTTTGTTTGTGAAGGAGTAAAGGGACTATTTTATGCAAACAACCAAGGATCTAAGCAAAAAACACATCACTGTTCCGCTCTAAAGGTAATCATTATTTAAAGTATATGAATAACATGCTTATTAAGAAATAAAGCAGTCATAGTGTTAAGCATTCCTGACACCTGCAGAGAGAAACGTTCGGTAACCTACATGCTGTGATGCCAATGGAATACATTATGCTACCCACCATGTGTTCATCTTGTCTCATGCATACAGACCACACAGTGACTATATAACCTTTAATGATATTTACAGCAGCAGTAACACTATAGCGCTTACCAACCACCGTCTCAATTAATTGTATTGTAGCATAGTGCGTGCAGAGGATGCACAGAAGAAACTGCCTTCATAGGGTTAACTCAATTGAGTCAACAGTGAAATAATGAAAACAAGCCCCCACATAGTCCAACGACAGTCTGGAAAGGAGGCCTAAATAGCCAAGCCATAGAAATACATTGAAAAGGCCTATTGTTGGTTTATGAAAGGCAATCTCTATCTCTCAAGGACATCTAATTAATGGACAACAGCTGAGTCCATGTTAAATGGTTATATTTTCTTAAATGCCTCATATTCAATGCGCCGTGCTTCAACTGGCATCACTGGATTTCTCTGACAATCTTGTTATGCTTTGTTTACACTCTATATAATATTGTTGGCATTTGCCATTTTTTTTCTAAAGGTTGATATTTCAGACATGAACCTCTTCAGTATACACAATAGTGAATGGCTGTCTACTGAAGAGTAAGCATTTCCAATTATGTTTTTCCTCTTTTGTTCCATCTTTCAATTCATTACTTTCAATTAATTCCTCCAAAACTGGCCAGATTCATCAAAATTGTAGTCTAACAAAAATTAGGTAGCAGGACATCGGAACATTTAAGGAAGGTATTTTGCGTTTTGTTTAGGAATAGTAAAGTCCAGGGTAAACTGTGCCCTTCTTTATTTAAAACAGACTGCAGGTGCAGTGGTCTCAAAATCATAAATGGAAATAATAAATAATATCATCAGAAAATTACTCACACAGAGCACTTCAAGAGTAATAAAAGTATTTTTTCTTATCATGTGTTTTAAGAACAGAACATCTTGTTCTCAAAAGTCTAATATCCAGCTGGTCCGTAGGGACGTTTGTGGGAGACCCGAGTTTGAATCCCAACATACAGTACTGTATATAGTCCAAAGTGTGTGCATCATAATAGAATCCAGTTGAATTCCTCTACTACGGACTATATGAAAATATATTAGATAGTGTAGATTTAAAATAGCAAATTATTGTAAGTCATATCTATTCTGTATAAGTTAAAAAGAAAAATAATGTGCGTGTGTGAGTATGTGAGTATGTGTGTGTGTGTGTGTGTGGCATATATTATTTGAAAGGATCCAGTCACGTTCATAACAGTTTTTCGAAAACATTTTGGCTGGGTGAGCAAAAATGCACTCAATAGCCCCTGACACACAGACACATATGCTCACAAACACACACACAGCGTGCACGCGCACACTCACACAACAAAAAGACACACCAACGCACCACTTAAATTGGCATGCAAGCTGGTGCGTGTGCATGCACATACCCACGCAAGCGCATGGCCACACGCACACAGACACAGCACATCAACACATACCTCAAATTGGCATGTAAGCACGCGCATGTAAGCACGCGCGCGCAGTGCCGCGCACACACACACACACACACACACACACAATGGTGGTACCAACTCATGCTGTACCTCTGACGTTTTGCCACTCCCACAGGGAGAGGTGAAAATCAATAAGGGCTGTTGTTGAAGATGCAGCTAGCCATCCTGACCTGTCCTCCCCTCATCTTCATCACAGGCCGCAGGGCTTTTCTCTTTCAAACGCCCGTCACCACTTCCATACACGACATGCCCATGCGTGCACAAAACACACACACGCGCACGCACGCACGCACGCACGCACGCACGCACGCACGCACACACACACACACACACACACACACACACACACACACACACACACACACACACACACACACACACTTAACAAGGCACAAATTGTTTGCGACAGTCAATATGGGTGAAGTGAATCCCCGTGTCCACAGGTTGGCTGAGATCATCAAGTGAAGGCATAGCGGGGTCAGAGTTCAGACAGCAGACTTAGCATGCCCCATTAGTTTCAAAGCAGGGGAACGGAGTGCGTCGCAGTGTCATGGGAGTCCTTTGCCTCTTGATTTGGGAATCAATGAAGGGGCCGAGGGGGAGAGGGAGGAGGGCGGATGGGCTCTCTAGCAGAAAATGGCATTAGAGTTAATGACCAAGTTTGTCCCAGAGGAGTAGTCCATATTAAAGCTATTTCGGCTGTGACAGGGCTCACCACATGACCTAACTGATTAATAACAAAATGGTACTCAAATAGGAATAACAATATATGTCAGTCAGTATAATAGGAGCGCGAGGGGTAAGAGGTGTGGGGGTGTGTGTGTGGGGGGGGTCCATCTCCGGTACACCACAACAAACAGGATGAGTACCAGCCTATAACTTTTAGTGGCATTTTGTGGCCATTTTTTGTCTCACTCTTTTTTGCCGTAACTTTTGATTTCATCTCTCGGTCGATTCAAATTCCAGCCTTTCCAGCCCTTCTCCCCGTGAACATTTACAGAGGATAAAATATTTTGTTGATTTTCTTCACCCAAAACGTTTGTACTCTCTACATGGATCGGAATAGGAGCACCAGTGGCAGGAAACTTCAGTACCCATCCTTTCTCCTCTTTTTAATTATTTTCCTTTTAATTCAATCAATAGAAATTCGCTAATGTATATTAAATTAAAAATAAAAAGTGCTGGCACATTTTACTGAAATGCCCTTTTTATACAGTTTATTACTGATGCATTTCCAGGCCTGTGTCAGAAATGGTCTCACCTTTTGGGGCGAGGATTAAACCACCAGTTGAGAATGAATGAACAGTGCACATTGTTCTGTCCTGATCGCCCTGGATGTTGATGATATTATGTCTCCGTGGCGACAGAAGCCACAGCTGATATTTACCACTGGATGTCTACTGGGGGGTGAGAAGGGGGCAAGGCCAGGTCCCACGTGTCTGGCTAGAGAGCAGATTAAAGTGCTGTGAAAAACCCACACATTGCTGGCCGCAATGAGAAAAATAATAACCCGGACATGGCCTTCCCTTTATGACAGTAACAACACGTTCTCCAGAGACCAATCTTTTTATCAATTCCAAAGAATGACAAATGGCTCACGACACCCAGAGCCGGGATCCTACAAGAGGATGTATGGTGCATTTATGACGCCTGTGTCCTGAATGCAATGCTGACAAAAGCAGTCAAACAAACTCCATTACTATCCACCATCTCATATCAAAACATGTACAATCTATCCTATCATTCCTTTTGAAATGAACAGGGCACCGGCAGCGGCCCATTCATTCTAAATTCACCCGTGATGACCATGAAATCACATACAGTATGCAATGTGAATCAGGTGATCCAGAGTTATGTAAAGTGCCGTGTTTAGACTTGCCCTAAGGACATAAAATCGTAAGAATTCACAGGCAAGACGGCTGAGGACCACAGAGTGAACTTTTCAAATAGTGATTGAATTGTGAAAAATGAGAAATGTAGAGCCTACATTTTCTGACTATGGCAAATTGAATGCTCTAAAGACCTGGTTCTTTGTCATTTCAAGGACCCCCAGTTTGATATGAATTAGGCAGGCCCAGTTGATAACGTTTTAATCTATGCGACCCAGTCTACAATATACATTAATGCCCAATTTTAATGGGTCCAATTGTCCATCATTATTAGTAGTACACTGTAAAAGTTACTCAAACCAGACGTTGAGTACCACTGCGTTACCTGAACTGTTAAACAGAGTTATAGACCCCTAAGGGTCCATTTGGTTGGGGACCCCTGGAAACCCCCTGAGTGACCCATGGAGCTCCCCGGACCCCACGTTTAGAACCAGTGAACTAAAAACTGGGCTGGGTTGGGTTACACTCAAAGGAAATGTATACTAGGACATTTGTTGCATGTAGCTCAGAGTCAGTACAAAATCCACTTAATCTGCATGAGAGAAAACAGCAAATTGATCAGATCTACAAGTTCACATCAACATTTTCGAATTCTCATTCTTGTATACCGGTAATAACATATGTATTACAACATATGTTAATGTGGATAAAGTCTAAACAAACAAAGTTATGTTTCAGATGGGATTTTGTTTTGACTCTTCTCATTTTGGTTCATGGATGCAGTCAACAGACAAAGAAATTACATCAGTACGTTTGCTACTTGGAATGATCAAGGCTGTGGTTCCATCACACACTGCCGATGTGAGGGACATTCATTACTTTTCACAGTGAGTGACATTTCTTGTTAGTACGACTGACAGAGATCACAGAACAGATTTTATGAAAGGTTTGTATATGTTAAGCATATTTAGAATTCCACATGGTAAATATAAAGCTGTTTAAATCATCTGTAAAGCGTACCCAAAAGAATGTCTGTGTAGTCTATGACTGGCAAAGTGCTGTATAGTGAGATGGACAGAGCGTGACCATGCAGAATTGATTTAAACGGCTCATGGTCCAAAAACAAACACGGAATATAAATTTGTCAAGGGAGAAATTAGAGACTTAAGACAACTATTATAAACATGAAGTAACTTTTAACATACACTTACGCAGACGCTAAGTACAGGCGCTATACAGTAGGCACTGGCTAAAGGATTTAGAAACTAGGGATAAGCTGACAGAAAGGAAACAGTGGAACTATGGTTCCCTTTCTTTGATGCTGTGTGTTTCCAAGTGAGTATGGGAGTGGGATAATGTGTCTATACGAGACTGACCAATTTTAAGTCATAAAATATGAAGACAAATGCACATAAAAGGTTATCCACATTGCTGTCTCTAGAGGGAGCTGTGGAGTCAGCAGCTCAGGCCTAATACACTACACCGTAGCCTTGTGGGCCTGCTTTGTTTTTATGAAAAGATCATTACTGTAGCTTTATCAACAAAGTACAATAAAGACCAAAGCTCTGATCTGCAATTAATGTGCACTGTGCTACATTAACACCCATACGAGAATGACCGTGTTTATATTATGGTAGACATTATAGACTTCAAATGTGTGCAACTGGCATGCAGGTACAGGATCTTTATTACTTACAGCATATACTGTATGCTTAACTGCACAGGTCCCATTCTAAATGAAGACCAGCCCATTACTGTTCAACCTTCAACCCATGTGGATCGCATGGTTTGAAGTAGGGATTCAGAATCATAATGGATTTATGAATAAAATTATACAACGTATGATAGGTCAAAATTACTATTCAATTCATTTTGCCTCGACTATTTTTAGCTCAGAGCTCATACTTTTAGAAAAAAAAAAGGACATGAATATTAAAAGTTCCATAGACCTTGTATTAAAGTTCAATCACACTGGGGGTGTTGTCAAACTGGAGATGGACTTATCAGTTAGCTATAAGGGAGTGCCATTTTTTGACCCAATATGTGAGAAACCAGAGTAAAATAAAAAACAGCGCAAAAGGTCCACTTCAGAAGTCGACAGTCTCCTGCTGCCAAACTGTGATAAAAAAAATCTACCGATTCCATCAAAAATGGTCCTCATTAGCAGCGATAGTTAGCAACAGTCTCTGAAGAACCTCTGAGAAGCCATGCTGAGGTACCCCCATAGATAGAACTTTAGCTTAATGGGGTGTTATCTGCCACCTCTATCACTACCTATGCACGATAAGGTTATTTGCCTGTTAAAGCAGTCTCTAGGGCCTTTACATCAGCGACTCTCTCGCTTCTTTTCTGACGGGAGCAATTATCACCTCACCACTAATCATTTTGTCATGCTAGCATGAGTCAAGAAATTAGTGTAAAGTTGTTGAAATGAGAGTAAAGTGAGAGAGGACAACTTCAAAGGTAATACAAATGTGCATAACCCCTGAAATACTGATTCAATATCAAACTTACTGTAGTATGTTCATAACTAGTGTGCTGCCTGTTGGGCACTGGTAGCCTATTTAGAATGATGCAAGTTGGAAATGCATGCCCCAACCAGTGAGTTGCATCCAAACCAGGGCCTACATGGCTTGTGAAAGGACGCGCTATGATTGGCCAGGCGTTGTAATTGACAACCAAATCCTAACCCCAACCCTAAGTCCTCAGTACAACTACACCTAAACCTAACCTAGCCCTGGGCAGAGGTCTTTTGTGGCGGTTCTGGACAACCGAGGCAACGACTGACTCGAAGCTGGGCGGTGCACTGTGTGTTGAATTTGAAGTCCGGTCGGCAGGTTCTCGAGTTACGTGGATAAGAGACGTACAGAACTTGGTGCATAGCTTTATAGATAGATACAACAATAATCAATTAATTATTAACTGATTAAGCTGCAGCAATTTGGGATCTTTCCCATTCCATCACTAAGTCTGTATATAAGAAACATTCTGTATTATATACTCTATATAACCCGCATGATTCAAAGCCATGTAACATACTATTTATTAATAGAGAAAAATCAAAGATTGGAGCTTTAAGGCAAGGTATCGTGACATTAAAAACACGTTTTTGTTCATTTTTTGTGTTTTGGGGGGGTTCTTGACAACAATTACACCATAAAAAGTCGGTATTTGAACATTCAGTGGTTTCTCCGTATTTTGTAGTTATGCTAATTAGTTTTAAAAACGGCTCGTCTGGTTGGGCACCGGATAGTTGCGTGTACATCACGGTAAACACCCACCCACAGCCGTGCTGTCTCCAGCCTCCACTGCTCTACTCTCCGCCTCTCTCCTCCGTTTGAGGGACGTGCACACATAGACCATGAAGGGAGCTCGAGCCTCTTTTACACCGACGGCTGTAAACAACAGCCCAGATCATGAATGCAATTTCGCTAGAAGTGCCCTCTCATTGTATTACAGGCACTGCCCTAAACACTCTCTGCATGTCCCTGCATGTCCCGACACTGCCGAGATACCCGAACCAGAGAGAGAGAGAGAGAGAGAGAGAGAGAGAGAGAGAGAGAGAGAGAGAGAGAGAGAGAGAGAGAGAGAGGTTTGATTATTGTGTAAAATAATTCCCTTCTTCCACCTTTCACTCTGGGGCACGCTGCCGTTCGCAGCCTAGAGCAATCTAGTCTCAGCGTTGCGACATTGAGGGGTCAGAAACCGAACGTTCTGGCGCTGTTCATGCAACATGAGTAGGAACAGACTAGAGTTGAAAATAGGCCTACGATATTTTCAACAAGAGCAACATGCCAACTGTTGTCATGTTTATGTTGTAGCCTAGCTACTATTACTACAAAACGAACTAAAATAAAGGGTTTTACGACCATTAAAGGCTGTCTCTGCCTACTTCAGGTCCAGGACTTGTCCCTATTTGCTGCCACCATTCTCAATAGAAGTTGATGTAGAAGAGCCTCCATTAGACTGGCCCCATGAAGTGAACGGAGTTTGCACAACTCTATACCCTAAGTTCTGGCACAGCAGCCGGTCTCTGCCTGCCTCTCTGTCCCTCTCTCTCTGTCTCTGCTCGATCATTTTACTTTGATATAACCCGTAATTTGTGCGACATCGGCTAGGATTCTGTTTATATTATTGATTAGGCCTACTATTTACAAACAACTGATATAAAGAGTATAGATTAGAATCAATGTAGTATACAGCAGTTTTAAACCAATGGTCCGGGGACCACCAGTGCCCTGAAATCCAGCCTGCTATTGTGGGTCTGTGGGGTGAAAATGTCATCAAATGGTGGTCCATGGCTCAAACGCTGAATGGTCCCTGGTATCAAAATGGTTGAAAACCACTGTAATGCAGTACAGTTGAACTGCTGATCACCAAATATTTAGTCTCAAAGACAAGTCTATGGATTTGTTCGGGACACTAAAAATGAGGCAACCACAGTGTCAGCGGTCTAGTTAGTATCTCCTGTCTATTCAACCAAGATCAGCTATTTTTGTTATATATGAATTGAAATCCTGAATTATTTTAGAATAATGGCATCACAATGTTAATAATTAACTAACCTATTAACTAACCACATTTTGTCCCCTTTCCCCACTCAACATGTCCCACACATGCAACACTTATTTCCCTCAAATGAACAGGTTGGACCTGGCCACCCTATCTAGGAGGCGGGGAAGTTTGTTGGAGAGGAGGGGTAGAGGGGTGGGTGGGTGGATCATGACAGTGATTGACATAGAAGGAGTAAAGTACGACCCCTAGTGGCCAAAAGAATGTGTTTTTCTCCATGCCCCATTAGAATGTAAAAGAAAGGGACCAAAAACACATTAATTGAGTATTTTTTTCTATGAAAGCCTGTTAAACACATTTTGAGGGTCATCTCCAACATAATAAAATGATGTTACAAATAATGTCACGATAGCTTTAAGGCAAGTTATTTCTGACACAACTTGCATTTTCACTACCAGTGAGAAAACCCTTAAGTTGAAAAATACAATTTAACTAGGTCATGACTCAGAATTAAGTTTATACGTATTGGAAATGTGATAGAACAGCTTGGTGATTAAAAAGACAAATGTTTTAAGAATATACTGTATTCAGTTGTTGAAGTGCATAATATCATTTCATGTGATAAGACCATGTCCTGTTTGAGTGTGTATTTGAAAATGATAAATGAATATGTTTCAATCAAAGCTGCAAATCTGAGATCACTAAACACCATAGCACTAGAGCCTTGTCTCATTTCACAAAACCCCCACAGAAACAGCAGAGTGAATAGATGCCTCATTGAAACACTAAAAAAGAGGTATAAATAGATGTTATTCTATACCATCTCTTGTGAGACAACATCATTTTGCTAACAATACGCAGTGGCTCCTTTTAAACAAAACAGTGCTTTAATACACATCCTTTGTGTTGCCAGTCTTTTTGTTCCTTCGTGACAAAGAATTCTTGCTCCAAATCTACAGAGGAACTCACATGTTTGAGATTAAAGTGGTCACCATAATCAGGCTGCAGATTTTAATTGTAAGAGCTTCCTTGGCTCTGTTTTCTCTCCGTTCTGTCTTCCTTGACAAAAATCTGACAGTGGCTTTGCATGGCAAACCTGTTTAATGAATGACTAATCCGAGAAGAGCGCATTATTGCAAACTGTCACACACACATTGTACCAATATTAACTTGAATTTACATTATCATCCTCTAGTAATGCTGGAATATTTGGATTTCCATTAATGCGCGGCCTTTCTCTGTGAAAAGCAAACAGTAGCGAACTAAATCTGGCTTCTTTTGATTGGATGCTGGTGTTAAGGCTATACAGAGGGCTTTCTTTATTGGGATGACAGCTCCAAGCCTTCCACCCTCCTCGCAATCAAGCTTACAAACAAAGGCGCTGCTTGCATTACTCAGTACCATTCTCAACAAGCCCATGCCACATTCAGCTCATGTGACGCCAAACCCATATTACACCATTGTACTGGTGCTGTAAATCAAGAAGAACAATGGAGAGAGCCATAGTCACACAGGCCGGTGCGGTCGTCCATATAAAACATGAAACCAAAGGACAATGAATCAGTCACTCGCACTCATGTGTGAGAGAAGGCTTTTCTTATCTTATTTATTGTGCTCTTTTTTCTTCGAATCTGTCCATTTATATTTAGATTAATAAAAATGTCATACACTCAACTTGCTTAGCGGGCAGCGCACCTGTCCAAATGCTTTTTTCATACAGTCAGCCTGATCTCACCCAAACACACTGAAATAGCATGGACTAGCAATTCTGTACATACACCACCTATAAAAAAATGTGAATCCGTACATATTATTCTAATACTGTTTTCACCGAAACAGAGTTGTGGCTTTCACTAGTATTGCATGTATGAAATTGCCAATCCCTCCCATTTCACTGTTTTTTTCACTGAGATTGGGTATGACATTATTTACAACTCTCTTCTATTGGCTCAGACGTGGCTAAGTTGGCTCTAGCCAACTTCTGGACACTGGATGGAACGATATCAAAATGACATCATGATTATTGTCACAATATTCAAAATATGCTTACAATGTCACTTTTATTTTATTAACCATTTGATCCACCAGCAGCCCTAATCTGGGGACATCGTTTGTCAAAAATAGTCTATCTCCAGTCTCAGTACACATTACAAGTGCATACCAAAATGTGCTCTTTACAGGTCTGCTGCCAGGAGGAAGTCACTAATGATTCTTTGGAGAGGGAGGTTTGGAGCACCCTGGTAGAGCTGTTGCCCCCATGACCTGACTATGGACGGACGGATAAAGGGTTAAGTAGTACAGAATATGTAGCTCAACAAAATCTAAATCATCCTAGTGTATGACGGAGGAGAATTTCACTTAAGACCTGTGATATGATTATTGTGAGTAGGATACACAGAATGTATCTAAGTAAAAACAAAACTATTGACAAATAACATATTATTATTTTGTAGACAGTTAAAGCCGTTTAGTGGAGCTTTAATGATCAGACGTTGGCAAGGGAACGGCAAGACAGATATTTAAGAATAAAAAGAAACAGTAAAGAATGTGCAACATTATTTTTACATTGAAATCAAAGTGACATGACTAGCTGTGTGACATGACTAACAGTTAAAAAATAAACTGATGAAATATTTATATTCATGACAAAAGTTGTCATGAATATAAATATTTCATCAGTTTATTTTTTAACTGTAGTCTTATTTTTCTCTGTACTGTATACTTCATACTTTTATACAACTACATTATTTTTTTAATGTTTGATGTCCAGGTTAGAGGGTGTGTGTAAACATAAACATTGAAGTGAAAAGTCAGGATGCAAATTGTCATTGGCCAGAAAGTGATGGTGTACAGCATGATGATAGATAGCAACATCAGGTTTACACGGGTGTGATTGTTTTGATTGAAGCAATTAAAACAGTAGAATAAAAAGGTTTGCTTGATTTCATGAATTAGTTATCATCAAGCCCGAGGTATCTCAAGGGTGAATACTGGTGTTTGGTTCAATAGACTTCTTCTCTATGGACAGATAATGTGTACTGCAAAAAAGAAATTTCTCGCCAAACAGTCATTTAAAAGCTAACCAAAAAATATTTTCTAATAACCTCTAATATTCAAAAATGGTGTACTGACAAAATTAGTTGTGTAGAGGTGTCTCTTTTTCTATTACAACCCTGTCAATTTACAGACATGTTTCATGTATTTTAACTCAGTAGAAGTTTTAACAAAGGACTTCCTGAACCACTACTCACAGACATTGAATGATCTCTTTTATACAATGAAACATCAACTAATAACCTATGAATTGATTTGCTTCAGTGAAATGCACTCACATCTTGGAGTCATTTCACAAATGTATTTTTCCATAAAGGCTTACATACACTGATTTATGCAAACTGCACCGAATGTTATTTGATTACTCGTGGCATAAATTAAAATTTAAAGGTGTTTTGGCACTGGATCTCTGGCTTTTTGTCAAAATACAAGTAAGCTTGAAGTGCTGTAGCAAGACTTCATCTCAAATGCCTGGACCAGATTGCTAGCAAAGGATTAATTCACTAAATGATTTTGCTTTATGTTTTCTCTACTGTCAGATGCCATTTCAGCATTCATGCAACGTTTTCCCATGACTGCACTAAGTGTGGCATCTCTGAAGCCAGATATTCAACATTTGACAGTATTTACTGTAGCATAATGCCCCGGTGCTTAGCACAGAAACGTGCTGTTATGTGAATTTGGAGCTGCTCTTTGAAAATGTATAGTAGGCCTATATTTTCCAATAAAAGCCACACTGGCATCATAGCTATTGCACTCTTGGCAGCGCTGGTATGTGATATAAATATTTGTTGTTATTAATGTGCAGCACTTGATTAATAATAATGGTTGGACTTCATTTGGTGAGGTGGCAGCTTTTCACCGGGCTAACATGAATGAGGAAAGGACAGCAGTAAGCCAGAGCTGACCACAGTGCTGCTGGGGAGGAGAGGAAGTTTTTGAATATTACTGACCCAGCACTTGGAGAAGGCGATGCACAACAAGACGGGAAAAAATGAATGCTTTTTAGTCTGGAAATCCTTTCACCCTCTCACATTCAGCAGATCAGATTAAGAGAGAGGTTTAAGAAGATTTTGACGCGCACAAAAAAAAACTTCTGAGCCATGGGAGGGGGAGAGTCGGGGAGGGTGGTAGAGAGCGGTTTGTAATTCAGTGCCTTCAGGCAATTCATCACAGAAATTGAGTTTCTAATGCAGCATCTTGTGAATCCCTTTTGCCCTGTCAACGTTTTAATACATTACATTGAGAATGTAAATCATGTCTGAAATTTGGCACAAACTACACACAAACCGCTCCGCACACTCCGTACTGTATTTCACATAGACTTCCATGCTACACGCGTGCACATAAGCGACCCATGCACGCGTACTTATATACACAGGCAGCCAATGCCCTCCATTGGCGAGGAGAATACCCTTCATGTCCTGCAGTTCTTTGCATTAGAGAAGAATTCCGCCCTAAAGGTAATTACACAGTGCAATGTCACAAGTTGTTCAACATTGAATTTGAACCATAATAAAACACAATAAGGCAATGCAATGAGAGGTATACAGTACTGAACATGACACAAAACGCAAGATAGACAAATTATCCAGGCAGAAATGGAAAATGATGAAGCTGTCTGCAGCTGCACCAGAGATTATTATGCTTGTTTTACATTACAGTGGGCAGAACACTGTACTTTAGTAAACTATGGATGTATAAGACGTGAAAAATGTTAGTATGAGTAGATGGGTTGTAATTCGATACTTGGATTAGTCTTCTCAACCATTACCACACAAAGTATCTGTAGATAGTAGTACCATTGATGTAATTGCCAAAGGGAAATACTGTTGTATTTGTGGAACTTCATATACACTGTAACAATTCATTCCCCTGTTCACAAAGAATACAATGTACAACCATTTTCATCATGCAAATATGTACAGTATGTTCTTGCAAAAACAAACTTCTTGTATGAAGATTTTGCCAGTCAATTTCAAGGAGGAAAACATCATGAATGATATAATGAAGCTTTTAGCATGGGTCAATGCATGGCTACTGCATGTTTCCAATTGCTGTAGGTCAACCAATGGGAGGCTTGTTAATGGAAGAATAGACATTATGTTGTTCTGACATAACATCTTCATAACCACCTCTTGACTGTCTATAAGAAGAAGGACTGAATTCTTAATAATTGTTCCACTCTACTATTCTGAATTATTATGTCATAATAGGCAAACATGCAAAATGTTGTTGCTATTGTCTTTGTACCAGTATATAGTTGATTTGGTTATTAGCACGCAAAACATAACATCCATATTCTGGGTCTCATAATAAGCAAATAAATCTCAGCAACAATGAAACAATCCATTAATCTTGCACGTATGCACCTTAATACACAGCTAATACACAGAGGTTTTAACCAATTGTAACATCCTTTCTATACCCTTAGTGAAATCCATAAAATGAGGATAATTACGTCATTTAAGAATGGTAAATTCTTCTCTTCTTCTCTGGTGTACCTTGTCTTTGTTGGACCTCCAATTAAGATATTAGCTGCTTTCAATGTAATCCCTGATGTACTTTACCAATAGCCATCTATGGAAGGTACAGTATATGCCATAGCGGGCTTCCACAGATGATTCATCTAATGAGACACCTAGGTCAATCCTGTAAATGTCAGGGGATTAGCTGGTTTACCAAATGCTACCACCTTACCCGTTTAATATGTGAAGTCCAAATCATGCGAAGCGTGGGTAATGTGTGTGCAATATCAGTCACCAGAAAAAAGATGGGTTGTTTTGGAATAATCTGTCATGGTTAAAATGGAGTTTTAAGTTATAATGGGTTTGGGTCCGACAGACTAATGAACATCAAATATCTAAATACTGAAAGGAGTAACTTATAAACTGTCTGGTGTGTTCACATGAGGCTGAGTAGACCATAAAATGACCAAAAGTTTTTTTGAAGGTGGAGTACCCCTTTAACTTCTTTGTGGCATGATGTGCGATGTGAGTTACAGTACATCTGGTTAACCAACTTTCCATCATTTAGCCTGGGGACCTTTTGGAATGCTCTCAGGGACCACTGGTGGTCCCTAGATCACTGGTTGAAAACCACGGTGTTAGTGTAGAGTCGACACGTGCGCGCGCGCGCGCACACACACACACACACACACACACACACACACACACACACACACACACACGCATAGAAAAAAAGAAACGATGATGGCCATGATGGCGAACTGCCTGTACATGTCTATGGAGTTGTCGCAACTCTGTCTACTGTCTGTAACACTCTGGCCGTTCAAGGGCATGCAGAGTCAACGTTGCGACATCAATGGCATGTAGAGTCACAGTTGCGACATTGGGGGGTCAGAAACTGAGCGCTCGAGCGCTGTTCGTGCAGCCTGAATAGGCTACGTCCTACTGCTCCTCAAACACCGTGGCGAGTAGGCTAAAGCAGCCGACACGCCGCGAGTCGAGGTTATGTTTTATTTTCTTCATTGACGGAGCAGCAGAGCAGGCAATGCAAGGCGTTGAGGGAGTGTCGGCGATTCGTTGTAGTCATTGTGCTCGAGGAAATGCGAGGCTGCATGGAGGATCGGCCATTCGTTGTATGTCTCACTCGTGTCTATGCGAGAGTCAGCGCTGTTATAATCATGGTGGATTCTATCGTTATATTCTATTTTGGTGTCGAACGTCGCAACACTTAGGGGAAGATCGAGCGTGCCGCGGTGGGTGGAAAAGGGTTTGAGAGAGAGAGATGGGCCGGGCTGTGTGCCATGATGGCGAACTGCCTGTACATGTCTATGGAGTTGTCGCAACTCTGTCTACTGTCTGTAACACTCTGGCCGTTCAAGGGCATGCAGAGTCAACGTTGCGACATCAATGGCATGTAGAGTAATACGTGCGACATTGCGGGGTCAGAAACTGAGCGCTCGAGCGCTGTTCGTGCAGCCTGAATAGGGACAGACGCGTAGTCGAACATACAGTTTATTATTAGACAACACAACACGTGTGTGATAGGCATTGTTCGAAAAAGAGTGAAATACGATCGTGTTTGCACTTTGCAGTGGGTAGTGTAGTGTTGGAATATGGACATTGGGCAGCAGCGGCAGAGGCTGGATGTTTCTAAGTGGATGATGGTAGCTTTGACTGCTAGCAGGGTGTAACATGGACATTAGGCAGCAGCGGCAGAGGCTGGATGTGGCTAAGTGGATGATGGTAGCTTTGGCTGCTAGCAGCGTCCTGCTGCTCCCATAGAAAACACCGTGTCGAGTAGGCTAAAGCAGCCGACACGCCGCGAGTCGAGGTTATGTTTTATTTTCTTCATTGACGGAGCAGCAGAGCAGGCAATGCAAGGCGTTGAGGGAGGGTCGGCGATTCGTTGTAGTCGTTGTGCTCGCGTCTCACTCGTCTCCATGCGCAATGATAATTCCATGTTGGGTCGGTGTGACGTGTGTGATAGGGGGCGGGTCGCTTCCCGCATATAAAGCTAATGGGACGCACAAATAAATTCATTATAAATCAACGGTGTGTTAATTTGGCAAAAGGGCTCCGTCAGTCTCTTCATGACATTATGGTGAACGGCTGTGTGAAAACTTACAGCGATGGCTGGAGCCGTCGCGGAGATATTTGTGTTTCAGACATTCGGACAGACAACTCCTTAATTTTAGTATGGATGCTACCATTTCACCATATCACAGTCCATATCTAAAGAGAAAGAAGATTATTGAGCCATGAGGATCTTGTTTCTTGTCAACACGAAGATGAAAATACATTATTTTGCTGGTTATTCCAAAAACGTCGCTGTGATAATGGCAATAAATACAACTGACAGTATTTGCTAACTAGAGGTCAGAGGCTGTGGCCTCCTGGAGGCGCTATAGGCCACTGTGAAAAGGGTTCCATTTTTTATACCTTTGATAGGAAGTGAATTATTTGAGGCTTTTTTCCAATGTAAAAACACCTGTTGATGGCACTACAACAGGCCAATGTGAAAAGGGTGCGGTTATATTTGTCCTCCTAGTAGGAAAGTGCATTAAAGATTTCATGTACATTGCAGGATGCGTTAATGATTTGACACTTTTGTTCAAAACAAGGCAATCCTGTAACCTCTGAAAGCCAAATAAGACTATTGGAATATGAAATATGGGACAGATCGGTCTTGAGTACATGGCTATAGAGATTCTGTGTACCAATTTGCGGGATTTGGGCACAGAATCTAGTGCAGCAATATGAAATAATGTGTTTCACAAAGATCCGCCGCTTGGTGGTGCTTTAACAGCTCATCCTGGAAAATTTGGGGCAGAGGTTCATCGTTGGCATCTAGGGATTGTGTGTGCAAAGTTTGCCATTGACTGGGTTAACGGCATCGGAGATTAGCTGGTAAAAGATGGACACTCACACACGGACGGAGTGCAAAACATACTTCCGAGACAATTATCTCAGAAGTTTTGTGTTTTTCAAAATATTCGCATTGTGAAAAACAATGCGAACAGTCGAACACACACACACACACACACACACACACACACACACACACACACACACACACACACACACACACACACACACACACACAGAAACGTGGCCCAATTACAGTTATACATACTTGACTTGTACATGCCCATCGGCCACTGGCCTACTTGCAACTTAGGAACCTAATAATACCTGCTGTCAACTTGACATAGCACACGTTTGAACTATCTGTCCATACTTTTGTGTCCATACTGTATATGGAGATCTCTGTCTGTATGTGTAGGTCTGAAAGTGTCAGGTATGGGGCCTGCCATGGCATGATGACAGTGGCTGGAAATTGAATAGGTGAGGAGACTACAGTGGTGGACTACGCTGATCACTGTATAGGGAAACGTTCATGGTGGTTTTGCTTGCCCAAAACATACTTCAACGGAGCATCTGAGCCGTTCACATACAGTACATAGCTGCATTCAATGAACTAGATCAGCACTCGGTAGAGTGCAAACGTGCACATTCCGCACAAGTAGGCCATGGCCCTACCCGTGTGTGAGCAGACCAAGCTAATACTCATGACATCAACTCTGCAAAGTTTCTGTTGGCTAGCTAGGCCTCACACCCGCAGTAACTACCTAACATGGCAGGGTCATGTGACATGATCATGACGTCAGCTGGCTGGCCAGGCCTCCCTTAAAAGACGCCTTGCCTGTATCACCCTTTGCAGTGTGTAGAAGTAAAATATCTTGTTGATAGAGTACCACCTAGTATCATTTATTCAATATTGTACAATGGCTGTTCCTCCCTCATATGTTGATTTGGGCAAGTCTGCAAGAGACATCTTCGACAAAGGCTTTGATTTTGGCCAGGTGAAGCTCAAAGTCGAGACGTTAGCATCCGGAGTGCAATTCAAAGTTGCCGATTCCTCTACAACTGACGGCAACAAAGTGTCTGGCAGCCTGGAAACCAAATACAAGCGGCCCGATTATGGCCTGACCCTCTCCGGGAAGTGGAACACGGCCAACAAAATAGGAACAGAGGTCGCTGTCGAAGATCGGATTGCCCAGGGACTTAAACTGACTGTTGGTGCTACATTCTCACCAAACACCAGCAAGATGAGTGGACAGGTTAAGACTGCCTACAAGCGCGAGTACATGAACTTGGGCTGTGATGTTAACTTTGACCACAAAAGGCCCACCATCCTTGGAGCTGTTGTCGCCGGCTATGATGGATGGCTCGCGGGTTACCAAATGTCCTTTGACACGGCCATATCTAAGATGACCCAGAGCAACGTCGCTATCGGTTACAAGACGAACGACCTCCAGGTGCTCGCCAACGTCAACAACGGTGCAGAGGTTGGAAGTTCCATCTACAAGAAAGTGAACGACAAACTGCAGACAGCGGTAAGCCTGCTATGGAACTCTGGCAACAACAACACAAGCTTTGGGGTCGCAGCAAAATACCAGCTGGACAATGATGCCAGTGTCAGTGCTAAAGTTGACAATAACAGCCATGTTGGTGTTGGCTACACCCACACACTTAGACCAGGTGTGAAACTCACCCTGTCTGGCCTGTTGGATGGAAAAAGCATCAACGCAGGAGGCCACAAGCTGGGTCTAGGACTGGAACTGGAAGCCTAAGCCCTCCTGACCATGAAGGGGACGAAGGGAATATCAGAAGAATCAGTCCTTAAAAAATATCTTGTATTTCCAACTCGAACCAGCAAGTGGATATCTTGAAGGGATCTGTTCAAAGGCTACAACAACAAACCCTCCCATTACCATGAATATGCTCTTATCGATGCTCTAGGATCTTTATTTTTCTTTGCTTTGTAGATGTTTTCATTTCATTAAAAAGACACTAGGTGTCTGCTATTTGTCAACATTCACCTGTTCCACCAGTGAAATCGACTACAAGTCATTCTTTCAGTGTGGTCAACACTGTCTTAAAATTTTAAAATTAAAAAGTCTTAATTAAAAATTGAAAAAAAGAAAAAAAAAAGAGAAAAAAACAATAAAAACATACAGTATATATATATATATATACAGTATATATATATATATATATATATATATATATATATATATATATATATATATATATATATATATATATATATATATATATATATATATATATATATATATATATATATATATATATATATATATATACACACACACACACAAACACACTGTATATTCCTTCTTTTTTTTCCACTTCGTACTAGCCAAGAAGGGCAGTAATAATAATAATAATACCCTGGGGGTACAATACCCTGTACCCGCACTAAATACATGCAGTAATCCTAGTCTTTAAACTGCCTCCCACTGGTCAGAGCGCCTGATGGAGGGTGAAAATGGGGAAAAGAAATGGTCGGAATAATGTGAAGCATGAGTTCAGCCCGCTGCTCCCCCCAGGTTGGTAGAGAAAGTGTAGCATCCAGGATTACATTAGTTATTGACATTGGTCGAGGTTGGTCGAGGTTAGTCATTTTGACCAGCTATTCTTCAAACCAATGTCAAACATTGAATACAGATTGGGGTTCCTAGATCACATTTCTGAAGGGCGCTATAGCGCCCAACAATGTTTTTGTTGGGCGCTATAGCGCTTAAACAAACATTGTTGTGTTTTTCAACAATGTTTGTTTAAGGAAAGGCCATAGACAACACATAATTTAATGTTTGTGTTGAGGCAAAAACAAACATCAACATAATTGCTTAAACAAATGTTATGTTGTGATTGTTGTAAGATGATGAGAGCAGCCCTCACTTCACACACGGGTGTGATTTTTTGGGGGGAGCGTTTTAGAAAAAACAAAAGCCCATTCAAATAATATTGCATATAGCATCTGTAAACTAGATCAGCACTTGGTAGAGTGCAAACTTGCGCATGAGTGGAGCGGGCTAATACTAATGCCAGTAGCTATAAAGGTCTTTTACTTCACATCACGTCGTCACCTAAACCAGCCAATCCAAGTACCCCAAGGGCCCGAGCACCGAGCATGGAACAGTAGCACTGCGCGCTGATCGCTTACTTGCGCCTGCTCCTCTCATGCAATAATAAATAAATAAATTGCCAAATGTTCTGGGGAATGACAGTTCCAAAATGTAAACATAAAAAAATGACAGTGGTAGAAGCGAATGTTTTTGACGCCTCAAGGTCACAGCCCTTCTGTTCTATGGCTCTGATCCTACCGAGAGTATAGACAGAGGTATGCAAACGCAGTTCACTTCATGGGATCAAGCTGCACTGCATACTGTTCCCAGGCAAAACATGGGTTTGTCAGCCATAAACAGTGTGCACCTTTTGAGACAGGTGAATCACTGCTGAACCAAAAGTGAAAGTGAAAGTGTGAGTGTCAACACACTACTGACATGGTGGAGAGACAATATATAGAATAAATGCATTTTGGAGTGATGTAAATAGGTGAATTTGAACAACACCCATTAGCCCCATTCTAAGATTCTTTTGGGGTAGGGGGAACAGACACTAAGGAGTGTTCACTGGACCACTTTTTTTTGGAAATAAATCAACTGCAAATAAAGTTAAGAAAGCCTTTTGGGGCGGATTTCTCCTTTAAGTTGTCCTGTTTGCCCCCTTGATTCCATCAAACTGATAACAAACAATTCTTGGCAACCTGTCCACCCTTGTCAAATGCCATGTCCAAAACCTTGGTGTGACATCAGATTCTGCCTTTAAGTCTGACAAGCGAGTAAATGCAGTAGTGGGTGTTTCATACTACTGCCAAAACCAAGCCACTTCTCCCTTTCAAAGATCTTGACAAAGTCATCCACAGCCTTAAATCCTCATGCTCGGACAACTCCCTGTATACTGGGATTATGATTGTCGGGGACCGGAAAAGTCGGGCTGCCGCAAAGTCGGACCGAGCAAAAGTGTGGAAATCTCGGCCCAGGGCAGTGGAAAGGTTGGCCCAGGGCAGTGGAAAGGTCGGCCCAGGGTCGGCCCAGGGCAGTGGAAAGGTCGGCCCAGGGCTGTGGAAAGGTCGGCCCAGGGCTGTGGAAAGGTCGGCCCAGGGTCGGCCCAGGGCAGTGGAAAGGTCGGCCCAGGGTCGGCCCAGGGCAGTGGAAAGGTCGGCCCAGGGCTGTGGAAAGGTCGGCCCAGGGCTGTGGAAAGGTCGGCCCAGGGCTGTGGAAAGGTCGGCCCAGGGCAGTGGAAAGGTCGGCCCAGGGCTGTGGAAAGGTCGGCCCAGGGCAGTGGAAAGGTCGGCCCAGGGCAGTGGAAAGGTCGGCCCAGGGCAGTGGAAAGGTCGGCCCAGGGCAGTGGAAAGGTCGGCCCAGGGCAGTGGAAAGGTCGGCCCAGGGCTGTGGAAAGGTCGGCCCAGGGCTGTGGAAAGGTCGGCCCAGGGCTGTGGAAAGGTCGGCCCAGGGCAGTGGAAAGGTCGGCCCAGGGCTGTGGAAAGGTCGGCCCAGGGCTGTGGAAAGGTCGGCCCAGGGCTGTGGAAAGGTTATCAAGGTTATCATTATCAAGCCATCAATGCTTGATATTGCTTGCCATTGTGACATGCATACCAACCATTATCACTGCATACCAAGCCATTTGACCATAATGCACACCAACCATTATCAAGCCATTTATGCTTGATATTGCTTGCTATTGTGACATGCATACCAACCATTATCAAGCCATTTTATTGATATGCAGGTAGATCACATGACAGTCCCCTAAAATATAGAACATAGGCGATTTTAAGGGGGCGCATCCTTATAGATCTGTAACTCTTGAGAGCGCTAAAATGTATATATTTTTTTTTACTTTTGTTCTACATATTTCTTTACTTGTATTTTTGACTCAACCTCAAATAAATTGTTACATTTCTACAATCTGTTGTTGTTTTTACAGACACAATCTCAATCTCATAGCCTAGCCTATAGACAGTAATAATAATTTGCAATTTTGTTTAACAATTTAATTGTTTAATCCTGTACTTCTAACTGTGCAGACTGTGCTTTGAAAGATCCAACAGCAATAATGTCAACAGTTGACAAACAGTTGACAACTGCACAAGACACACACACACACACACACACACACACACACACACACACACACACACACACACACACACACACACACACACACACACACACACACACACACACACACACACACACACACACACACACACACACACACAGAGAGAGAGAGAGAGAGAGAGAGAGAGATAGATAGATAGATAGATAGATAGATAGATAGATAGATAGATAGATAGATAGATAGATAGATAGATAGATAGATAGATAGATAGATAGATAGATAGATAGATAGATAGATAGATAGAATAATAAGGATAATAATATACAAGGGCCTAAAAAAAGTTGACAAACAGTTGACAAATGCACAAGACACACACACACACACACACACACACACACACACACACACACACACACACACACACACACACACACACACACACAGAGAGAGAGAGAGAGAGAGAGAGGGAGAGGGAGAGAGAGAGATAGAATAATAAGGATAATAATATACAAGGGCCTAAAAACAGTAGACACTAGCTCACTAAGTAACTAACTATTCTCTCTGAGTTTGGATCTTTTGGAGGTCGAACCTTTCCACAGACCTGGGCCGACCTTTCGTGTGACCTGATTGTCATGTTCAGCCTGCAACTTGTCCAGAACACCCCCCCCCATACCCCAATTCTAAACCTTATGGTTTAGAATTGATTTTACTTGCATTGTCTCCTCTGCAATGTTCTTTACATGTACCGCTGGCCTACCGGTACATCAAAAGAAAGGGGATCTCTATGGATAGCATATCTAACAATCTTGCTTGCTATTCTCATTATCCTGCTAAATTATGTTCAAACTGTGCTGGCTAAACTATCACATGATCTCCATGACTGTGATAACCCCACTTTTCAGTGGCTCAAACAATTTGATCTAAATTTGCACTTGGGCATTGACCATTATGCACAGAACTGCAAGCCGTTTTTTTTTTTACTGTCTTTGTGTGCTGTTTATTTAAAGGGGAATTCCACCCATTTTCCAACATTTTACTATGTCATTGTCGGGAGGCTGATTCGTGGCATCTTTTTACAAAAAAATGTGTGTGTGTGTGTGTGTGTCTGTCTGTTACCAACTAATCTCCCAAACCATTAACCCGATCGACATCACAATTTGCACACACACTCCCTGGATGCCAACCATGAACCTCTGCCCCAAAGTTTCCACAATGGCATGTTATAGCGCCATCAGGAGGCCGATTTTTGTCATCTTTTTGCAAAAAATCTGTGTGTGTGTCGTCTTTTACCAGCTAATCTCACTAACCGTTAAACCAATGGATGCCACAATTTGCACACAAATTCACTGGATGCCACCCGTGAACCTCTGCCCCAAATTTTCCACAACGGCATTTTATAGCGCCACCAGGAGGCAGATTCGTGGCATCTTTTTGAAAAAAATGTGTGTGTCCATCTGTTACCCGCTAATCTCCCAAACTGTGAACCAGATCGACATCACAATTAGCACACACACTCCCTGGATGGCAACCATGAACCTCTACCCCAAATTTTCCACAACGGCATGTTATAGCGCCACCAGGAGGCTGATTTTGTAAAGATGATGAACACAGCAGGCAATTTACATAAAATCACACTATAATACTAGGCTGAGAAAAATATTCCACTCTTTTCACAATGGCTTGTTATAGCGCCACCAACAGGTGAACATTTGAAAAAACACATTTTTGGACAAAATGCCTCAAATCATCCAAATGCTAAAGTCATAATAATGAATGGTACCCTTTTTTACATTGGCCTATTATAGCGCCACCAGGAGGCCACAACCTGTCATGGCCTAGTGGAGACCTGTGCCCAGAAGGGCACTTTTCTAGTTATACCTTAGAATTGTTGAAAAGTTCCCCCCATTCTGTGTTTCCTAGAAATGGTGTTCTGAAAAAAATCATTAACATAAACACAACTGGATGATGTCATCAAGATGCGTTTCACCAAGTTAATGCTTTTTCCTTTTTTGAACCAAATGGACCCTAGCGGGTCCATTTGGTTCCATTTGTATACTCTCAGGAAAATGGGTTTACCATTTTAGCTTTTGCAAGATAAACTGGGTCTATAAAAACAAAGGCCTGTGTGTGTGTGAAGTTTATTTGTAAACCTTCACCTGTTCACCAGTTCAGCACTGCTGTGACAATAAAATCCACTACAAGTCATTCTTTCAGTGTGGTCAACACTGTCTTTTGTTATTGCCTGATATTAAATGACAACATTATAAAAAAAATAATAAATAAATATGTATACTGCCAGACAAAGTTTTCTTTGGCTTTGTCAGGGGCTTAAAGGTCTACCGGTACAAAAAACATTCTGAAACATCCATGGGAAAATGTCTGTCTGTCTGTCTGTCTGTCTGTCTGTCTGTCTGTCTGTCTGTCTGTCTCTGTTTCTCGCTGTATCTCTGGCTTGCTGTATGTTATTAGAATGCCTTATTCTTGTTATTCTCTTATTCTCTCCCGACTAATACTGGGAGCTTGAAAATGTACTTTACACACAAAATATGATTGTAAACGTACTAAAATGTTCTTTTAGTGCAACTCAGCAGTGACTCTGTGGTGACACATGCAGGGTTAAATTTCCTACTCAACTTTAAACTACAATGCATACATGTGGTACATAACCAACCCCATATCTGTTGATCACACCATAATATTGTTCAAACACAAGGCATGTCCTTTGTCTTCCTTAGCAAAAAGAGTGCCACTTATGTTGCTCCACAAGGTAAAATGCACAATAGGCACATTTGCTTGAAATACGGTACTATCATTTTCAGAGATGGGGGGGATCATAATATTCAAATCCGTATTTAACCTTTCAAGGCAGGAGGATTATGCAGCAAAGTCTCCATTCCAAGCGGTTTCCTCGCCCCTTCTCCCCTACCATAATAATGATCATTATCACCATTGTATGAAAAGAGGATTATCATATCGTTGTATAAACCCAGGAACACCCCTGCCATTATGAAGTAATTTCACTCTCATCAGGCCTGCATCAGTGGACCAATGGTGATCATGACAGTCTGCCGAGCTGTCACAGGTGAGCACAGCAGGTCTCCATCACTCTCTGAGCTGCCAGAGAGCTATTCCAGAAGAGACTGCAGGCGGATCAGGGCACAGACTGCCTTACTTTAGAAAATGCTGTAGGAAATGTAAAAAGGAAGCTGAATGGGAAGCTAAAATCAGGGTAAAAGTAAAACGTGGCACTTGGTGTCATGTGCATATATTTTACGCAGCTGCTCATATTTTAGGATGATCAACAAACTACCTTGTAGACTTGACATCAAATGTTTTTTTTTTTTTCTCCCCTAAGGCCCGGCTGTTATCGGTCAAAAGGATATATCGGCAATTATATAAATATATAATGATATGGGTCCCAAACTTTTACTTTCCACATGGCACGCCTACCTTATACCTAATTTAAAGCAACACTCTACAAATAGTCAGAATTATATCTACAAGCTCAAAATGCATTGAGCTTGTAGATTGGCTACTTTAAATAAATAGTGATTAAAGAGTCTCTTTATTGCATACGCAGTGGTCTGTGCATTGTGTGTCTGGGTGGAGTATGGAGTACTCCATGTATGGGAATCTTAGAGAAGTTTGTACTTTCGGATATATAGCTAAAAAGACTGACCAAAATCATGATAATTTTTGTTAGGCTCTAGTTATTCTGTCTGCATGTTGTCCAAGTTTCTTGTATTGCATATATTGTGAGATTAAGAACCTCTCATGGAGAGAGGTGGAGCTAAAGAGGTATGGCAGGTTAAAGGTGTGTAGCGTACTCCAGTTAAACAGGAATACATTTCACTAACGGCAAGAAAGTCCTGTTGGCATCACGCACAACAACATGGACATCAAGGTATTTAATGAATTAAACAATTATTTTGCATAAGGAAGCAATACATTTTTTAAAGGGACACTAGCACCATGTGGTGGATAATATCAACACTGCACGACTGCCAGGCCACTGCTGATGAAAGACACACTTGCCAGCCACAAACATACAGGGTTTGCTTTATTTTGCCTTTCCTCTCTAATTATTTACTTTTTGGTGGATGCAGTCTTTTTACAACTCAATAGCAAGGTCATTTCCGTCGACTCCCCGAAACCTCTGTGTTTCTGCAACTCTGTACGTACAGTCTTAAACATATGGACTCTTTTAATTAAATCATACCTTGACTCAGTCCTTCTCAGTCTTACTGACAGCAAGGTCATTAAACTATTAACGTGAGTCACAGGGAAAATTGTTGTGAGCAGATTGAGGCAGGAGAGGTTAATTAAATGGCCATTGCTTCTCCTTACCTCGAGCAAAGCAGTATTATTCTACCCCAGACACGCCAGTGTTAGGGAAGGTGGCTTTTTTTTCCCATACAACACAAAATGTGATAGAATTATTTTTCTTCTGTAGACAGGCAAGGAATATGGTTCATCTCTTGGAAATGCCTTTCTCTCACAATGCTGTGACCCCCTCCTGTGAACCCTGCAATGCAGTAAAACTAAGGAAACAAAGCAGGGAGATACCACCTGTGTCTGGTTTGGATATAAGGACAAATCCTTTTTATATGTGTTTCAGAGATAAACAGACTTTCTAAAAGATCTACACATTACTGAATATTTCTCTTTTATTTGTATGAATCAGATAAGATGAATAGGAAAGTCATTCAGTAACCTAACAGATATGGAAATTCTGAAATACTGTAAGATTCCAAATAATTGCCGGTACTTGAATAGCCAGCCACTACCTAATAACAGCCTGGTGTGTGATACCATTTGTTGTCTGTCGATCGAATTAAAAATGGACTATTCAATAATAAAAGGTCCCGCTTTGGTCCGCGAGCCATGCTGCAACGCCTCCTCCACCAGGCAACAGAAGCATTCGCTTAGGCAATTGTTAAAGTCATTCATTCATTAAATGTAAAAGTCCACCTCTTTACACAACAATGATATTAAACCTGACTCTAGATCTGGAACATGACTGGAACCGTTACGTCACTCAACACAGGGGTTCTCAAAGTTTTTCATGTCAAGGACCCCCAAATTGACACAAATGAGCCTGCACCCCATGGACCCCCATTTTGGCGGGAACACTCAATGCGGTGGTTTTCTAGTCCAGTGGTTCCCAAACTTTTTCATTCAAGTATGCTGCAGCTGAGCCATGGATTTTTATTTTGAACTGCATAGGCCTATTTATGGTCCCGTTTGTCATTCATTTATGCCTCTTTTAATATTTTCTATACTGATAACTGATAACTATAATATTGCATTGGCACTACTGCATGTACTGCATCGTCATGGCGAAAGAGTTGAAACAGAAGGCAAAGCTCTGTGTCTACTGAGCATTCTTCGTTACCACTCTCACCTATGGTCATGAAGTGTGGGTCATGACCGAAAGAATAAGGTCGCAAATACAAGCAGCCTAAATTAGTTTTCCCTGACGCATCCGGGTGGCTGAGATAAGGTGAGAAGCTCAGTCACACAGGAGATACTCGGGAGCCAGTTTAGGTGATTTGACCATCTGGTTAGGATGCATCTTGAGCGTCTCCCTAGGGAGTTCCTTGATGCATTTCCCACTGGGGGGAGACCCCAGGACAAACCAAGGGGCAGTTGGAGTGATTACATCTTGGAACATCTTGGGATGTTCAGTAGGAAATCACTAATGTTGTTTTGGAAAAGGAATCTGGAAAAGGAATCTGGAGTTCTCTGCTGGAGCCTCATGGGGTGGTCATGTGCTATCTGTCAATATTACAAAACAAAAGACAAGCCGAAATGCAGACTAAAATCCTGCACAGCAGGAACTGTATCCAAATAATGACCCGTTGCAGGTCTGTTACAAACACCATGGGTCCAAATTGATTTTGCATACTAAACTTCAGGATACTATTTGGAAAAATACATAATAATAATAAAGACTAAATTATTTGCAAAAGAAGAAAATCTAAAACAAAACCTATTGACAGCAAATTATGAGGTGTGAGTTTGACTGCCGTTAATCCCTGTTCTATCCGAAAGGATGTGTCAACAAGTTTTGACCACCTCACAACGTAGTTGCAGAAGGTCTGTAATAGATAAAACACAAGATGGGAATCTATATTGTTGCTGCAATCAAAGTACCTTAAAATAACTACCTTTGCAACAGACAATGATTTTGTTGTAGACGTCTCTGATGGATTTTACGACAGCTTAAAGTGATACGTTTTTAGATCTAGAGAATTTTATCTTCTCTACCTGCTTTTGGAATTCCAAAACATAGAACCAATGTTTTGTCTTGGGTTTAATCTCTGTTCACTTCAAAGCTACTTGATGTTTGTAATAACACACACACACACACACACACACACACACACACACACACACACACACACACACACACACACACACACACACACACACACACACACACACACACACACACACACACACACACAATGTTTTTTCACTCTTTTTGCAACATTGGACTATCGCATTAATAAAGACTACTTTAGAATTTTTGCATCAAAATAATAATTTCATAAGTCTATAAAATCTTGAGTGTTTATTTAAATTTGAGAGAATACAAACTTTTACACTTGAACCCTAGCATACCTCTTTTGGAGCAAATTCTGAAAAAATAGGCTACAAGTCATGCTATCTATGACCAAAAATACTGTAGATCCCAGATTGAATGTGTTTAAATGTTACATTTTCCTGGTGTTCCATTATGCCATGAGCCAAATGTGCCATACTTAAATGTGTTCATTCTTGGATAGAGCTTAGCAGAAAGAAATCAAGAGTGAGTGAATGGGGGACAATTGTTTGTACAGTATGTCTATGAGCTGTGGAGTCATACGAAATATTTTATTGCCACGTCTCACTGATCAGCCCTGCCAGTGTGCTCCTCACTCCTGCAACACAGGGATGTGGGTCTACAAAAGACACAGACCTTGACATGTTGGGAAGGTGATGTGAATCTTACATATAAATACACTACCTGGATTGTGCCCACATAGCTTTGCACACCTCAATTCATGAGATCGAAACTCCTCCCTGTGATCTAAACTCCGTGTGAACAGCAGGCAACCTCAGCAAGTGGTCTGACTCACGGGTTCACAATGTAAGCAACATCCAATCTTGGGACTTACAGCCATGAGTGATAAACACGCTGTTGTAATAATCAGATTGTCTTCATATAACACTGAATGATGGATGTTACCACTGGTCATAAGCTTGTTTTACATAATTATTCATGTGCTGAATAATACAATAGCGTGTTACCCTACTGTGACCTGTAATGGAATAATATATTACAATTGGCCTTTTTGCTTACACTTTGAAGTTGGAACATTGCTGTCTTGTAGAAGATCATTCCATTATCCAAACTGTTCAATAACTATATAGCGCATGTCCGACACAAATAAAAGCTCACATTTGTAAACAACAAATCACATGCTTCCCCAACTATATAGACTCAGGGGAGTCATTGCTAGGGGCTTTACTGAATTACTGTGTCTGGGTTTCATCTGGGGATTTGAGCTGTACACGTAGCAAAGGAAGAACTTCAAATGTGTAAGGTCCTGCCCTTTATGCAGCCAATGCTTGAATGCCATACCTGTGCAGTGGAGGTTTCCTGGTCCCACGCACTAATACTATCACTTTATAAGTGCACAGGTACAGGTAATTAGAAATGCCAGTCTTTCCACACAATCTTTACTAAATATGCTTGGGCAAGGGGAGACTCATGACTGCTTCATTTTACAAAACAGCAGCATGCATCTCTGCATTGCACATGAACATTTTGGTGTGAGTATAGGTGACAAAGTTTAGCAAAACCCCACAACTGGTCAAATAAGCACAGACAGGCCATGGATCCTGCATCATTGGTTCCTGCTTCGAGGAAGTGTCTGACATTCTTTTCACAAGACGTGAGATATCTTTTTTGGATTATGCACAGCATTGCAAACCAATGATGCATTCTAGAGGTGAGTCAGATGGTGGAGAAAAGAAACGCACCCGGCGCACACACACACACACACACACAGTCCACAGATAATGTCAACACAGCTAATTTAAAGTACTATTAAGCACAAAGTTGAACTACTTACAGCACAGTGCAATAGTGAGTGTCTCTTAATAAAAAAATAATAATAATAATAATCAAATAAGGAGTAAGCACGTGATGAAATAGTAATGGTACTGGGTCACTCCCTATCTTCTGCTGCAGTCTGAAAACACATCTCTTCAGACTCCATCTCAGCCCATAGTACTTGCAGTACCCTCCAGAGTCATGTGCAATATTTGTGAATATGAACACCAAGCTCACTGACGTGCCATCCAATCACCATATCCATTGAGGCAAAATACTCAAGCAAAATAGTTTCACATCACTAGCACAACCAAGCATGGACGCAGAATCCTGGATAATGAAGGCAAAGTTATAAGGTGACATTGTAATTTGTGTCTACTGTTTAAAGTGTCCAGGCCTGCCCAACGTGGGGTCCGCGGTCTACCGGTCGATCGCGGCGTGATCACGAGTCGATCGCGGGAGATGCGGGGGGGAAAGGGAAAAAAATGGGATGGAAAAGAAAAAAGAGCGATTGTGCGTGCGTGTGTTCAAGAGGGTGCCAGATTTCCATGAAGCCTTTCCATGAGCCTCCCAGTAAAAAATAACACCCGACCTGGCAACCTAGCTATCACACGTGTCCCACAGCAAATACGTCATCACAACAACATGAGCATGGAACTGACACTAGTAGCTGTATCACCTCGGAACCCTCACGTTCAGAAACAGAATGTGAGTATTTGAAAGGTTTTTTTTAAAGTCTGTACCGCAGTGGGGCAAGTTGTTTTGCTCTCAAAGCAGTACAAAGTCGCGTTGGTAGCTGGCTGGTTGCTGGTCAACGCATGCCGTCTGTGTCTGCAGAGCGCACGGACCCCTGTCATGTCAGCCTAACCAGACAACATCCACGCTGGAATTATTGTGTTTCGACTGGTGTGTGTGCCTTCACGTTAGCCTCCTTCTCCCTGTCTGTTGAGTATTGTTAGCTTGTGTGTGTGTGTGTGTGTGTGTGTGTGTGTGTGTGTGTGTGTGTGTGTGTGTGTGTGTGTGTGTGTGTGTGTGTGTGTGTGTGTGTGTGTGTGTGTGTGTGTGTCGGAGCGGAGTAGTTTGAGCCTTTGAGGGTGACCAGATGTCCCCGTTTCTGTGGGACAGTCACAGGTTGACCAGAAGTCCTTCTTTGCGTGGGACAGTCTCATTTCAAAGACTTTTCAATCCCACAAATTGACACCCTGCCCCACATTGTGACTGACAGACTACAGTGGTCAATTGTCCTAATAGACCCCCTTCTGTTTTCTGTTGTAAAGTTTTCTCTTTTCATGCTAGATGTGTTTTAAGCCTGTTAAAATAACAGGATAAATACATAGCCTACTAACATGAATAAATAACAAAATGATGGCTGGGTACTATTAAGACTATGTATGGACAAATATGGCATGAGGCTTGTGTGTGTGTGTGTGTGTGTGTGTGTGTGTGTGTGTGTGTGTGTGTGTGTGTGTGTGTGTGTGTGTGTGTGTGTGTGTGTGTGTGTGTGTGTGTGTGTGTGTGTGCGCAGTCTGTGAATTATGCCAACGGTATTGTTCTGCAACGTGTAATAGACTTTTCTTATGATGGCATTTGCAATGGCAGTGTTTGACCAAGTCTGTTGTACTTTATGCTTATATGGACATAGAGTAAAGTGGTAAAACCAAGTAGTGTTGTGTTGTGAAGTTACTGCAGGCTGGCAACGATGCGTGTGGTTTTAAATGTTGATATTGGACTGGTAGATCCCGGAGTGGTTGGCTGCTGAAAAGTAGATCTTGGGTCAAAAAAGGTTGGGCACCCCTGGTTTAAAGTGTCCACTAATTGACACAGTTCCCTATTCTTGAAAACACAAGGGTCTAGATTTTTGTCACCGCTAAACCCCTTATCCCTTAACTTCTTTGCCTTTTTAAACTATTTAAAAAAAAAACATTTTCAATAGTTAAAACGGCCAGTCTACAAGCTCACAACATGTCACTACATTGGCACATGAACTATTCAATTTTTTTTTTTCAAAATATTAAAAAAGGCAAAGAAGTTAAGAGATAAGGGGTTTAGGGCTCCATTTTCGTTACCACTAAACCCCTTATCCCTTAACTTCTTTGTTTTTTTTAAACTATTTAAAAAACATTTTTCAGTAGTTCAAATGGCCAGTCTACATGCTTACAACGTGTTAATAGATTGACATGTTGAAATATTCCAAAACGTTTTTCAAAATAGTAAAAACGAAATAATGGATTTGGGATAAGGAGTTTAGCATGTAACGAAAATGGAGCCCTTAGTGTGTGACGAAAATGGAGCCCTAGATGTGCCGGTATCTGTATTGTAGTTTGCATAGCATTGTATTTCTTTCTTTTGAGAGAGACAAAAAAACACTGAATTGCAGCGTAGTAGAGCACTTTGGTTTAAAAGCATGTTGAAAATAAATGCTTATTTTCGTTAGAGAAAGGGGGTGAAACTGAATTCTTCCAAAGTAGTTAGATATGAGAAATGGCTGCTTTTCACTCTGAGGAAAATGTAAGAAACAAAGCTCCAGGCTTTGGTACCAGACAAAACTGTTACGAAATGGCTCGTAGCACATCATTCATTGAGAAAAGAAAAGAAAAAGTTAATCAATTTCCAACCATTCTTCCTGACTCACAATTATACACAACAAAAAATGCTATCCATCACTTTCAATGCTAAGGCGCTGGTGGGCAGAGCACTGAACGAGTTCAGTTAAATATGGGGAGGCAAACATTGCCTTTATTGCTGGCCTGGCATTACCTATGCAGATCTTTATCAGGAAGGCCAGTGAGTCTATTGTGCCTATTTTGCCGGCCTACAATGGCTTTCTGTACACCCGTGCTACCAGGAGATTGGCTGAAATTATATTCCCTTCATGCTTGGCTAGGTTGCAGCTTAGAAACAAGCTGCTTATGGAAGCCAGGGGAAGATTGCTGATAATAGGAGCTTCACATCCAGTTGACCTTTTTCCTACTCTTTTTTCCCCCTTTGCAATAGCTCAATTGCAGTGACAGGAGAAAAGGAAACAATCTGTTCAGCAGAGGACACACAACCTGCACCATCTAAACCCAGGCCTTGCCACTGAAAGGCAAGGACTTTGCCTTTTGCAACAAATAGTCCAACTCCCACTGGCCCTAGAAAGGGCTTGCCCAGGTCTTACTCATTATTTATGTCACAATTCCTGCATCTCGTTGCATCATGTCACCTTAAAGCTGGGGTTCAGAACCACCAAGCTGCTGGCAGGTTACGGGGTGGTGGGAAAATCCTACGTTTTATCCATCGCTTACGTTTCATCTTTCTGTAATACAACTACAGAGGCAGACTGAAGTAGCCTATATCAGGCTAAGGCTATAGGGTTAGGTTAACCTCTAGCCAAACATTTAATGCTTATAGGTTATAATTATAGTTAAGCAAAAAGTGCTCATGTCTAAGTTCCTTGTTATACTGTAACCTCACGTCACCAGGCTTTCACATAGGAAAGTCTGGTATTCAAACCGGCATGTGTAATTCAGTTTAGAAAAAAATGGAGGGTGGTTGATGACTCAAAGTCATGTTGTTTTCCTGCGGCGGAGATATGCAAACTTTAAATGTTTTTTGGCACAATGACTTTAAGATAACATAACTTTAGACAGCACATTTCTCATACAAAAGCTTGAATACTGTATCTATGTGTATGTTCAAATTGGTACTACCACATTGAACATATTCTCCACTCTCCATACGCCATTGATTAACATATCATTACTGCTTCAAAGAAAATCTGAAATGTCTCACGGAAATTGGCAAAAGTTATTCCACATGTTATTCCACATTGCCATGCAATTCTATCAACAAAGGCTTTAGTTTGCACTTTGCAGGAATGGGAAAAACATTTGCGCTCCGAATCCAAAATGGCTATACGACCAGCTATGATGAAAATTAATAATGATCAATGACCAATTTTCAATTGGCCTCCAGTGATCGATAGTTGAACATAAAGTACAGCGACTGTGCTGTGTCTTGCTCTGGAGAGGCTCTAATCCAACAACGACTGACAAAGATTCTTGATGATCTTACAGAGGACATCACACAAAGAACCTCAATACTCTCAGCGACACACAGGAGCCTCTACAAGAAGCTCACACCAATCTTGAGGATGACGGTGATATGACGGTTATAACCAGCTGGCTCTCATTGTTAGAAAAGTTTGACCCTCTTGTCCAAAATATTGATGGATGCGATGCAAGAAGTACCCATCCTCTCAACATACAGCATACTCGCTGGACGGATGGCATATGACAACCATAACTACAGGAGGTAGTTGCCACATTATTGGGCAACCTCAACTGCCAAGATCATCGCCACAGGAAGCACGTTGAATGCCAGACAGAAAGGATGAAAGGGGATTAGCAGGCAGTTCAGGACCTTCTGGCACGCATGAAAGATTTCAATATGGAGCCCTATGCCTAACTAGAGGGATGAATTCAAAACTGTAATTTTAGTTGGCTTAAACCAGGTTGAAACATTCATTCAAGGCCAAGGGTTCGCCTCGATTAACCCTCTCGCTGCAACTATCCACAAGACAGCATTTCAATAGCAAAATTATTTGTGCACCCTCTAGTGCAATTGTGATGGTGGCCCAGATGGAGAGATCAAGACTGGGGGCCTGGTGGAGGATGCTGAAGGATTGATTGTGTAAGACTGTTAAGGGCAAGTTGTTAAGAGTTATTCAACCTAGACCAAGTTTCAGTGAAACTTGGTCCTGGAGTGGAGTGTCCTCCACTCCAGGGCCGTGAGGTAAAGAACGGGGTGGCTCAGAGCAGCTCTGGACCAACTACCTGGATAATATCCTTTCTATCGCCTTCTCACATCAGGCTGACATCATGCTTGTAAAGGAGTTGATAATTGACATCTTGGATAAGAACGTCTTATCTATATCTTATCTTAAATTGTTAAATCATGTACATGAATTATGAATTCCATACATACAAAACATTACAGCATAATGACCATTAAGTATCATAAACTTCTATAAATGAGCTTAAGCTGTAGAACTATGACACTGGCTCTCAAACAGTGAATTGGCTATGACGTAGCCAAGAAGAAAATGGCCATTATGTCTATGAACCAGCAGGTTTGTTGTAAAATATGATGTGATGGTCAGTCCCCTGTAAAGGAGCCAGCTTACTGTAGGTGTCAGGATACGTCCTGACTATCTCACTAGGGAATTCCTGCTGGGAGGAGAGCCTTGAGGATGGATGGATAGATGGTGATGGTAAATGTTCCCATTACAGTCCACACACTACTGTCCACAGCAGAGCTTGAGGCCAATCAATTTACAGAATAGTATAAGCAAAGATGCACTTTCTGAGAATTAGTTATATTTAATAATAATATATAATATTTGCTGCAAGCAGCAATAAAACGGGACCAAGCAAGCAGCAATAAGGAGTAAGAACAATACGCACAAATAAGCCATAGAAACATGGGAGCCTGAACTTCAGAAATACATCAGGTAATTATGGGAGCAGGGCAGGGTTTTGAGCCCTGCCCTGACTGACTCACACATTGTAATCTGGTGTGACTGAGTGAATGATTGGTGAGCTGTGAGTGAGTGGTGAACTGAGCTATGAACTGTCATTAGTGACAACATGGCCGAATAGTGACAGTCAAACAGTGACAAAAACCAATATGGCCGAATAGTGGCAACCACCATTACCATTAAAAAAAGTAAGTAAGCCTTGCCATCCATGAGGCCCATAGGGCAGGTGCCTATCTCATGCTTCTGTAGCATGAGGCATTTTGATGTACAAGTACACCTTCTGGACATGACGCTAGTATGACACAGGGTCTTACCCCCAATCCAACCCTTGATGCTGAGTGCCAAGCAGGGAGGCATTGGGTCCCGTTTTTAGAGCCTTTCGTATGACCGCGCAGGAATCGAACCCCAGCCTCCCAGTCTCAGGGCGGACACTCTAACCACAAGGCCACTGAGTTGGTGATTGAGTAAATGATTGATGAGCTGTGAGTGAGTGCATGATTGATTCATATTACTAGGTGTCAGTGCCGGGATTTGAACCCAGGAAGTCTCAGTTCCAAGTCATCCAACAGACACAAGATCTACTGGAAAGAACACACACATTCATTGGACTGCTTGGTCCCTTAAATATGCACAAATAAGCCATAGAAACATGGAAGAAATACATCATGTGATTGTGGGAGCACAGCAGGGTTTTTGGAGACTCTGACTTTGTATTGTCAGCAGTGGGACTTGAACCCTCAATCTTGTGTTCCGAAGTCAGGCACCCTACCGACTGAGCTATCCAGGCACAATGATTTGCTTAGTTGTTGTCATCAATGAAACAACAACAACACGGCACCAAGCAGTAAGCGATATAAACAATATGCACAATTCAGCAATCCGAGGGTGGAGCTTAGTGGTGAAAGTGACAAGTGACAAATTGTTTCTCATTAATCAAGGAGCATGTGGAAACAAGTTCCACATGCTCATTCCTCACACAATCTGGCACAATGTACTTGCTCCAGTGTTGCCAGAGAGAAACAAGCAGAAGAAGACTCTTCACAAAGCAGCAATTTTCATTGTTTTATAAAAATGTCATTTTTTGATGAAAACAAATTTGCTTCTGAACTTTTGTCCGGATGGGGCCAAAGTTCCCATGTAGCAGGTGTCATGCAAATTGATCATAAATCCAGGCAGAAAATCAGGCATGAGCATTTTTCAAACTGCTTAAAATGGCGGACACTCTGGGGGTGGAGCTTACCGGTCAAAGTTACAGATGTGTTCCACATGAATCAAGGAACATGTAGAAACAAGTCCCATGATTTTTGGCCGAACGAGGCCCGAGTTATGCTTGTTCAAATGTTTCAGTTTAAAATAATTGCTATAGCGCCCCCGTTTGAGCAATGGAATAAGACTGGTTTTGCTGCTATTTGGCATCCCCCTCTACAAAACTGTAAGATATCAGAAGCAGATTACGCTGCAGATTAGGGGCATTAGAATCATTTTCACAAACAAGCAATTTTCATTGGCTCGTAAAAACATAATTTTTTCACTTAAAACAAAATTCACACCTATTTTCATATTCGTATGGCTCCAAAGTTCATGTGTAGGTCATTGTTATGCATTTTGATCAAAGATTGTAGGAGGAGACGCATTTTAACTGTTTTACATATAATTCAAGATGGCGGCTCATCTAAAGGTCAGAGGTCAAAAGTCAGAATACAAAAGTTGTTTGGCATAAGCAGACGCATAAGTGAATATAAGTTACATTTCTGAGAGTCGAGCAGTTCATGAGTTATGAGTGTTTAAAGTTTGCAACTTCAGTTTAGTGCTACAGCGCCACCATTTGACCAGTGGTCACGGGCTTCGCATCATCTGCCGTTTGGCATCACCCTCTACAAGATTACCAATTCTCGCGAAAACCGACTGCACGGTTCAGCCAGAACAGCTATTTTTGGCGGAAGGAGAAGAAGAAGAAGAAGAAGGAGAAGGAAAAAAGCAGTCAATAACAATGAAGTGACCAAGTCCACTTCGTGGACTGCTTGGTCCCTTAAATATTTGCTGGCATCAGTGAGTGTACTTTATACAGTTTGATGAGAAATACTAAAAAAAATACTAAAACAAACTTTAATGACAAAACTCAGAATTTGTAATAATATTGTAGTTATAAATGATATTACATAAAAGTCTGCTTATGAGGGCGGATTCTGACAATGCCTTTCAGTGGTAACAAGAGCATTGGCAGAAGGGGGGGTGCTTTAAATTGAGTATTTTATTGCACCTATAACGCTTCATTCAGAGCAGACACAGAGAAGATTTTAACAAATAAAAAACCTCTGAAAGAGTTAAACTCAGTCTCACATTTTTCCATCCTTTCGACAAAAAAAGAAGAAAAAAATAGAATAAAAGAGATCCAGAAGATAGCTCTGGCCCTCATGTGGGGCCAGTGGTTGCAGGGGATATGTATATCTGCAGATAAAGCCTTCTGTTCCGAAACAGTATTTACCAGGCCTTTTTAGATACACATCAGCCGTGAAGCCATGGGTCCAGCCTTCATTATACTGTGTGAATCTTCCCTCATTTAGTGTGGATACAATCTCCTTTCTTCCACCTCCAAATACCCCTATCCACATATCCCATTTGCTCTGCACAGCTAACAAGCAAGATGTTGCTGTTGATGATGGCCTTCTAGTTGGATACAAATGTCTTTGTAAAGCTCTCCCTGAGACCACCAAGTAATTTTGAAATACCTGGAAAGAACCAGAAAATCAGGTGCTCAACAGATGATTGAGCTCATGTGGTGGTGAATGAGACACGCAAAGAAGACCCTGATGCTGGATGTTACTGTACTGTATGCTTCATTCTCATGGCATGCCACATGGTGTTTCCTCAAGGAAATAGCAGATTGTCTGTGTTTGTCATGACAACACAGCACAACAAAGTAGTGTAGGCTGGCTATACAGTAAATCAGTCTTGGCCTGTTTGGTAAGCAAACTCCTTCTAAAATGTGAACAATTATCAGTTAAAACAACATTGAATATCCATATTTATTTTGTTACTGGTGAATTTTTGGTTTCCTGTACATTTCTCCATTTACTGTCACAAATTATTCATCTCTTAAAAGGATCCCTGGCTAATACAACAAATATGCCTTAAAACATTATACTTGAGGTCTCTAACCAAAATATTTAATAAAAGCACTGATAGAAATATTTCATATTTCTGAGGTTTATTGTGAATGATTTCACATATGTCATACCACTGGTTTGTAACTGGGTCACGCTACCACCTAGTAGATCTGCTATTTTGAGAAACGTGCCACCTTGTCTGTGTACAATACATCTGCTCATCACAGAAAGAACACCTTGCCATTATTTGTTTTCAGAATGTGCTAGCTGTTTCTGATTGTAACCTGTTCATCATTACTAAAGGCACTTAGATTAGGTCACACTGATCTCTGAACCAGTTTCATCCTGTATAATTTTACACGTTTTTTGTCATATCTATCCATGTGTAACTATGACTACAATTCATTGTGATTACAATTGTGTTAAATATTCTCAACATTCTTTGGGATGTTGGGAGAGCCTTCGTTCATCATGGTTTGTCTGTGCTTCCGTATTAAAATGCTCTCCACCAGAATACGACTGGATTATTCAACAAAGAAACATGACTCTGTTGACTGGTAATAAATACTTTGTTTGCATGTCTTTGGTCTAAGGATCCATTTGGTTCAGGAGTGTTTTTCCACTCATTTCATGTTGTTTACCTCTGGGTACATTTACTCATATCCAGGGTTTCCATTTTACTTCTGATCAATAGCTCTGAATTGCAATTGAATATACTAACAATCCTAAAAGCTCTTAAAGCTTGCAGTAAGTACATTTTGGGCTAAGTTCTTACTTTGTGTTACTTGAGACTATTACTATTTGGTTTCACCTCAAGTACTCTCTGTTTTCTGACTGTCTGATAGTCGGTGGTCCTTTTCTAAATTTTGTTCTGCTATCGAAGGATATACTGTACAGTCCTTTTTCCATATTGACACCCATATATGGATATTATTACTAAAAAAAATATCCATCAAGCACCTTAAATATTTATAAAAGATAAAAGATATTTAAGCTTTTTTATTTTTTTATTTTAGTTATAGAGGGCAAGTATAATGTTTATATTTGTCTCCTTAGCCTTGCATTGTGTTAATAAATTTTGTTAAAATATAATTAATCTAAATCCTAACCCAATCTAACCCATTGAATAGTAAATATATTTTAAGGTAGTGACTTTTGATTTAGACATTTTAGAGATCAATTTCCTTCACACTGGGCTCTGCATAATGTCTTAGTTCAGTTCTTAGGAGCTTTTTAAGTTGTGCTCTAACATGCATAACGGGTGTATTCTAAATCTTGAATTCTCTTGGAGTAATTCTCAGACTGTAAATAAACTCTTGTCAGAGTTTTGCATAGATCAAACTGTGAAACTGCATGAATCTTTCAATTAGGATATACAGTATATTTATTTACTGATGTCTGTGGACACAGTGCAGACACTGCTGTGTCTTAACTCAGGACCATTTTTACATTCTCTGAACACTATTATTTAACTCGATAGCAATGTCTGGTTTATGTGAGGAAATGGAATGTTCCTGCTGACAAACTCTCCTATGGTGGTAATTAGAGATCCTTCTTGCATACAGTGGGGGGTCGCCCTGTTCACAGTGATCGTACAGTATTCACTGAACGTGTGTGTGCGTGCATGTACTGTATGTGTATGTGAGTGCATGGGTGTGTGTTTGTGTGTGCGGGCATGCATACAACACAGAGGCAGCAAGAGAGAGAGAGATCAGAGTTATATTAGTCTTACACGTTAACAGGTACACAATAATCCTTTTACACAGAAAAATACATACTGCGCCAAAATGCATCAGGCATTACAGGCGTAAATATTACGTTCAGTTATGTAAGCTTGTGGCGCAGATAGAGAAAATATATATGTACTACAAACATATTATACTGTATGTCATTGCTTCCACTTTTAACTCTCAAAGCTAACCAATCATTGTGGCTCGGTATAGATCGTAGGGCCTTTGCTGTTTGCGGTCACAAGCCAAGCTCTCATTGCAGACTTTATTGACATTTTTCCCCTGAGAACAGAAGGCCGGGAAGCATAAACATTGGCTTGCTAAGCGTGCACTCGCGCTGATGTTGAGATGGGACCGCTCACTATCAGATTTCCGTCATATTTCTCTGGCTGACTAGACTAAGCACAAGTCAGAGGTATGAGATGATAACGGGTGTCTTTCACACAGCAACAACACGTACCAGTGTGCTTATCACCACAATACCTAACATGCAATCGCGAGGAGGACAGGAGGAAGATTGTTACATTTGGTGATTTGTTTTTGCTTTTGGGCGACCGATAAAGAATGTGGAATCTGAGCAGGGACAAATAAAAAGAGAGAGAGAGAGAGAGAGAGAGAGAGAGAGAGAGAGAGAGAGAGAGAGAGAGAGAGAGGGAGGGAGAGGGAGGGAGAGAGAGAGAGAGAGCCTATCTGTGCAGACACGACAGGAGGTAGCAGCACAGCAGGCCTAGATCTGTTTCCCTATGTCTTAATGTAAATAAAGGCCTGTTATTTCTTTGGACCTTAACGGAAATGAACACAAAGGCGCTACTGATAACAGATATACACACAAAAAGAAAAAGGGTAAAAAGGTTATTAGGAATTTCAAATAAAATGCAGCCAAAACAGGAAACGTCTCATGTGGGACTGAGCTTGTATGAGCTCAATGCCACATAAGTTTCTACACTATTACTATTGTACATCAAAGCCCGCAAAACAAGTTTCTACAAAAGTTTCCATTGGTAATTCTGGTGAAACTGACAAAGAGAAAAAAAGAAGGGGAAAATGCATAGTGGGTCATTCAGTAGCCTACATTAGCCCATGTTCAATTCAACTTCACAAAGGGGTTTCATTTCCATAAAATGTTTGGCATGCTTTATGTCTAAAAGCTAGCCATCCACTGAGGCTTGAGCTTTAGTTCTTTATTCCTTTATCCATTATGGCAGCAATTAAAAATATAGGCTATAAGGTAAACTTTTAAACAGCCCTTTCTCCAGGATGAAAAGCACTGTGTTGCAAAACTGGTAATAATATTCATCCCTAGGTAAACATCCATGCCATGTCCCTTACAAACAACGGCGGTGAACAAAATGGAGGCGATAATTTCTCTCCCTTTGAGAATTCCGTTCTTTAATTCTGACAGTAAACTCGTGGCTGTTACGGGGTGTTAAGTAGGATTTAAAACTTGTCAGACAAGACATGTTTGAAATTGCTTTAAATAAGTGCACTGTGTTGCTGTCAACCAGAGGCTTAGAGGAAAATATCCTTACAATTGAGGCACTCATCTGGGCTCAGAGAGCCGTGCCCCAGCAACACACGCCAAATTCTTCCCTCTGCTCACCCAAGTCTTATCACTGTGACCCAGCACCCCCTGCTGGACAAAGGACACCCTACCTTTATCCACTTCCAACACAGGGAGCAGGAGGGATAAGGTGCAGCGCGTTCACACTACACAGCCTTTTCATCTACAGGACATGAGGTTCTCAAACTTAAAAAAAAAATCCACACACCCGTACAACTCTCAGAGTTGCAGGCCTATATGAGGATCCATTTAAACAGCCTCAAGGAGCCCTGAAGGTCCCTGGACCGAACCTCACTTTGAGAACCACTAACCTAAAAGAACTGTGAGACAGTTTGTCCAATTAACAAAAATTAAGTAAAGGCCACAATGAATTTAAAACAAAAACATTAAAAGGACAGGCTTGACAGATCAGCAGTTGATAGGTCAACTAGGTTCAGCCTGATGAAGACCTGAACAGGTCTCCATCAGCCTGCAATGCTTCGTTCATCAGGCAAACGAAGCGTTGCAGCCTTTGCCATTTAAAATAAAGTATGTATAAACTAGCACACAGATGTTTCTTCCTTATACCTGATTCTCACCTTGATGCCTTGAGGTCCAGCACCTGGCCTAAATACAGGCATAAGATCTTACGCTTATTTAATGCCTAATGTACTGTATGCGTCTAAAGTGTGTTAGTACTTTCCTAGCCATGTTTGTGGTCCTACCTACAGTACATAAAAGGAAATATGGAACAATAGCACTAAATTAAGTAATGTCCTAAACACTTCCTATACACTTCCTCTACAATCTTACACTTTAGAAAAGTACCCAGACACAACATGAAGTATGTTATATTGTCTACTCTGTCTGTCATAACTAATCAATAGTACCAGTACTTTTAACACATCCAGAAAAACAAAACAAAAAACATAAGGTTATACATATAATTCAAAAAGTTTAACTGTGGTGTATTTAAATGCCATGCTTGGAACATCAAATGTGAAAGTCAAACTAGACGTGAATGTTCTGAAAAGTAATATGGCTTAACCAGCTGAAATGGATCTGTTTACATTATCAGACAGACAGTGACGTAAACTTAACTACTTAACTAACTTAACTTAATTAAGTTAATTTAAAATAAGGCTACACAATTAGAGAATGTGGAAAACATTCTACAAGATTCACCTCTTCACTCCTAATGGTTGCAGCATTAATACAGCTTGGAATTGTGGACAAATTCTTTAATTTAGGTCTGGATGTCTAAGTAAATGTCATTAAATGGTGGTCTGTGGCTCAAATGCAGAATAAATATTACTATTAGAGACACTTAGCACTCAGGTAAAAAAATTGTGTACAATGCGCAAGTTGGCATAGAGTGCAGCAGAGTGCAGATCTAGTTTGGGGCTATTCAGCTGTTAGTGTGTAGATCTTCGACAAACATTGCATTCACATTGACAATGAGTGGATAATTTACGTTACCTGTGGATGAGCAAATTAGCTACTTTTGAGGGGTGATAGCCCTTCCATGTTATATCATGATGATGTACAATGATAAGAGCACCCCTCACTACTCAGGGGTGTGATTTTTTCCTTATTATGAAATGCTAAATACATTGCATATGTACTTAATTGCATTGTAAATTGCATTGCAGACCAATTGGATAGTGATTATTCGTATTTGAAAACGAAACAATACAATCCAAAATTAAATGCTACGGTATGTTTCGATCGATATACTTCCAAGTGTTGAAACTAAAATTCATGTATCGATGCAGTTACTACACACATATCATTACACCTTACACCCCTTTTCAATCGAGCAGGTATATGTTTTTTCTAGTTATATGACATATTGTAATTCACCCTCCCTCACCCACCTTCATTTTGTGTACACTTTCATCTGTCAATATGGTACAGTCTACTACACTGAAGAAAATCTCTGGAAAAATCATTTAATAATAGTAGCAGAGCAGATGTTCTCATGTTATTCCAGCTCCATTAGCATGTGAGACCAGGACATGGAATGACTCTAGTCTGGTGCATATGTAGTACCATCAGAGAATCCTAGACAAACTAAAGTCCAACAAAGATCTTCTCAAAACGAGAAAATTTCATCTGCCTTCTGTTTACTTCTCACCTGAGTGATGTTATAATCACATATACCATCTCTCCTAATGTATTTCCCATGTCATTGAAAAGGGACAGCCTTTGAGTTACTGTAAGTCTCGCCCAAATTACGACAAAAAACAGATCAGGCATGTGGTTGCACAGGTTGAACAGATGCAAAGTTGAACAGGTTAAAGCATTGGAGGTCATATGCATCATGCAACTTTTTCTGCAGGCTATGATTGGTGTAATGACTTTAAGATGCAGGTTCTCACAGAAATAGCTAATCTAGTGAGAAGGGGAGGGAGACAGACACTCTCATTGGTGGGACTAAAACCCTTCATAGCACCTTGTCCTATGATCTGGCATGCTCTCCTGCCAAGGCAAGTCTTTATCATACAAAGGGATTAGATTGCCCAGTGTAAGTGCCTTCAAGTTATTAGCACCTTCTTATACAAAGTGTAACAGCAAACCCAAAGACATTGATTGCAGGGAACAGTTCAAATATGATTTCCTTATAGCTATTAATATGTATGCCTTAAATAGAAGCACACCGCTAAGCAGCTTATGATATTATGAAAAGAATGTTCCCTCAGGGGCATAATATGCCAGCAGTGACAGTAAGGAGAGATTCATATTTACCCAGATTGGCTGTACTTACGTCAAGCATTCTCGGAGCTTGTGGGAGGGAAGATGGGGCAGTGGCAACAGCTCGGTTTCGATAAGCACTTACGCTGAATAAGAGACAAGCATGAAAAGTGAGGTTTAGCCTCTTTAAAGATTCCCGACCAAATGTAGAGGCAGATAGGGCAGGTGCCTTTGGTTCCGGACGTGATTAGCCGCCTGTGCGGCACTGTTCCCGTGGAAATGAGACATAGCAGAGACATTGTCCAAGCTTGTCCAGGTGGGGGACCTGTCATCCCAAACCAGAGCTTAGCAGTGCAGTGCTTGGAGCAAAAGATTAGGACCCAGGGATTCAGATTTGTCTCTTTTTTCAATGAATGCCTAATTCACATTTCTTTTTTTCCCCCTCTGCTCTCTGTTCCTTCACCATGCCTCACATCATGTTTCATTCTGTTTTATTCATCTTTACTTCCATGTTACCTACACAGTTCCTTCATTCTCACGAGCAGATATGGATTTATTATGTGAAGGCAATTTTAGGCATATTCGGATTTCATCTTTAGCAGCAGAGAGATATGGCCACGTTCAACGGCAGGCCTCATAAATCCTTTATGCTGCATTGTTGAGAGGTACAAGAAAAATAATGTTGAGCCGAGCAAATGCTCATATTCACATACAGTAGATAGGGCAATGGCTATGTGTAGGCTACATTCAGCCTTGAACAGCGTCTTGAGCAGGTGTTGCGAGGGTGCCAACCTTTGCAAAGCTACTGTACAGCCGCACACACAAAGACAGCTGATAAGCAAGGCCATGGGGGGGCATGGTGTCAAACCAACCATCCCCCACCCCCCACCCCATCAAGGTCTACATTTAATCCTTATGCTGAGCCACTACAGCGTCGACTCAACTGCCACATTCATTAGACCATGATCATGTTAATTGTCAACAGTGGCATATTTGAGGTGGTTTGTGAACCTTCCTTCTTCTTGGTGGGGGGATATGCAGTGTGTCACAAGACGAATAGCCACTAGCCCCTTACACAGGGCGGGAATGTTGTATGGTGGAGATGGAATGGGGTGTCATCATGGTTCTGGCCAGGTACAGTCAAATTGCTCAATTGATGTTGACAGCTGTCTGCGTAGACTAGAGCACTCTGCCATGCCACCATAATGGTACATGGGTGTGAAGAATAACAGCATTTAAAACTTTTCTGGCCATGTGAACACAAACAAAGTCCAGAACATGACCTAACTTTTCCCCCACAAAACTTGTGTGTAAGAATGTGAGAATGCTCTCTACTACTTCCTACGTTGTAGTAGTAAGTTGTAGCACCTCCTGTGTGGGAGGAAACAGGAACATGTCCAGAGCAACTGGGAGGGGATCACCCAGTCTTATCTATCTCCCTATAGTAAAGGTATAGTAGAATCTCACCACCACATGGTCTATGCTGTTGTTGTTTGTTTCTCTGTGAATAACAGAGACAAAAAGAGGGAGGTGAAGTAGAGCAAGGATAGAGAGAGGTAGGGAGGTTCAGGGAGAGGTAGATTGGTTTGATTGGCCAGTAGAGGGGAAGAAAGTGATGCATCATCTAGGCCAGAAAGCACAGGCGTGAATGGCAATGGCATACGCCACATACATCTATGACGTGTTGGTCAATATTACTTAGGAAAGTAACTTCTTTACTTTACTCGTTACCCCTTAGACAAAGTAATATCATTACTTTACTTATTACTGGAATCGAAGCGTAATATATTACATATTACGTTATTACTTTCCCAAGTTCTCAACACCGCCTTTGAAAAAATAGAGATGTACAACATAATCTATTTAGCGAGCTCTTTTTAGAACTGAATCCAAATTATTGGAATAATAATAGTCTCTTTGACTTTTTAAACTTTTTCACAATTGTTTTCAAAGAAAATTGAGGTCTTGTATTTAGAAATAAAATACAAAATAAAGCAGCAGGCGATTTGTAGTGTACATAACTGCGCAGCACTGGATCTACAATCTACTGCACATCTCTGTTGTTACAGTACCTGTCGATAGCTTGTAAATCTGTTCTATTTTTGCATGCAACAACAAGCTCATTTTAAAAAAGTAACTTGGCGTTACTTGCAAAGTAATGCGTTACTTATTACCCATTTTTGCAGAGTAATCTCGTTACTTTACTTTTTGGAGCAAAAGTAATAATATTACAGTAATATGTAATCTAAAATTAGTTACTGCCCAACACTGCATACATCTATGACCTCTATGCCATCAGAACATGGCCACGGAAACGTTGAGTGAAGGAATGATGGGTGCCTGACTTAGTTGGCTATTATTACAGCCAAATGCCTCAATGCAAACACATTTTAAATTTATAAATATAGTCAGATATCCAGTTGAAGATGCAACAACTATGTGTTTGAATCATAAAACACAACTTAGAATAACTATGTACGTATGTACTGTACGTATGTATGTATGTATGTATGTATGTATGTATGTATGTATGTATGTATGTATGTATGTATGTATGTATGTATGTACTGTATGTATGTATGTATGTATATATGTACCGGTATGTATGTACAGTACATGTACTGTACATACATAAAGATAAATCAGACCAAGCACTACTGCAGGAGTCCTAAAACGATCTCAACCTCACCTTAATGTTTATCAACTCAATTATCCTTCTATCTCCACATTTAGACCTTACAGTGTATGGTACTTATTTGTCCTCTGTAAGAGATGAAAGCAGGTGAAAGGTGTCGCCAGAAAAAAATGAAAGATGAGGACAGAGTCAAAGAGTTTCATTTATAACTAGAGGGAGGTATTACGAGCACATTTATCAAAAATGGGAAAATAATGAAGAAAGATTAAAGCCCTCCCCAGTATTTTAGATGTTCCAAATGGCTACGACCAGTGCTGTGGGTGACAATGGACCCGCCGAGGGCTCCAGGCACCATTATGTGCAACAAATGAGAGACTGACAATGTGAAAACCCTCTTCACTAGATAGAGCAAAGGCGAGTTGAAAAAGGGCTACCTGTGAATTGTGCACTTTCCTTTTATATGTTTTGTGCTGTGCTCACAAAACAAGGTAAAGCGCTGTGTCTTGAATGAAGTGAAGGTGTTAAGAGGCTTAAATTGAGACCCTTTTTCCATCATCTATTCCTGCTGTGATTACATTCTACCTTTGCAAAGGTTAGGTCCATGCCAGCCGACTCTTGCAACCCCGTTTATTCTTCTACCGCTGTGGAACATTCCAACGACAACTTAAGACGCATGCATGCGCATGCACAGGCATGCATGCGCATGCACGCACACACGCATGCTGACCAATAAACTGTTCTTCACTATCATGTCTATTTCTCAAATTATACCACACTTGTGGCTTGTGGGAACATTTGGCTCTCACAAGGATAGCCAAACAGACCCACAGTACCATGCAGGTCTTTACGTTTTCCCTTGTCTGTTGATTGTCTGTGTGACTAACCCTAACTTATGTAATGTGTTTGCCACACATCGATCACACTTGGAGCCAAGCACGCTGCAGCATCCAGGCCTTTAGTCTACACACACAAGGACAAGAGGTAGGTTTGTCTGCTGAGCGACTAGATTTGTTCAGCAGGCGCTGAACAAATGCTGAGGACTGCAGGCTGCCATCACACAGCCCGGAGTCGGGGAGATACACACTATACCAGCACACCGAATTTCCGTCACAAGTTATTGGGCACCTAAGAGTGTGGGAAATCCAGCAGTGAAATATTATTCTCTGTAAATCTCGGGCTGTGAATAACACAAGCCAAGCAATTTAAGCAAGAAGGTCATAGCAAAGTAAAGCAAGGGGGAACTGGCAGGGAAAAATGGGCTTTCTGAGAGAGTGAAATAGATGAGAGATGAAGGGAGATGAAAAGTTGACGGGCTACCCAGGCAGGTCTACAAAAAGTAATGAATATCCCTTGGTGTGGAGCGATTTTGAGAAACTGTCATTCTGAATGAAGTGAGATAAAAATTATATTTCACCCGGATAAAAAAACCCAACCAATACAAAGGCAGAAAGGACATATGTCTGCCTGATGCTGCCCTTAATCCAAGACAACACCTGACAGCCTGCACCATCAAATGTCAAACCAACTGAAACATCAAAACAGTGTGATCACACTGTGTGTTGGAGAAAATACAAAAATGGCATAGCATAAATAAGAAGTAAACAGGAAAGCGTGTTGCAAGGAACAAGTAACTCTAGTCTCTTCAAATTCAAACTAGTTAACATAAAATAAACTGATGTTGATATGATTTAATGTGATTAGACCAAATCTCTAATTGCTCAAGATTGTCCTTAAAAATCTGAAATATTTGGAACATAATAACCAATGTAGTGAGATGGGTGCATGACTTTCCTTTTGGAATTGGCGTTAAAGGTTATAATTTAAACTCAATAATATTAAAATCATAACCCTAACATCTGCAATGGTCTCACATTTGAAAGGTTGTCCAACCAGAGTGAGGATGTGCTGTATCTCAAATGCTGCCATCCATTATCCAAACTTTATTTTAACAGCTCCCTGATTCGTATATGCATTAAATCCCATCTATGAAACAATAACATCATAATATGATTCATTCAATTTATCTTTTAGACACAGAATGGATTTAGCTGCAGTGCCTTGTGACGTGAAGAAATTGCATGTCCTTCGCAAAATAATACAGCCATGCTTCTCATTCCAAAAGTCTTAATATTTTTTCTCCTTGAATAAATCTTTCAAATCTATTGAATCCCTTTCATTTCGCAACACAGGACCCCTATTCAGCGTGGAAAGAAAAGAGTCTGAATTACTTCAAGCCGGAGAGTTACAGTACCTCGCACAGAGCGGAATTAAGGACCAGTTGCCAAAATTGTGGATCAACTATGCTCGGAATAAAAGCAGTATTCTTGTGTTACCTGGCTGGGGAATAGAGTCACAATGGACATCAAACAAGGACCATCACAAAATTCATGGATTGAGTTTTACCTGAGGGACCTTGGACTTTTCACAACAGACAATTTCCAGGACAGACAAGCATAAAGCCATGAATGGTTTGAATACGCGTTGTATTACCCTTGTGCCCTTTGTTAGGAGGAATACAAGGGCTGTTGAATGTGCGTCTGTGGCTGACCTCAATCTTATATTTTATCATTGTATTGCATGGAGGCAAAAAGCTTGCTGTGAGAACTGCTGTTTTGTATTGTTCCGTAGCTATTTTGTATGGTCCACAACTTTGGAAGTTTTTTATCGCATTTGTTTACTTACCACCTTCACTTGCCCTTGTGCATTGTGTGGAATGTTCTACCACAGAATAATACTAAACAATGGTGGTGATGGAATAAGTAAGATCTGCACTCCCTGTAGAGTCGGGCAAGGAGAAAATAAATAAACTCGAAAAAATGTGTTTTCCATCCTTTTCACCCCACAGGAATTGACAATTACGGTAGAATAAAGACGGCCTTGCAGCTGGAAATTACCATGCCCGAGCACCACACAATAAATCTTGAATATAAATATCAGTGCAAGTGAATATGCATTTCTGATGCGTGTGCTCCTCATTTCCTTTGTCAGCAGTGAGCAGCCACTATGCCTGCTAAGGTGCCCACTGCACTCTCACCTGAGTGACACTCACTTGAGCTCTGCTCCCAGTCTCTAGCCCCTCTAACAGCAAGATAAGACTCTTATCACCGCCAAGAGTGAAGATTTGGCCTCAATCCAGGGGAACCAACGGAGCAGGAAAACCACTGTCTAGACACTTAAGGTGAACTAAAAGCAAGAATGCTCTGTTTGACAGGAACTACTAAAGGGCTGTCGCTGAGGCACGGCACGCTGAGAAGGCTGTAGTTCAGACAATGTCATTGTGTGAGACCGCCCCACCAAATCCCCCCTCTTCCCTTTTCCAGCAGTTTTTTTTTCTCTCTACTTTTTTTTTTTACCAACAGTCCAGAACACTCTGGAATTGCAGCATGCGCACACTTCCCACCCTGGCAAAGTATGCTGTAGATTGTAATGCCATTAACTGCCACAGTACTTAGAGGAGGGCTAAAACATTTGACGTATTATAGCAGAAGGTATCCTGACAGAATGACATAGGGCAGTGTAGCACTCAGACTGCACCTCACCGCATCTACATTTGCCACCTTCTGTTGGTCAATGGGTAGTCTTGCGTTGCCAGACTGTTGACTGACGCAGTTTCCAACTACTTCTGCCTTATTTGTATTTTGTTAAGTGTAGTTAGCATTTGGAGATTGTGGAATAGTTGTCTGGCTACGCGAGACTAGTTATTGCGTAACTGAAGGACAGGTTGGCTAGTGTAAATGGCATTGTAACAACAAGGCTAAGTAAAATCTGACATTGATGCACTCATGATTATGAACTACTGTAGCGTCAAAAACAAGCAAGCTCCACATCAGATTTTTCACCAGGAACCAGCCTTATTCATGAACAATGGACAAGAGTTACACTAACTTAAAAATGGAGTGCTGTGATTTTTGTAGTTTTCTGTTTTGAACAGTGTGCCTATGGAGTGAATATTATGCCAGATATAATATTCAATTGTCTTCCCTCTGTATTTTTGGTTTCTTCCTAAAAACTGAAAGCCTGAGAGGCAAATGGTCCAATCGAAATACACCACTTAAGTGAGTGACATCATAACCCCAACCCCTCCACTAACAAATCCCCCATTATTAATAGATGTGGATGAAGCTTAACTTCAGGTTGGTGGTGCTAAGGTGAAAACTATGTGGCCACATAATTTTAAATTGGCTTTACACTACTTTGAATAATACTACTCATGATCATTTGGGGAGCACCCCATGTCCCCATCTTTAATGTCTGTCTGCCTGTTGTATACACATCTGATGCACCTGTGCATACACAATCACACACAAAGGAACAACTACTGTCGTTTACGTGTGTGAGGACCTACACATCCCACTGAATATTTACATTTAGAATTGAACAGAAAATATACATTATATGCACACATCACACATGCATCATATTTAGAGGTAGAATACACATAGCACTTAATTGTGCAGTTATTGATATCATTATAAATTAGACTACTGCTTAAAGTGTCATGATGTTATTGCTATTGTTGTTATTGTGTCAGCAAATCTTTAGCTTCCACATCAGATTACTGATTGAGAAGCACCTTCAGAACTAGCCCCGATACGTTCCCTCAATACTCTACGCTCACTCTGTAGCTCCGAGATGAGGTCACGAGTCGAGCTTCGAAATCGCCGTTCAGACACGGCGCATGGTTTCCACAATACACGATTCTTACCTGTTTCTGCACATGTAATCCAAACAGTGAAGGACCCTACGCACGTATAACTAGGTTAACATTATGTACGGAAGAGAAAATCCAACCCGAAACTTGAACAGAGCACTTATATCTCTGCTTTTGTCAGACAGTTTTTTATGTTTTCGTCGCCATGTTGCCGCACATTACTGCCCCCTCTGGTCAGATTCTATGCATGGATTGCAATGCAACATATGGGAACGATCTGGCCAGAGGGGGCAGTAATGTTTGGATTACATGTGCAGAAACAGGTAAGAATCGTGTATTGTGGAAACCATGCGCCGTGTCTGAACGGCGATTTCGAAGCTCGACTCGTGACCTCATCTCGGAGCTACAGAGTGAGCGTAGAGTATTGAGGGAACGTATCGGGGCTACTTCAGCACCAACATGATCTATATCACAACTTCATCTATCAGAGGAAGACCCATCTACAACCTCCGCTTGGCAGATGAAACTGAGCGTATGGTTAAAGCGAAGCTGAACTCATCAGTTGTACTCTCCACCCTACTCAATGGTTGTGACACTGAGTGCAGGATACAGTCCTTCGAAAACAAGTGCTACAGAATAATGCTACATGTATGATCATATTTAAAGAACACCCGACAAATGATTGTTAGAAAGATACTTATCACTCATGTTGGAGAACAGGAGCCTCTAATCTCAACAATATAAGCATTGCAAACTGGCTTGGTATGTTATGTCACAAGGCATATAGGCCATCCTACAGAAGAACGTAAAGGGAAAGCAGAGAAGAAGGATGCAGCGACAGTATTGGATGGACAACATCAAGGAATGGATTAGCATGCAGCTTCCAAACCCTGCTATGCACAGCAGAAGTTTGAGAGCGTTGGAGATCCAGACTGCTTAAGCATCTACCATGACACCCCTATAGGCCATAGGATGAGTAAGTGATCTATAGCATTAGCTATTATATTTTATCATATTTTACTGCCCAAAATATTATGTTATTGCTATTTCTTTACAATTTTCTTACATCGTATGATTAGTGCAATGCCAACTACCTGAAATACCAAAATAGTACTCTTCTACCTGTAGCCTATAATGAGATCTAACAATTATATATCTGTATATGTATATCTTGAATTGCTTCCCACTGCTGTTGTTATACAATCTTGTGTATCATTGGAATATGTGGTACAGTCGTACAGAGTAGCCAATGTATATCAAGTAGTGAGGAGGGAGAGGTGGAGGTGCATGTTGGTGGCCACTCCGTTACCAACACTAAGCACAATGTAATATTATGCACGGTGGTACGACCAAGTATAAATGCCATCAGATAGAGACATGACAGAGAACAGTGCGGTGAAACAAGGCAGAGTAATCACAGATAATAACTGCTCCTAAGTCTCTTACAATCAGCAGATAGACGGACGCTCCAACTGATGTCTAAAAGATTTTATTTTCTCCAGACAACGTGAAAAACTGTAAATAAAACAAACAATACATACATATTTTTTAAGCATAACTCACAGTATACAAACACTTTACAACCAAATAAAATAAATATTGACAGTTTACATACAAAATACAACGGGTGACATACCGTGTGCGCCTTCTGCTGCTGCATTTAGGAGAGTTCCGTGGTCTTTTTTATTTTTATCTATATTAAAGGACGCTCTTATCTGGCGTAAGAAGAGCTCCTTTCTTCACCGCGTCTCAGTTGCTTCTGAGCAAGCTTAGTGCAGCCCACACAGGTGCTGTAATCAACGCTACCCCATCAATCCCAGACCTGTCTCTGCATGTCCCCTGCAGACTACACAGAAGAACAGTAGATGGCAACATACCACCAATGCAACCAAATAAGTCACCCAAACAAAATATACATTATTTCCAGAAAAATAATAAACAAAATAAAAATACTATTACTGGCCCACTGGGACAGCTACACTGCCCCCAAAATTACAGTGATTTATTACTGCTGTAATGAACTCTTCAGGCCGTATAAATCTGTAATTTTCTTATAAAATAAAAGTATCACCTTAACTGTGCTTTCTTAATTCAAAGTTGACTGTTCATTGTTTTAATTCTGTCCTTGTTCGTGAGTTTGATTTGTCTTAGTGTATCATTTGTCTCTTTCCTTTTAAGTTTACTGTAGGTAACTTAGGGCCTGTTTTCAACTAGTACCACTAGCTTCTGAATCGGGCGTTCAAGAATAGAAGGTTGTGTCAGACGTTCACCTTTCTTTCCTAAGTTGCTCTGTCCCAGTTGAATTTTGACCTTCCGTACTAATCCATCTTGATCTTCCTCAGCTTCGATGATTCTAGCAAGTTTCCATTCGTTCCTGGGGGAATTGTTCTCAGTGACGATGACTACATCCCCAACTTGCATATTTCTCCTGGTTGTATGCCATTGCTGCCTGAGCCTAATGTTGGCCAGATACTCGTGGCACCATCTGCTCCAGAATTGTTCTGTTAAATATTGCACCTTGCGCCATCGTTTTCTGGCGTACAAATCTTCCTTAACGAAGTTGCCGGGAGGTGGAAGAGGCACAGACGACTTCATTGTCAACAAATGGTTTGGCGTCAATGGTTCAAGGCTCTTGGGGTCACTAATGAGGTTTGTGGTGAGCGGACGACTGTTCACAATGGACATAGCCTCGTAGAAGAAGGTTCTCAACGAAGTGTCATCCAATCTTCCCGTTGCTTCTGCCAGGACTGAGCTCATCACACTCCTAACCGTCCTTATCTGACGCTCCCATACGCCACCCCGGTGACTCGCATCTGGGACATTCATGATGAAGTCGCACTGTTTCCCAGCCAGGTAGGTAGAGAGTCTTTCTGAGTCCAACTCCTTTAGACCCTTGTCCAGCTCGTTCTTTGCGCCGACAAAATTCGTGCCTTGGTCTGATCGAATTTGTCTCACTGTTCCTCTGATTGCAATGAAACATCTTAATCCATTCAGGAATGCATCTGTTGTAAGATCTTCCAACATTTCAATGTGGATCGCTCTAGAACTAAGGCATGTGAACAACAGACCATAGCGCTTGAATTCCTTTCGGCCTTGTTTTGTGTAGAAAGGACCGAAACAATCCATCCCACTGTACGAGAATGGAGGTGAAGGTTCAAGGCGGTCAGCAGGCAGATCAGCCATCCGTTGTTCTGCACTCTGCCCCCGTGCTTTCCTGCAGGTGACACAATTTCTTATGTGCTTAGCTACTGCCTTACTTGCACCCAACATCCAATAGCCATTGGCTCTGAGCTCATTCAGTGTCAGCCCGCGGCCTTGGTGTTGAGTCTTCTTGTGACAGTGATCAAGTATTAACTGTGTTACGATGCCTTCCTTGGGAAGAATCACTGGATGCTTCAGGTCCAGCGTCGATGAAGATCTTTTCAATCGCCCACCTACTCTGAGCACTCCATCTTCAAGGATAGGATCTAGTTGGTACAGTTGATGAGTTTTAGGCAGTTTGATAGAGCCTTGACTGAGACCTTTCAGTTCTTCAAAGGCCTCTTGTTGAGCCAACTTTATAAGAGCGAAAGCGGCCAACTTTCTTTCTTCCACAGTGATGGGACCGGATTGATCTTTGTTTGTCAATCTTCGAATTCTTGCAATGACATTTAGGGCCTTCTGCCAATCAGAGAATCTTGATAGTCTATCCAGAAAGCTGTCAGCTGTGATGGCATCCGTTTTCAGGACCTTCACTTCTGGATCACCAAGCAGAAGCTCTGGATCTCCCTGGCTCAGAGATATTTCTCGTTCCCATAGGAACTTGGGTCCCGTGAACCAATTCGAGTCAATCAAGTCTGCTACCCCAAGTCCTCTAGACGCATGGTCAGCAGGATTCTCATCTGTTTCAACATAGAACCATTGTTCAGGATCTGTAGTTTCTCTTATTCTCTGGACTCGATTAGCGACAAATACATGGAAGCGCCGGGCCTCGTTCTTGATGTATCCGATCACCACCTTCGAGTCAGTCCAAAAGAACTCCTTGTCTATTTTCAACTCCAATTCTTCCTTAAGGACGCTGCTCACGGATGCTGAGACTGCTGCTGCAGTAAGCTCAAGGCGTGGTATAGTGACTACGTTGGAAGGTGCTACTCTTGCCTTTCCCATAACCAACGAGCAGTGCACTTGCTTGTCAGACACTATTCGAATGTAAGAACATTGCCCGTAGCCATGAGTGCTAGCATCTGAGAAGTGATGCAGCTCAATTTTTTGGATGACATCAAAGTTCTCAGGAATGTAACATCTTGGTATCTGGATTTTTCCCAGGTTTTCCAAATCCTTTATCCAAGCTTCCCACTTCGGTTTCAATTCAGCAGGAAGTGGTTCATCCCATCCAATTCCACGCTTGCACATCTCTTGCAGAACCTTCTTTCCTTTCAGGATGTAGGGAGCGAGAAACCCTAGTGGATCGTACACACTTGCAACGGTGGATAGGATTCCACGCCGCGTGGCAGGCTTTTCATTGAGCGAGACCTTGAACGAGAACATATCAGACTCCACGTTCCACTTCACTCCCAGTACACTTTGCATTGGAAGTTCACTGTAGTTCAGATCTACATCTTTCACTCCAGCAGCACATTCTGAGACTGGAATGGCTTCCATCACGTGTCTGTTGTTGGACACAAATTTGTGGAGATGAAGTTTTCCCTTGGCACATACTTCTTGAGCTTCACCAACCAGATGTATGCCGGCTTCAACTGAATCAACACTAATAAGCCCATCGTCCACGTAGAAGTTCTTCCGGATGAAGCTCGCCGCCAAAGGATGATCTTTCTCGTGTTCACTGGCAAGGTGTTTCATGCCGTAGTTGGCACATCCAGGAGATGAAGCAGCTCCAAATAGATGTACTCGCATGCGATATTCTTTGGGCTCCGTTTCTGTGTTTCCATCTTCCCACCACAGGAACCTCAGGAAATCACGATCTTCACTGCAAACATGAAATCTGTGAAACATCTTTTCCACATCACATGTGACTGCTATTTGGTGCTCACGGAATCTACACAGCACTCCAGTGAGTCCATTCGTCAGATCTGGTCCTGTGAGTAGGTGATCGTTTAGAGAGGTGCCTCCATACTTGGCAGAACAATCAAAGACAACCCGTATTTTTTCGGGTTTTCTGGGGTGGTACACCCCATGGTGTGGGATATACCATGTATTTCCCTCCTTTGATGGGCCCGTAGCTTCTTCAGCATCGCCATCCTTGAAGACACTATTCATGAACTTAATGTAGTCTTCTTTGTACTTAGCATTTTTGTCAAATTTCCTTTTCAGGTGTTTCAGTCTGACTGTAGCGAGCTGTTTATTGTTGGGGAGCTGAGGGCGTTCTCTGAAAGGCAAGGGCATTTCCAGATGTCCTTCCTTGTCATACTGGACCTTTCCATTCAAGAGTTGTAGGAACTGGATGTCTTCTTGTGAGATGCTCTTGTCTCTCGGGTTTGTGTCCAGAAAATCAGTTTCCAAGGCTCTGATCACAGACGCAGGTGTGATTGGAGGGATTTCCTTAACTGCAATGCGGTTACAGAACCCTATAACTTCGTTTGAGCTTGCATGTGCTACGCACCCCACTACGCTCCAGCCTAGGTCTGTCTTGACTGCAAAGGGCTCAGAATCTTTGCCGGTTATTACTCTTGTGGGCTTCAGAGCTCTCGCACAGTCATAGCCAATCAGGAGACCAACAGGACAGTCCAACAACTCAGGCATTTCTCCAGATATGCAGTGAAGGTGAGCCCACCGTTCTGCGGTTTTCCGAGTGGGAATGCTGCTTTGTTCCAGTGGTATGTACTCTCGGGTATATGCAGGTGGCAAATCAATCTTTTCTTGAGAGAAGTAACCCCTAACTCTTAGGCCAGTCACTCTTTGGCATTTGACCACCGAACCTCGGTCGGTCATTGTTGACAGTTTCAATTTAACTGGCTGTGAATCTGCCTTAATTTTCTCTGCAGTTTCCGAGTCAATGAAGGTGTTACTGCTTTGTGTGTCGAGCAGTGCATACACTAAAGTTTCAGATGAGGTGCCATCGGCCGATGACAACCACACAGGCACAATCATTGATGTACGATCACCGTTATCGGCGGTCACACTGCATGACATCGTTGAAGCGACTGCCTCCGTGTCTGATGATCCTACAGAGGACTCCTTTGCTTCAGCTGACGATCCAGTAGAGGGCTCCTTGGCTTCAGGAGCTTCTTCGTGAAGTGGAGATGGATGGCTCTTTTTACAGATATTACAAGTGGCCTTCTTTGTACATTCCTTGTAAACGTGGCCGACTCGGAGGCATCCAAAGCACATGTTGTTCTCACGGACAAATCTTTTCCTTTCTTTGAGCGTCAATGCAGCAAACGTTTCACATTTGTAGATGAAATGATTTTGCTTGCAACAGATACAGTTCAATGGTTTCGCATTTGCTGAAGTTCTATTTTTGGAATTTACGTTCTCCCTTTTTCCATTGCCCACTGGTTTTGACTTTGCTTGAGTGTCTTTGGATTTTTGAGACGCTTCTGTCGTTGTTGCAAAGACACTCGCCTTTGAACGCCTCGGTTCCCTCCCAGAGGTAGCTGAAGATTTTTCATCACAATGTTTCAAGGCATGCAGGGAGGTAATGGGGTTGCACGCTGCACGTGCTTCCTTTGCCACAAAGTCTGCGAATGTGCTAAATCCTGGATATGGCTTCTTGTCATATAACACCTCAGTGACATGTTGATTCCAACGGGTAGTTGCCCAGTCGGGAAGTTTTTGAACCAACTTCTGATTCTGCTCACAGTCATTAAGGACCTGTAGCCCCTCCACATAGGGCATTGCGTTCTTACATGAGTTGAGGAAGTCGCTGTACTCTCTCAGTTTAAACGACTCCTTCGGTCCAATCTTTGGCCAGTTATTGATTTTCTCTCTGAAGGCCCTTTGTACCACGAATGGATGTCCATATCGTTCGTTGAGGGCATCCCAAGCCTGGTTATATGCTTCCTCGTCGTTTCTGTAAAAGGTGCCTTCTAGCACACACAGTGCTTCTCCGCTGATGTATTTCTTTAAGTAGTAGAGCTTGTGCACTGGTTTTGTGCAGCTTGATTCAATCAGAGCTTTGAAGCATGTTCTCCATTCAATAAACCTGAGTGGGTCACCTGAAAACACAAAAGGCTCAGGTGCTGGAAGCCGAGTCAGTGTCAGCGTCTCTTGTAATGCTTGAACTAAACTAACTTCATGCACTGTGGGCTCTTCTTTTTCACTGGAAGGAGGAGGAAGTCGTTTAGAGCCTTGAGCACACGGAGTGCTAGTTTGTCGAATGACCGTATGACATGAGAGCTGGTCACTCACTGTTTGTGAATTCCTTCTTTGGGTATTCATTTTTTTCTCTTCTTCCACAAAGGCGTTGTATTCTGCTTCTACAGCATCCAATTCTTTTTGTTTTTCAAGTTTCCTCAACTTCTGTTCAGCTTTCATGACTTCCTGTTCAGCTTTCATGGCTTCTTGTTCAGCTTTCATGATTTCGAGCCTTTGGACTGAGATTTCTTCTTCTGCGTGCAACTCAGCCCTTTTTGAAGCCAACTTTGCAACCATCTTTACCTTTTCAACTGACAAAGCTTCAGAGGCTTGGCTTTCTTGCTTGCTGCCCCGTTCAGCTCTCGAGACAGTTGAGCCGTAGATGGACTTGGCATCTTCTCTTTGAAGCAATTGGAGGACTGCAGCCTTTGCAGCCTTTGGATCAAACTCTGTTGTCCCAGCCTCATCTGAACGGCTCTTCAGAACATCAATTATTTCACTAGCTACTGAGACACAGGTGTCTGTCTTCCTTCGTACGTCTTGAGACGGGGTTGTTATTCCTCTTATACTTTCATAAAGTTTTGTTACGTCTGACACATATTCCTGAACTGTTTGTACATATTCATCTAATTCTGGTTTTGTACAATCCTCTTTTAGTTTTGATCTGACAAATTGAACCCCTGCTTTGAATTGTAAGTAAGCAGACATGAATTTCAGTTCTTTCTTACTGATGTCCTGATCTAACAATTCTCTCATTTTTTCAGTCGGGCGTCTTTCCCTTTCTGATCGCCTGACCTCTGTTGCAGATTCAGGTGGTGGCTCTGACACTGTTTTTTGCGTTGTAGGTTGTGCAAAGTATGAATAAATCTCATCTATGCGCTCTTGGATTTTTTGTCTCTCTGACTCATCACTTTCAGTTTTCAACCTCTCTTCTAGTTGTGCCTTTTCTTCTTTTAGTGCAGCAACTATTTGCTCTGGTGGAACAACCATACCCTCCTCCATCTTCTTTTTAGGTTACAGTGTTTTTTTTTTTTTTTTAACAGTGTTTTTTTTTTTAGGTAAGATAAACACTCCAAAATGGTTTACATGCAAAGGTAAAAGGTAATTTTACCACCAAAAGGATATATATTTAAATCTCCAAGATCTAAATCATATCAGTGTCCCCTTTTTGTTTTGTCTTGTTTTCTGTTTTTTTTTTTTTTTTTTTTTTTTTTACTCACTAGTCAGACTAGTGGAATTAAACAAACTTATTTTAAATCACAACCTGAATCACATTAAAGTGTCCTTTTGTTGTTGACGTTTGTTTCTATTTAAAGGAAAGGTACCCCTTGGAATTAGACTCCTAAATTAAATGTCGTCAAATGTCTCAATTCTTGAACGTTATTCACAGTTCACTATATCCAGAGTAATTTTCCCAAATCAAAATGATCATACAATTGGCAAATAGTCCTCAAACAAAAACAATACTGAATATCTTAAATCCTTTTTTTTTTTTTTTTCTTTTTCTTCAGGCAATATATGTTAAACCTTCAAAACAGTTCGTTTTTTCTTTGATTTTCTTTTCTTTTCTTTTCTTTTTTCCTTTTTTTTTTTATATGTCCACACAATACACAATCTGACCTGTCACCTGACTCTTGGCAATGAACGTTGATCTCTTAGAAAGTGAAGACCAAAAAGGGACGATGCTGCCTTCTTGTGGCCGACTTGACAACTGCAGCATCAACCTTCACTTCTCTGTTGGCCCACCGTACTTCCGTATATGTAGGTCTAGTTCAAGTGCGCGATGCGATCCCCGTCCCCAGGCGGTGATGCTTGCTGGCCAGACCGGAGCTGCAGACAGGCAGGGTGGTTCGATGCGTGGCACTGGCGAGGAGTCCCTGGAAAGCCCCTCTCGTAGCTTCTCCCGTGGCGTGCCGAGTAGACTGGAACGCTTCGTCCCGAAGCCCACCGCTGTTGTAAGGAGGTGGATGGCCGACGCACGCCGTGCGTCTGGAAGTCGTCTTCCCCTCTGCGGTGGTTGGCCACGTTTTTCACTGTAACTGCTCCTAAGTCTCTTACAATCAGCAGATAGACGGACGCTCCAACTGATGTCTAAAAGATTTTATTTTCTCCAGACAACGTGAAAAACTGTAAATAAAACAAACAATACACACATATTTTTTAAGCATAACTCACAATATACAAACACTTTACAACCAAATAAAATAAATATTGACAGTTTACATACAAAATACAACGGGTGACATACCGTGTGCGCCTTCTGCTGCTGCATTTAGGAGAGTTCCGTGGTCTTTTTTATTTTTATCTATATTAAAGGACGCTCTTATCTGGCGTAAGAAGAGCTCCTTTCTTCACCGCGTCTCAGTTGCTTCTGAGCAAGCTTAGTGCAGCCCACACAGGTGCTGTAATCAACGCTACCCCATCAATCCCAGACCTGTCTCTGCATGTCCCCTGCAGACTACACAGAAGAACAGTAGATGGCAACATACCACCAATGCAACCAAATAAGTCACCCAAACAAAATATACATTATTTCCAGAAAAATAATAAACAAAATAAAAATACTATTACTGGCCCACTGGGACAGGCAGAGTAATCACAGATAATAATGGCTGCAGGAGGGAACATGTTCAGACACACCGTTATCTTTTACTCATCTCTAGGTACTTAAAAACACACCATCTAGCTTGTAGCCTATACACTCACCTTGTTTTTAATGTAGCTGAAGAACTTTTAATGGAGCGCCAAAGTCCCAATGTCATTCGCTCAGCCCCTGGTTCACAGATGTTTTTTTCTCTATGGAGAATAACAGAAGGTCATCTTAAAATCATCTCGTATAAGAACTATGGTCAAACAATAAAGAAACTGTCTTGGTGATATTGTCATATGATACAGCAGGGGCAGATGTAACATTTCCCATGGGGGGGGGGGGGGGGGGGGGGGGGGGGGGGGGTCAGGAGAAAATGGTATGGGGGCGGCTTCATCGCCGTGGCACGAAGTGACACAGGCGATGAAGCCACACCCATACCATTTTCGGTTAAAGGACTTTTATTAGGCAATTAGCATCAATAATAACATCAGTTGTTGAAGTTGCAACAGGCATGCAGCGTGCATAAAGCTAAAGGTCTGGCTCAGAGAGTTTTCTGTTTTCAATGATGAAATGCTGTTGGTTTAGTGGTGCCACTGTAGTTAGTAAGTAGCAGTAGTAGTGTTTCAAATCATTTTAAACTATTTCATTCTTAGTGTTTCAAATCATTTTAAATATAGGCGCTTTAATTTGAAGTACAGTATCTTGGGTTGTTTTGCATGCCATCGTGTTTGGTGGGGCAGACTGGGCATTTAGGGGGGCATTGCCCTCCCATGCCCATGCCCATGCCCCTGCCTAGATCCGTCCCTGTGATACAGACTGTTTCTAGGGGATAAATGATTCTTCAACTGAAAGACTGTATAAATTATGGTTTGTTTAATGGAAAAGGTAAACAATTCATAAGACTTAAAATTTCTGAAAAGGCACAAGTAGCAGAATGGAATCACAAATCCATACACAGTATTGACTGTATTTGGTATAATTTAGGCCTATTTAAATATCTAGCATTAAAATGACAATGTCGTTGAAGCCATACGGTTAGGTGTGGAATTACATTACTAGTGTCTCTATATGTGTTCATATGGAGCTTGGGCTTCAGTTTACCAGGGCAGGATTCTTACACAACTGATCCCAATAGCCTTGAGTATGGGTTCTGTATTTGTACAAGTACAAAACACAACAAAATGGTGAAACTTCAACCATAATATGCTGAATAATAATAACAATAATAATAATAATAATAAAAAGAATATTGTACATGTGCTAGGAAAGAATAACAGTAAAGTACATAATATACATACATTACATATGCATGCGCACGCACGCACGCACGCACGCACGCACGCACGCACGCACGCACGCACGCACGCACGCACAAACGCACGCACGCACGCACGCACGCACGCACGCACGCACGCACGCACGCACGCACGCACGCACGCACGCACGCACGCACACACACACACACACACACACACACACACACACACACACACACACACACACACACAAAGGGAAAATGTTCGCCTACAATAATGACATGCCCAAATTGGGAATTAAATAGTTGAATGTCATTTGTAAGCTATAGAGATTTAGTGTTAAAAATAAAAAGAAATGCAGTCTGTGAAAGTATTAGCTCTCTCCAACAACCCCAGCCAAGGACACATCACGAGGAGAGTTGGGCATACTTAAAAATCTAGCTTGATTTTTATATATATTTTACAAATGTTTAATTTTAGTGACATATTCAGGAAACCTTTTTGGGGGGCTCTGTCAGGGAACGTTGTACCCTCCATTCATCTTCATGACTCACTTCTGAATATGCTGTATGATTGAGCACTGCCTGCCTCAGTCACAGGGGATTCCAGCTGTCTGCCTCTCTGTCACTGGCTTGGCCCAAAATATGAAAAAAATAAAATTAAAATCCAAATTGACCTAGAGGGAGACTAGTATGTATTTAGGCAGTTCCTGTTCAGGCTGTTGAAAATTGTGAGGGGCAAATATAAATTTTAATGTACAATTAAGACACAGACTACATGTTTATAACTAATGCAAGACGTTGATGTACAACCAGTGTTGTTGTTGAAGTGTAAATGTGGTATATAAATAGCAACAAAATAATAATGTTCATGTCTGAATATATGTATAATATGAATGGGAATAGTAAACAAAAACAGCTGACATTTTGTACCAGAACAATTTCCATAATATAATTATGTATATTGCAAAATGGCCAACATTACTGCTACTGAGGGTTTAAAACGTGAAAAAGGATATTTTTATTTAGAACAATTCAAATGTAGACTATCTACAATTTAAAGAAAGTACAATTAGATTTATTTATATATTCATTGGATATATATGTATATATTAACATGAATAAAAATAATAATTGACAAATTTTATGTATTACTAAAGATGAAACACCATCTAAACTGCTCTGTCTTTGTCCCAGGGGTGTGACTAGAGGTGCTGTAGAAAGCGGCTGGGATTTTTCCCCAGGGAAAACTGAACACTGAATTCAAGTCTATTAGCGACATCTAGTGGACACACACTTCTATCAATGTTTTAGACTCATGGATTTAGGATGATGCTCATTGCTCATAATGCTAGTGTTCATGTATGCTATGGTGAACTCACAATATTGACCACATAGTGACATTACAAATAAAAATATGGCAGCACTGAGCGTGCTTAAAACTAAATGATTGCTTGAAGGATTTTTATTAAATGAAATCATTCAAATTCACAACTTATCACAAGTGCCTAATTTTCTTTTCAGTTTGATCAAATTAACTTCCTCATGGTGCTTTTGAGACAGAAATTAAAGAGATTGTTACCACAAGCAGAAGAGAACTGCCATTCTTGCCAGCCTCCCCCTCGTCTCTTGCTCTAACCCTGTCTTACTTCTACTGAAAATAACGATATGATGGGATGTAACAAAACTATTTCACTCATTTCTGTAAAAATGTAATGTGACAATGAAGCTGATTTGATTCTGTAGTAAAAAAAAAACTGTGGTGAGTGCACCCCTTGTGGTGAGTGAACACCCTCTAGGCATACCTGGGGGCCAAATGCGTCCCTTTGGCTGACTCTGACCGGCCTGTGAAAGGGTACCGTGGTTTTCAACAAGTGGTCCGGGGACCACCAGCGCTCGTTGAGCGAGTTCCAGTTAAGTATGGAAAGTTGGTTAACCAGATGTAAGTCTTTAAGAGTTACTCTCTCAAGAGTTCAACTATTTATCTGAATTGAGTTTAAAATATCATCTGAATTAGCCCCAAGTCTACACAACTAAAGAATGTAGAAGATTAATGGTCATTCTGATCTGCATGTTTGACTGTTTTGTTTCTCAAATCCAGCCTGGAATTGTGGACAAAAAGCAAAAGAAATCTTTAGATTTGGGGTCTGTGGGGCTAAAATGTCATCAAATGGTGGTCCTCTGTGGCTCAAAAACTGAATAGATAGAGGGCCCTGGTGTCAAAATGGTCGGTCTTACGCTTGCTTTTATGTTGAAATTAAATTACTGTAATATTACGCAGACTTTAGTTTAGCCTTTAGTCTTGGCCCTCCACAATATGTTATGTATCTCATTTGGCCCCTTGGCCACACTGAGTATACTATACAGCAGCTGCATGTCTCTAAGTGCATTGACAATCTGATTATTTGCCATAATCTAATCATAAATATAAAATATATCACTTTTGGACAAATATAACACTGCTCTGTCAGGAGGTAACGTACCAAAAATGTTTGGAGATGACTCCTGTACTGTATAGCTTAACTATCTTACACAAATCATCAATTGTCCTAGTATAAATGCACCATGTCTCCAACTGTGTACGTCTGAAATCCACATAACTCGAAAACCATTAGCCCCTCAGACCTCAAATTCTCTCTGTGTTGGATTTTTTTTCCCACAGTGACCTGACCCATATTTAAATACTGGGCCCTGGTTGGTTACAGCTTGGTTCTACATGAATGTGGTTGGCCACCACCATTTCGGCCATGAAGTCCTCCCACAATTGAGAGGTGTCAGACTCTGCGGAGGCAGTTGAAGGCTGGCTCAACGTAAATTCATGATGATGACATCACATTGAGATTAGGCAACACACTTCATATTTGGGTATGTCTGAACAGAATATATCAGCATTCAGTAGAGTGCTGATCTATTCCCAAGTGCCTACTTGTTAGGCCATGTGCCAACAAGTGCTCAAGCACAAGTGCAACAGGTATTATATAGCCAGGTGGGGCATGGAACTCCAACTTCCAGAATCTGTGTACTACAGCTGGCCACTGGTCTAGTTTTCCAGGTCTGTCTTTGACACACTTGTCTCTTAGTTGTCTACTTCTGTCTACTTCTAGGTAAAAAAACATTCATGTTGTTATTATGAGGCTTCTGGAATGGCAGATAAAATTAAATACAACAACTTTCTAGGTATTAACTGTTCTGTAGGCTGTGTTTTTCCTGTTTTGTCTTAGTGAGGACATAGAACTTTACTTTTGTAGTTTACCTTTGTAACCTTAGGGGCTAGCTAAATCTTTGTCATATACATACTTGACAGGGTTCATTAATTTCATTTGAAAGGTATGAGGCAGGCTAAAATCTATTTTACCATACACAACAAACTTTTGTCAGAAATCTATGACATTATCACTGTTAATACAACATCATATAAATACCATGAATAGAAGGACAAATTTAATGGAAATGAGGTAAAGAAGATAAAGGGAAAGAGTGAAAGAGAGGTGGGTGGAGATAAAGGGGCCAACTTTGACTGTTTTTAGTTACAAGATGCGAGTGTAGATGTCAGCAGAGGCAGGTAGCAAATAAGGTGGAAAATGCCCAGAGACACAACCCCAGCCGTCAAATGTTCTTTTCATTAAAAAAAAAAACATATTAGCTCCCAGGCACCCTCTATGGGCACAAGAGATACCTGAGGCCACCTGGATCCCACTCCAAAGAGTTAGCCAAGACAATTTCCCTCAAATCACCTCTCTATCTTAATCTGACAGCTAGACTCGATTAGAAGGCGTGGAAATTGCTTTTCTCCCCACCAGCAGTCGTAGGGAAATTATCTTAATTGTGTCATGATTATGCCTCAAAGCTCTGGTGGGTGGTTGACGTGGCTCCACACACACACACACACACACACACACACACACACACACACACACACACACACACACACACACACACACACACACACACACACACACACACACACACACACACAGACACAGACACACACACACACACACACACAGACACACACAGACACACACACACACACACACACACACACACACACACACACAGAGAGAGAGAGGGAGAGAAAGAGAGAGAGCACCTCTGTCAAGTTTATGAATACGACACAGGTCTAACAAAAATATTTGCCTGGATTAACAAGTCATTCAATCATCTAGCTGCGCACACACGCGACATGCACAAACGAAAGCACTTAAAGATGTACGAATATTTAATTTCATATTGATCTAACATTTGTCTTTAGGTACTTTGACTAGACTTCAAAATGACCTAAAAGCTAGAGCTGTTTTTAAGTTTTACAGCACAAATTCATGTCACAATTCTTTAGAGCAAGTTACTTAAAGGACCACTTCACCACTTTTCAACATGTCTACATATTCTAGGTCCTCATTAATGTACATGATAAAATACCAGTATTTTTCTACTCTGTAGTATTTTTAAGTGACCAAGCAGTCCACGAAGTGGACTTGGTCACTTAATTGATATTGACTGCTTTTCGTCTTCTTCTTCTTCCGCCAAAAATAGCTGTTCTGGCTAAACCGTGCAGTCGGTTTTCGCGAAAATTGGTAATCTGGTAGAGGGTGATGCCAAACGGTGATGATGCGAAGCCTGTGACCACTGGTCAAATGGTGGCGCTATAGCACTCAACTGAAATTGCAAACTTTAAACACTTATAACTCATGAACTGCTTGACTCTCAGAAATGTAACTTATATTCACTTATGTGTCTGCTTATGCCGAACAACTTTTGTAGTCTGACTTTTGACCTCTGACCTTTAGATGAACCGCCATCTTGAATTATATGTAAAACAGTTAAAATAGCTGTTCTCCTACAATCTTTGATCAAAATGCATAACAATGACCTACACATGAACTTTGGAGCCATACGAATATGAAACTAGGTGTGAATTTTGTTTTAAGTGAAAAAATTATGTTTTTACGAGCCAATGAAAATTGCTCGTTTGTGAAAATGATTCTAATGCCCCTAATCTACACATGCAGCGTAATCTGCTTCTGATATTTTACAGTTTTGTAGAGGGGGATGCCAAATAGCAGCAAAACCAGTCTTACTCCAATTGCTCAAATGGGGGCGCTATAACAATTCTTTGAAACTGAAACATTTGACCAATCATAACTCGGGCCTCGTTTGGCCAAAAATCATGGGACTTGTTTCTACATGTTCCTTGATTCATGTGGAACACATCTGTAACTTTGACCGGTAAGCTCCACCCCCAGAGTGTCTGCCATTTTAAGCAGTTTGAAAAGTGCTCATGCCTGATTTTCTGCCTGGATTTTTGATTTGTACAACAAATGTATATCCGGGGTTTTTTTTTTTCAGGCTAGCTAAATTGCATTGCATTGTGGGTCCTTTAGGTCCTCTCACAGGTGGGTTTACCAAAGATAGTATATAGCATGAGAATACACATTTTGAACCGCTAGATCCCTCCAAGATGGCAGTATAACACCACTCCATGAGATCTTTCCAAAAAGTCACTCCAAAATGGTGGAGGCTGGTGGAGTGTCCTCTCTTGTCTTTGGTTTCCCCAAGCAGCATTTAGCTCAATGTTGGCCTTACACCACATTAGGGCTATTCTTTGCATGAATAGGTGAGTTTTCTCAATGAATAAACATTTTCTGAATGCTGTTGAGATAATTATGCAGTATGTGTGTGTGTGTGTGTGTGTGTGTGTAAAGTATCAAACTACTTCAAGCTGTAATGAAATGTGTGCTGTTTAGTGTTTGATAGCCACCTCACTGCTTTTACAATGGAACTCACATGGCTTTACCAAACAATTGTTTGATAGCTGTGCTCTACTCCACCCGCATCCCCCCAATCAATGAAATGTTTGAATTACTTTGAAAATTAATTAATTTGACCATCAAATACATAATGCGAAGTGGCATTAGTCATTTTATGAATCACATTAATTAATAAACAAAGGGTAGTTGTTTGATTAAAGGATATTTTATGAGCTGCTAATATGAACAAATAAGAGAGCACTCAAAGTATACACTTCATACAAACATAGTGCCGTAAACCAGTATACTTTTATATTGTATGTAGAGTTTCACATCAGAATGTGACTGATTGTCACACCCACATGTCTTATTGCTTCAGTTTTCTTTATAAACTGATTTGTCTTGTGCTTTGTTTATCCACTGCTGCACACTGTTGCAAGTGTGTTGTTTCATGATCTAAAATCCAATTTTAATGCAACGCACCAGAGCCATTTAGAGACAGAGGTGTGCCAATGATGTGGTACACAGTTACATTGGGTTAGTCACGTGATCAGTGGTCACAGTGAGCCTAACGGTGACACATCATAGTCTGAAACACATTGTTTCAAGTGAGTAAGATGAGATGTAAAATGACAGCCGGTTTGAATTATTTTACAGTGACAATTAAAGTCTCTGCAATGTGTGTGATTCGCTATTACTTAAAAAGACCTAACATAAAAGGATTCAAGGTGGTCTTTTACTTTGAGTCCAATGTATTTCTGCCTACTTCTCAATAGCACTGAGTTACACTCGCATATCATGAAAGTGACATTCACGGAAATGTCACTTTGTGATTGAGATGATAAAACTCAATGTAATGGTAATGGCACCAACTCAGTGGCCTTGTGGTTAGAGTGTCTGCCCTGAGACTGGGAGACCGGGGTTCGATTCCCAGCCAGGTCATACCCCGACATTCTAGATTTCCAGTAGTAACCTACCCAACGAAAGCTTTGCATTGTACAAGCCTTGATCATTTCATGTAACAGTGTAGTGGTTAAAACATTGTGCCAGATTATGTTAGATTAACTTCTTGAACAAAGTGGCCATTAAACAACTGTTGTTAACTAGTGTCCAATCACATTTATTTCACAATTTCTTCTAGTTATACTTGAATTGTACTGTAATTGTCCAAGCTTTTATCAGTTTTGTTGTAGGAGGCCAGGTTGACATGTGGCTACTGTAGGAATTTTACATTTCATTTATTCATTCACTATTGTATGGACCCGGGGCAAAAGCACCCCCCTCAGATAATTTCTCAAAAATATGTTCCTTCTTCTGCATATTGTTCTGACTCCTTATTGCTGCTTGCTTGGTCACGTTTTATTGCTGCTTGCAGCTATATTTTCTATTCTTTTTCTAGTCTGTGTCTCAGGAGGTCTGTGTGCAGTTCAGAAACCTGTCTTCCATTGACATCATCAATGGGGAATCCAAGCTAATACTAACGGTTTTCTATTCTTGAAAAGTTGCAGTTGCAACCATTGTTTTCCAGAGTCCCGATAATAAAGTCCTAGTGGATTAAAACATTTCCCTTTTAAAGCTGTTTTAGCCATTTCAGACAGGCAACAAAAAATCTGATTTTGTGTTGCCTGTCTGAGCAAACTGACTGTTGCTAATGACATTTGAACCACATTGTCAATGCACCCTTTCTGCACACATTTCAGACACTAAAGTCGGATTTATCACGTCCTACACATCTAGTGTTTGGCACACATGACATCACATAACTCGTACCATCGTTCCTTCCAATATATGACGTATTTAATATAAATTTATTATGCCCAACCTTAAATGTACTTCTAATGTTATTCTCATTAAAACAAACAACAAGAAACCCCAAACCAAGTGGTTACCACAACAGGAAGATAAGCTATACTATGAAGAATAACCCATGCCTAGGCTGTTATGTCATTACCACAGCAACCAATGCAGATTGGTGTCCGAATACACAGATCCCATCAGATCACGTCAGGACTAAAGACCAGATTTGACAAACACATCAAATTTAGAGTGTGCTACTTATTATAATGTTTTGGACTTGTGGTGCTAAATTTTCAAACTTGAAACTATCAATCTATTTTCTGTTGTGTACGTCCACTTTTCTGAAATATACTATTCCATTAGGGTTTCTTCATGGAAGTGTGTGAAGCGTTGTTCCGGGTGTTTTCAGGTTAAGAAAGCTTTCATGGGTTAGTTGATCTGAGTGAGCCAGAAGGAGTTTTGGAGTTAATTGGATAAGACTTTGAACGTATCATTTGGTTTCAGCATTGTAATCCAAAATAGGTGTCTTGTATGGTGCGGCCAGAAACTGGGAGTTAATAGAGTAGAGTAAAAGGTGGGAGATGTGAACATTTTGTCTGTTTGAATACCAGGCATGCTGTGCCATTCTGGGTCATTTGGAGTCGCATAAGTGAGCATGGTGAGAGACCAGTAAGGATGGAGTAACCACAGTCATGTTTAGATGAGGATGCCTGAATGAGAAGCTGGGAAGTCAGCATCCTCGTGAGTGACTCTAATCGTTCAAATGTTATAAATTACAGGATCGAGATCCCGCTGCAATCTGTGCAATGAATGAGAGCTGACTGTACACAACAACATCTTGGCAGTTGATACAAAAGGAGACACCAGGGGGTTGTCCATGGAAATAGTACGATACTAGCCTGGATTCCAGACTGAACTCGCTGGTGATTCTGAATTGTCACTTTGCTAATCGGTCTGGACAGAGTCTGCTTGACTTGCATTTCATAATGTCAACTGCTACGCCCTAGGCAGATGGTGCTGTGTATGTTTCTCACTGTTGGGGAAAAAATAGTGCGCCTCCAAACTGTCAGCTTCAGTAGTAAGAAGACTATGTGGGGTGAGTTTTGTGAATGATAAGGGGACATTGCAGGACAACAGCAGCAGCTGTCCCGCCTACCTTGGAGAATGGGAGACTGTCCAGTTTGAGTTGTGAAGTGACATTTTCAGATCTGCAGAATGCAGCAAATCAGGTTTGAACCCAAGGTGGGAAGAAAATAAGCTCAGTCTCACCTGCGTTCTGTCTGAGGTGGAAGGAAGACGTCTACTTTGAGGACAGGCAGGCAGCAAGGCACTTTTCAACCACTCAACTTCAAAAGTTGGGTGTCATCTGTAACTGTGTCTCCTAAAAGAAGCAAACCGAAGCTAGTCATCTGTCAATGGAGGCAAAAAACCCTCAGTTTATCAACAAGAATGTCATACAAAGGGTTAATTAATTCATGTCAATAAAATTCCCCCCTAAAGGTCCTACCTCTTACACCAGGGGGTTTCATTTTCATACCAGGTCCCATTAGTTGTTTTGCATTTAGCCACAGACCACCATTGATTAACTCATGATGTTAAGTGAAGTTAAGTCTGAAGTTAAGTCTTTGGTACCCAAAACTGAGGATTTTCATTTTAGGAGAGACAACTATAGCCAAATGTTAAATTAATTTGTCATCTAATTGTGTAGATTCGTAATCTTCTAATTGTGTAGATTCTTGAAAATTAAGTAATTCAGGTGTTTAAATATAATTTAACTCTTGAGAGTGTAAAATGAAACGGGTCCATTTGGTTTCATTTTACGCTCTTAAGAGCGGGTCCTTAAGGGTCCATTTGGTTACCAACTGCCAGTGCCCATCATTTAGCTGGGGACCACCTGAAATCCTCTCAAGGACCACTGGTGGTCACCGGACCACTGGTTGAAAACCACTGTCCCATCACGTTGCTTTTAGTGTTTAAACCCTCCATTTCCATGGAGTTACCCCCATTTTTCGAAATAGCATTAAGTATGTGATAGCAGGTGTATACATGATGATTAAGCTTAAGCATGCTACAGTGCACTGCAGACTGTGCATGTTTTAATATCACATTACACTTGCATGACGCAAGTGTAATGTGTAGGCTACATCGCCTATTTTAGAAACATTGGCATCACAGGTGTGAACAATTATTCTTTGGCATGATCATTTAAGGAACGCACAAGACTGAAGCAAAACTTCATATTTACCCTACTGTGACTGTAAAACTAACCAACAAAAGTGTGTTCGTAAAACATGCTACATTTCACCAGTAATTTAGGACATGGACGTTTTCACATTCTGGTGCATGCAGTGCGTCGTGTTACTGAGTGAGGAGTAGGTTCATATTTGGCCAAAGTAGAACTTGTCCACCCCGCACGTCAAGGAAACTTGGCTACATCGACATATACATAACACACAATAAAGGTCGACGGCCATTTTTGTTTAAGGAATAAACGTTTTATTGAATCCCTTAAACAAAAATGACGGTAGTATCCTACCTCCCGAGGCTCTACTTCTCTAGTTGCCAAGATTTATAACGCGAATTAATTTTATTTAACGACAGAATCAAAAAGTTACATTGTACTTTTCTGGGAAATAAAACAGACGTCTTTGCAACACGCAGACGGTCATTCACATTCTAAAGGAGTATTAAACACCAAGAGGCACAGTGTGGGACACCTGAGGATGAGGAGGCGTACACAGTACGCAGGCTGGCCTGAGGCACAATGCCCGACAGACACTCTGCAAGGCGGTGTCTCCGGCCCTCCAGTCCCCGGCCGAAGTGGCCGGTGCTCCCCATAGTGTAGATTCTCCCCCCAGTCAGACAGCACTGTGGCCGAGGTGGAGGTGGCAAGGCAGGCGAAACTGTCCTGGAGCTTCTCGCCGAGTGTGTGTCTGTGGAACCAGAGTCACAACACGTCAGAACTGTGTCTCTAGATGGCGCTGGTGTTGACCAGTGCCATCCACAGTGGAAATAAAAAATGGGGATCTGAAAAAAAAAAATCATTAAAGGGGATTTCCACCAATTTTCAACCTTTTACTGTCATTAATATATATTAGGGCTGTTGAATGATTCATTTTTTAATCAAATTAATCACAGCTTCAAAATTAATTTAATCATGATTAATCACCATTCGACAAGGTCCAAAATATGCATGTTTTCCTGTACAGGATTTCAACATTTAAAAAAGAAACAGAATCTGTGAGAAAAAAAAAAAACATTTATCTTTAAAATATTTATCAAAATAGGTGATCTACACGCCCTCAAAGCTTGTAGATCCTCCAGCTCTACTCTATGGCTCTGGTTACAGGGAGACACAGCTATGTCTCTGTAAAACGGTGCTCTACCCATTTCTTTCAATGAGAAAATGCTCAGTGGGTTGAGTCAGTGTGCACATGAGTTGAATGTACAAATGGACCCTAGCGAGTCCATTTGGTTCACATTTGTACACTCTATTCATGTAATGTTTAGGAGAAAGGCCACTTGTAAGTAACCACTCAATTCCATTAGCTTGGAATGATGCCCCCCAAAAAAGGCCCACAGACAACACAAAAAAAAGATTTTCAATTTTTATTTACTTTTTTTGGACAATTTATTTTCCAGTGTCATCCATAATCTTTCACTTCTCTGGTATTTTGCATAATCTTTCATACAAGGCTAGAATGATAAAAACATGATAGGCTGATGCCAGATCTTGAACTAGCAGCTAGCAAGACTAATCTGCATAAATCTTGGGTAACAATTCTGACAATGTAACTGAATGCAATGACTGGGGCACCTGATCCATGAGCCTTCAGAAAAAACAGTGCAACCTTCCACTCATTCAACACTGCATCACCTTGTCTGATTTTTATCATTCTAGATAATAAGGCTGATTAAAAAGGGCCATTGCTATGCAACAGAATCTGCATAGCACCTGGAAGACAAAGGGACTGGACACTGACCCCATTACCAAGGATGAAGAACACAATATCACTAGACATATAATTGGCACAGGGTGGTCTGCTCGTTCAGTTACATGAGCCATTCTTAAAGTAAAGCAACGAGTTTAAAATTCAGAACAAAAACAAAGTGTGGATAAAGGTTGGTTTACAGTTAGTGTGAGGTTTGATACGTTGGAGTTCCTTCTGGGTCTAGTGTTTGTAAGAAACAGTACAGTTCCGCCGTGACCTCCATAGCATCTGGCAGTTTGAGTGTGTGCCATTGTGTAGTGGCTGAAAACTTCCCCACCCCCCCTCTCAAACAACTTTGACCAATTCATAAGGCTGCAAGGTACATGCCACTGGTTGACCATATTCACAGAAGCACAGTTACAAGCAAATGGGAAACGGCTGGGACTGGGACAATCACTAAAATGTGCTTGAAGGCTAACAGTTGACAGATTTCACTCAGCTACATGAGGAATGCAGGAAGGGGAGGGCCTATGAAACAGCTGGCCACCACATTGGTCAAATGTCATGTCGGAACCAACCAGCCAGCAGTAACTCAAACCCTCTGCCCTAGCCTGCAAAGGCAACTACGAAGGGCAGCTCAGTAAATTGAAGAAACTTTCCGAGGTTGTCTGGCCACCTTTGCATTTGGTATAACAATTCAAACCACAAGGACATGTTAGGTCTAGCAACATTTAAACATGGGTCATACTGCCTTTATACGGTAGACGTAACGCCAACAACCCAGCAATATACATCTTTTCCTTTTTTGCAGAAGACAGTATTGTTGAATGCAGATAACAAAGCATACAAGTTAATTACAGTTTCCGAAAGCACTTCAGATTTCATCATGTTTCTGCGAAGGCAGACGAGAAGTAGACAGGAAAGCATGACGGTCTCAGAACTGAAGCCTTCGAGGGTCAGCGGTCAGTCCAGGTCAAGAAGGGGACAATAAACGGGGAAGATTTGTTGGGTTTGAGTTGAGGCCCATTTGATGGAAGCCATTTAGAACCGCTTGGGGCCCCATGGAGAGGCTTTGGTCGCTGGAGTCACTGGAGCTCCAAAGCTGGGGAAGTCTTCAGAGCTGCTCATATCTGGGGCCTAGGAGGAAGAATAAAAAACTCTGAATACATCAGAAATATATACATACAGTGTATGTTCAAAGTTCCAATTTAAAAGTACAAATCATTTAAGTTTAAAAAAAAAAATTATCACCTTCTCACTGCCAGTGGCCCAGGGAGCCTCCCTCACCACAAAGCCCTTTGATTGTCCCCGGGGTTCATCTGCTGAAGCACCACCGCCACTGGGGGGTCTCATGTAAGCCATCTTTGCCTCATTCTCAACAACATCGGACATCTGAAGAAAAAAAAAAAAAAGCACCAACACAGGTCCAAATCAATTTAGCAATCATCAAAAGGACTGACAGTTCTGAGGGGTACAACTGTCAAACATGCCCACTTACATATTCCTCTTCCAGATTGAGGAGATGGTCAATGGCTTCGTCCACAAGCTCAGGACGTCCTGTGACAGTGACAAGGTTCGGATCTGCAGCCCCAGGTTGGGGGAATCTGAGGTCAACCTGCGCAAGGGACAAAAAACATTTTAAATTCATCTGCAACATACTGGCATTTGACATTCCTGACTTCTTCTCAGAGAGTAAACAGATTCACACTTGGGTGTACATTTTTTTTCCCCCCCACTCACCTTGAACTCGTCCATGATCTTGCGAATTCCCTTGCCACGTCCTCCAATGATGCGGGCATGGACCCTGCTGTCTAGAGTGATGTCTTCAGAGATCATCTCCTCCAGCTCATCCACAATAGCCTGGATAGCATCCCGCGCAGCTGTAGCGTTTTGTTCATAACCAGTAATGGCAATCTGGTCCTGTTGAGTGTTGGGGGGGTATGGACAAGGTGAATGAAGAGATGCATAGAACTTGGATGGATCATAACACCAGTGTTAAGGAGAGAGAGGAAAAAAACATTTTACCCACAAAAATGGGTAAAATGTGTACTGGGTAACATTTTGTGTGTGCTTGCAACAGAAATTACAGTTTTTTGCAGTTTGTAAACCTCAATTGTGTTGTAAAGGCAGATTTTACATTTTCTTGCATGCTGCAAATAGCCTGTCAATTTGGTTTTATATTCTAAGGCAACATATTTAGTCATATTGTGTCATCATATCTTAGTTTTTATTCAGTGTAATTTGGTAGTGGTCACATCATCTGCTTCTCTACAGAGTGTAACACCATACCTGGTTCTCGTCATTCTTCTCTGGAAACTGGATGATAACATCATGTTCAGTGCGAATGTTGGTAATAATGGCACCTTTGCGACCAATGATCTTGGGGTGATACTTGGGGTCCACAGTGATGGTCAGCTTGAAGCTCCTGAGTGCCTGTAATTGTAGACAGAAGCAAATTTAGGTTGACTGACTTGAGTGGTGCAGCCACTGCAGCGAAATCAGTGTGCCCCCCCCCCACTGTCCTTGCTGGGACCTGGTAGAACTGCTAATGAAAATCGCCTGCCTCCCGTTGCCTGAGAGGACATTGCTTGGTAGGTAGTAGGCAAGTGGAATCCAGTCACTAGAGGCAATTTGAATCTGTAGTTATGCTCTGGCCTCCACAGTGTGCGCAGTTACACTCCGATCGATCAAGATAAGTTTTTCCACAATGGCAAGTGAATTGAAACAGACAAAAATCATAGTCTCAGCTGGAGACAAATAACCAGATTCCACAAGTAGTTGATCTAGATCAGCAAATCTTGCTACAAAAGTAAAGCCAATTTGACCACAGCGAGTTACAAATTTGAATATAATTGTCCATTTAACTCCACCCAAAGTAAAGCATGTTACAACAATCAATCTATCCAGGGTGTGTACTTCAGTAGAAGTCTCTGGTCAGCAGAATATTTCAGGTCAGGAAGAGCCTGCAAAATACCGTTTTAATAGCTGCAGGTCCTGTTTTAATAGCTGCAGGGGGTGCATGTAGCGCACCTGAAGCATGCAACAGTAAGGGTGGAGCACAGTTGCATCATTGAAGAGCTCAAGATGGAAATCAATAAAATTAAGAAAAGGAGATTACAAAACAACGTATTAACACATCAACCTCACAAATATTGGATATGTAGTTACTCATCAAGTCATTCTATAATCATAACATGTCTATTCAATACTCCAGCCAGCACTGACCCGATCCTCCTGCTCAGACTGCAGTTCCTTGACACGCTCCAGGAGACCTTCCTTGGCACGCTCCAGGTGAGTGGCCAGGCCAGTGATGGCGATTATATCAGACTTCAGGTCATGAGCAGGCACTTGAATATTAACCTGCAGGAAATGCATAGAAAATGTTTTTAACATCAAAACCATTTTTATGTGAACACAGGTTCCAGGATCTGTACTCGGCACGATGCACACTCAAGATTACAAACCTCAAATTCATCCATCATCTTGCGAATTCCACTTCCTTTCTGCCCAATGATGTAACGATGTAGCTCAAAAGGCACTTCAACCTCAATAGTGACTGGAACCAAAGCCTGGAAGGAAATAAAGTAAATTGAGTTCCAACTGAGAAATCAAAGACTGCATGAGGGAAGTTATTCAGCTATGAACACTGACCTTCAGCGCCTCCACAGCAGATTCACATCGCTCCTTACGGCCCGAAAGCACAATCACGTCACACTTCTTTGGTGTGGCCAAATCCAGGGGCTCCTTCACCTCTCCATTGGGCTCGCCATTCTCCTCAACAATTTCTGCATTGGGAGGAGCTGTAAAGGATAGAAGAGCCTTGTAAAGAAAGTGATCAGGAAAAACAAAAAAGGGCCATTTCGGTCAAAAGTCAACAGAAATGTACTTACCATTGGGGTCCTCACGGTCTGGGAACTTGATTTGCACATTGTGATCTCTGGTAATCTGCTGGATCCGTGAGCCCTTAGGACCCATGATGGAACGGTGGAACTTCTGAGCAATGATGCATTCAATGGTCACTTGGGCATCCTAAAAAAAAAAAAAAAAAAAAAGGGGGGGGGGGGGTAATAATTAACTCAAATGCTCAACAGGACCTGGCTCGTCAGCTTTTAATTCACAAAGATGACAAAAAGAAGCCTCTGGATGAAGCACAGTTGTGGCCACTCACCAGATCCTCGATTATCTCCACCATGCGCTTCTTTGCTGCCTCCACGCAGTCTTTGGCTCCCTTGAGGGTGACCTTGTCACTCTGAGAGCCGGTACGAGGGAAGCTCACCATCACACCACCGTATTCATCTGCAAGGTCCCTGAGGACTTGGCCACGGCGAGCCACAAAGTAGCGGTGGTGCTTGGGGTCGACGACCATGTGATCCTCCACAACGTTATCCTGACAAAACATTCATACAGCGAAAGTCACCCTCAACAACAATGTCCTGACAAAACATTAATAAACATTAATATCGAGATAACCACCCTAATGTCTACAAATCAAGGGGAATGATTGTCAACTACAAACTAGCTCAAACTATCACAGCATTTGTGGATATCTATATTCGATACTTTTTAATGCTCCTTTATAGCACCTTTCCCAAAAGTGCATCCCATGGCAGAAGAGACCATGCAATGCAACAGCCTGATCATCTGGAACAGTTAGGGGGCTTACTCAAGACACATCAAGTCCAACACACAAAAACACAAACCCCATTTAAACAACAAATCTATATTTACTTCAACACTCTTCAAAAACTGCAGATCATGGCAATCATCACTCACCATCCAAAGTTTATAGGGCACAAGTGGTTACAATGAATAATGAAAATCCTTGTGCAGTGAGATTTTGAAGAAAAGGCATACTGGTTGTCATCAATGTGATGCTGTCCGTTAAGGGATCTTACCAGACTCTTGATCAGCTCCTCCAACTCCTTCTGGGCCTCACGCACAGCCTCTTCTGTTCCAACCACAGTGATGAGCTCCTGATCCTGATCTTCTGCTGTAGGGAAGATGATCCTGGCACCGGTGCTGTCACGCACCTTGCGAATGTTTCCACCACCTTTCCCGATCAGGAACTTGTGGTACTCCGGCTTGGCACGCAGCTCAGCAGTGTGGCTCTTTATTTGCTGGATAATGATTAAAATCCAAGTCAACCACCATTACTAAGCCTATCTCTAACCTCCCAAACCATGTCTGACTAATGTCCAGACCCCCCCACAGGGACCACTGCACTGGCAGATCACAAGTTGGCAGTGATGCAGCCTGGAAACCAGATGAACTGCCACAGGAAAACAAATCCCTGTGGAGATTGGTCTGGCGTTTTGGTGACCAATCAGACCCATGGAAATACATCTATACACAAATGTTCCAGACAAATATCTATGCTGTGATAATAGTCTGACAATGCCAGGCTAGCCCTCATGTAAATTAACAGAGTACCTTAGGGACTTCTCTTTAAAAATGTCCACCAAGCAAATCAGAGAGCTAGAAGTTGAGCTGAGTAAAAGACTAAAATAAAAACACACCTTCTCCTCTGCCAAGGCCAGCAGCTGCTGCTTGGCTTTCTCTACATCCTCAACTGGGCCTCGGATGGTGACTTTGTCGATACCAGAGCCCTCAGTGGGAAAGTGGATGTGCACTCCACCACACTCCTCCATAATGGAGCGCACAAAACGTCCCTTCGACCCAATCAAGGAGTTGTGCAGCTTGGAGGGGATGGACACCTCCATCTCTGTGATATTTGCCTAAACACAGAACAAGCGATTCATTAGGCATAAATCCAAAACTATCCTTCTTAAGCATCTGCCAAAGTGATGTAGATGGACAGCACAAATAGAAATAAAACCCTACCAGCTCCTTTTGAATGGCCAAGATGCGAACTCGGGCAGCCTCACAGTTTGCCTTCTTGCCAGTGATGACTATCATCTCAGAGTTGCTGTTCTCAGCAGGCAAATCAATCTTTGTGTTTGTTTCCTCACGAATCTGGAACAGAAATAATAAGTAGTCTGAAAGAAAATACCTTGGAACAAAGGTGTCAACGATTCATTATGTTCAGGGTCTCCAAGTTACCTTCTTGATGTTTGCACCTCCTTTGCCAATGATGTTCTTGTGGAACTGCTTGAAGATGGGGACTGAGACAGAGAAGCTGTTCTCCACCTGACCCAGGTGAGAACACAGCGTTTAATGACTACATCTCGAGATAGTGATTACCGTATTGTCCCGAATGTACGTTTTTATTCCCCAATCCAAATGGTGCATAAATTGGGGTATAATCAGGGTCTAGTCTTTTGGCATGCCATTACACATCCATGCCATCAGATGGCCCACTCATGCTAGCTACACTGAAACACCACACAAGTGCACAACAAAACCAACACAAAAGCTGCAAAATGGAGGAAGCGGGGCAACATGAAAGTGGACCATTGATCAAAGTGGCTCAAAACGTGGCCAAGTTAACAGAGAAGTTATGCCTTATTTATCCAGCTCCAATCAACACGGCAGCACTGTAAACAACCAACACTGACAGGTCCGACACTTTATAATGATCCCGTAGCAACAGTGCCCTTAATCTTAGTTCCCACCTATAATGTTATGTAAATGCAAGAGACCCAAGACTAATTACTGGAATAAGACAAGCCAAAATCCTCCATTTTATCCCATTTATACAATTGAGATTAAATTAATTGGGGGGGGGTCGTCATAATCGGGACAATACAGTATTCTTCAGTGTTGCCTTATTTATTATTGTTTGGTACAGAGTGCATGCCATTTAAATCACTGCTATTAAGGACATCTTTGAATTTTCATAACATAAAAGGCATACCATGTCGGCCACTATCTTCTGCATGAACTTTGCACATTTCTCCACCTCGGTCCTTGGTCCCCGAAGCTGAACGATGTCACTTTTTTGTGCTGGATCAGGAAAGTTGATGATGACCTTGAAAAGGTTCATAGAAAGGTTAAAAACCCTTCAAATACCTGAAGTATAGACCTTTACCCACTTTGCTCTCAGAGAGTGCCCTCTTGTCAGAGGCAGTTTAATGAACAGGACAATGGTTGAAGTAAAGCACTCACCTCTGGGAATTTGTCTCGTACTTCCTTTATATTCTCTCCTTTTTGCCCAATGATGGCTCTGTGAAAACGCTGTTCAATGATCAGGTCCTTTGTACGCTCATTCTCCTGCAAGAGGAAATTAAGTTGTGTAAAAGATAACATATCATGGCCTAGTTTGTGAAACGTTAATATTTAAGTGCAGAGAGTTGAGACCCACCATGCGTGACGCAAGCTCAAGCAGCTCCTTCTTGGCTTCCTGAACACCCTGGGGGTCCCCCTCAATGCGGATCAGGTTACTCTTCTCATTGTCAGGGGGAATGCGGACAGTCACCTTGTGTGCTTCTTTGATGCGGTTTACTTAAATATTAGAGAATTTTCAGTTAGAAATGCCCAAGACAAAGATGGTGATTAGAACAGAAGTTAAGGTCAGGTACTTACTGTTAACACCGCCTTTCCCAATCAGGTGTCTGTGGAATTTGGGATCCACACTGATTTCTGCATAGTCCATCCGGCTTATCTGTTGGGAGAAGACAGGCAGTTAGTGATGAAATCTTATGGCTTGACTCTGTAAGACAAATTGTTCCTTTTGTTTGATTATGGGATCACTTCAGAAACTGCAAGACCAATTATAGTTGGTTTATCTGGGATCATCTCAGACACATTCTCTAGGGAATTCTGCGTATTGGTCAAGGATGCACCCCAATGCATTTTATAGTGAAAACAACTTACACTCATACATCATGGACTGGATCCAGTAATGGGAGCCACGATGACATTAAACCCAGTCGTTGTTGTTGTTTTTTTTAAACAAAAGGTTCAGTAAAAATCTTCAAACAATGCCTATGTAACTTCATACTAGATATTCAGTGAAGGAATCTACACTACAGATGAAAATATTTAACTCGTTTGACTGGCATTACAGGTTTTCACAAACCATATATAATATTGTGTCATGACTCTCATGCCTCAACTTGCTGAATTTGAATATGAACTATGAAACCCAAAGCAAAAGGCAAGAACACATTGAAAATTCGTGAAACTCACCAGATCTGTAACAATAGCTTCAATCTGGGTATGGACCATCTGCAAGTCTTTGGTGGGACCCTCCAAGGTGATCTTATCTTCTCCCTCAGTGAACTCAATGTGCACCTGAATACAAAAGCATAAGTTTAAAAACAAAACCCAACAGCCAAACAAAAGCCCTACATTATGAATTATTTCCAACCTTGGGCATTTGCTGGGTGATTTTGGCAAGATTCTGCCCCTTCTTGCCAATAATGAAACGGTGAAGCCAGGAAGGAGCCGAGACTGAGGACACAGTATAGCTGTTGGCCTGCAAACAAGAATGAGTTTCTCATGTTAGTCGCAGTCATGTTTTTTTCTACAAGATGCTACACTCTGTAGCATCATCAGGCATACACTACTATGCTCCAAACTTCCAAAGTGTAATACTGTTATACGGGTCTTTTTTCCACAATCTTAATTTAAATAAACATACCTTAGCATAAACTTCGGTGAGTGCCTGGCCTAGCCGGTCTGGCTCCCCACGAAGGATGACAGTTTCTGAGCTGCTGTCAGAGGGTGGGATCTCGACCGAGACGCCAGTTTTCTCCAGGATCTCCTGCAGTGTGTTTCCCTTGGGGCCGATCACGTACTTGTGCTGCGACTTCTTCACCTCCACTGCGATGGTAGTGGTATTCTTCTTCTGACAAGAAATGACATGTCATATACACACCCATATATAGTATATAACCAATATCCAACTTGTAGGCCATGTGAGGGCCGGGCTTGGCCAGGAAAAATAAAATAAACTGCTGTCAGACTGGCATTTCTTCTAGTACAAAACCAATGACTTATTGCCTCAAATTAAAATAAACTGGATAATTTTGAGACCGATCTGATTTTTTTATGTCTGATTTTGATATGCTACCCAGCGATCTCCCCAATCTGAGCCCGTGCAATAGGCACATCAGAATAGGAAAGCTTGACCTGCATAGGAACAGTTGCTAAACCATTTGGATTGCCATCAGACAGTGACTAAACCCCACCCTTTGGGGTGGGGTTTTGAGAAGGGCTGATTGAAATGTGTGGGGTGGGGTTTTGAGAAGGGCTGATTGAAATGTGTGATGAAATTGAGTGGTGATTTTAAGTTAAGGATTGCAGCTTTTAAGAATGAACGTCTCACAAAACTCACAATTTAGTCCCCTATAAACATCAACCTAGCTTGGTATACAGGATTACCTTCTCTTCATAAATCTTCTTGATCATAGCCACAGCAAGGGCCACCTGCTCTTTCTCCCCAGTGATGACAATCTCTGTTTTGTTGACGCTGGGTGGTGGGACGTTGATGCGTGCTCCAGTCTCCTGCATCATCTCACCCACCAGCTTGTTGTAGGCACCAGTGAGGAAGGGGTGGTACACCTTGTCGATGTTCACCCTCTCCACTGCACGTTTGTCCTGAGGGGAGGAACATAAAGAAATAATATAATAAAGCCCTGCCATCTTACTTGCACATAGAAAGTGAACGCAGTTCGCATGGACAAAAATGGAGTGTGTGAAGCACAGATCGACAAGTTGGCCTGGATTGCATAGTCAGTAGTTCACAGAGTTCACAAAAAAGAAAATCCAGTTATACCAGCTCACAAGTCACAACCCATGAGTTATTCTGTAGTTATGCCATTCGCTGACTATTATGAATATTTCTATGAGACATTAAAATAATCTGGTCAAGACAATACACAATAGATTTATATATACACACAAACACGCAGGCATTAATTGCAATTAAGAAATTCCTAGAAAACTCAGAGACATAAGCTCAGTTAAAGTTAACTGGAGACAATGGGTTAAAGGTCTTTACTGCCTCAGGATATGTTCCGTTAAAAACGACAAGTAATTCTGGTCTTAAAAATACTTTGTAAGCTTTTCCCCCCAGTGGTGGATTACACAAGATACTGTAGCTTCTACCAATCTATTGCAGCCGTTTTGGCTTCTGGATTACCTGCTCAGCAGAGATCAACAGAACCTCGTGCTTGGCCTTCTCCAAGCCCTCCTTGGTACCAGAGATTTTGATGGCGTTGCTGGGGTCGTCGGGTCGTGGGATCTGGATTTTAGTGGCGGTCTTGAGCTCAAGCTCCTGAAGCTTCTCCCCATTTTTGCCGATGACAAAACGATGATGTTCCTTGGGAATGGCAACAGTAGCTGAAGCCTGTTGAGGACAAATTCATTCAAACATCTAAAATTAGTCAACATTATGTGGACCAACTATATAGCTCATAGGGTTTGTTGATTAGCTCTTAACCTGAGTCTGCAATCGGGACACAATCTCCTTGCGGGCCTTCATCACAGCATCCAGCTTTCCAGACACCATAATGGAGAGGCCCTGATCTTTAGCCATGGACAGTTCCAGGTGGGCACCGGTCTTGTGCATGATGTCCACACAGACCTTTGCTTGGTCCCCTTCCCCGAACTGGTTGATGTCCCTGTACTTGCGCTCTTCCAGTGGCACATGGAAAACCTAGTTCAGATAGTAATAAACACAAGACAAAAAAAAGGTACAAACAGATGACCTATGGTCAGTAACAACCTGATCTTAAAAACAAAACATGTAATGACATGTTCTGGCCTGAAATCAATTCAAATTAATATAATGAAAATGCCTGCATGAGTTTTGCCCTCAAGTTACAAAAGTTTAGATAAACATTATGCTGAAACAAGGCAACTACTTCTAAGACGTGTAGCAGACAGTTGGACTGCAAAGAACAACACATTCAGATGTGCCCCGCCCCCCTCCCCCATGAACCGTTGCACCCCTAGAATTTGCCCGTTGCCTGATTCTGGGATACATGGCATCTCCACATGCAGTGCGTCATGGAGCAGGGTCTGTCTAGTGTCCACAGTGACAGCTCAATCAACCTGCTTCGTCCAGAGTGTGACATTCACTTTATCCTGTGGGATTTATGCAATTATTTCAGCTCTTTCTGTCAGAATGTTGGTTCTGGACTCTGATCTGAATAGTCACATGCTGCCATCTGATTCACACGTAAATACAAAGCATCCCATTTTCACATCAACGAACCACCGACAATTTCCATTTTGGAACTGCGATAGTCGCTGAAAAGCGATAGTGGGGATTTGTTCCAGCCTAAAGCTGGGTGTACAGATGCTGTGAAAACATACGCTACCTGGGTGATAACGGATGACTTGAGAGGACGGATCTTTGAATTCCAGGCACCAGCTGATTCCTGGTTCCCCTCAGAAGCGACTGCCTTCTCAGGCAGAGGTGGGAAGGCATCCTTGTAGGTAGGAAGGCTTTCCTCTTCTGGCGCACCGCTGGTTCCTGCCACAGGAGCTAAACCCATAGATATCCAAGACTGAGATATCTGCATTTCAGATGAGGCATGCACAATTGCACAGTAAAATGTAGTCCTGAGCCATTAAGTTCAAAATCCAGGGACAAATACTTACCACCATCCTGCTCCGTCAAGAGACCACTACGGTGCTCATTAAAGCTTTCCTGCGTAAGTACGGCGATTGAGCTCATGGTTGAAATCCCACTTAAACACGGAGTCCGAGTGTGCCACTGGAAATTAAGATTAACATGTCAAAAATCATATGCAATGACCAAATCATCACTTACCTGTAAAAAACAATTTATGAATGATACCGGGGAGGGAGGGGCTGCATGGCATAGATCAGCAATAAACAATAAGCAGATGCATGTATGAACAGAGCTGCTGGAGGTCAGGACAGTTTGACCAGCACAGACTAAACAGCTCGAAGGCAAAGGACACGTGACCATTGGTTACATGCCCATTTTAAAAGGGTGTGAAATGGGCACGTTTAACATAGTAAACAAGCTTATCAATAAGTGGACTTTGAAATTGTGACCATTATCTAATCTTACTTTATCAAAAAAATAAAAAACGCCATGCTCTGTTGTGATGATTTACCATGTCAGCACTCAGTGTGAGAATGTGGTCTGATTGACAGTGATTAGGTCTCTCACTGTCTTAGGGTCATTGAAAGAAACTGATTAGCCCTCTATACAGTCTATGTCCAGGGTTATTCTAAGCCTTGCTGATAGGCGAGCAGGCTCCAAGGTTAAGACAGGATTTCCCCACTGGCACATGACCCCTCAGTATATCCACATAGAATGGGATTAAAGTTAGACGTCCTCCGTTTAACAGCACTGCATTCCTATGATTTTGAGAGTGATCAGAACCATAGTTCTAAATATTTAATAGTTTCTAATCACCCACAGCCTCTACTCAAAAGTTGCTTTTTAAAAAGGTTTTAAAGTCTTAAATAAAGCCTCCATGTTGCTGCTTTATTTCACAGCAGCCAGCAAGAACTTCAAATGAAAGAAATTCAATCCATAGACAGAATAGCAAATGGACTCACAGAAAGCTTCTTGTTCATCTCAATGGTTTTTGATCTCGGGCTTAGTATGAGACAACTTAATATACACCAATATGTCATTTAAGAAATATTTTGGTGATTTGGTCCAAGTATGCTTGCATTTTAAAAGCACAAAAAAGAAAACTCCCATAGGTTATGGAGAATCACCCCCTCAATAAACACCAAGTTAAGAGTTCTCAAAGGGCAATAGGTTAAAACAGTTTCGTTCCCAGTTGCATTAGACCCCATTAGTGGCCTCTTCCTCACCAATGTATCCCTGAAGTTAAGACGCCAATGTACATTACAGCTCTGTGTAGTGCAGATGTGGTGCAGACGGATCCTATTGCGGAAGCATATGTGCTACAAGCTTCCAGATAATGCTATGGACAAACAATTGGAATCAAGTCAAGATATCTAGCCAATTATTCTACCCAACGCACACAATGGCTGGTGTTAGAACATTTGATCTAGGTGTTTGGTTGGGTTTCAAAAGGTCAGAGAATTATCTTACCAGCTAAATGGTCAGTTACCAGATAATCCGTCCTGTAAAGCTGCCTGTTGGTGTCAGCCTGCCAGCTTTTGCCTAAAGACAGAAAGTGTGGAAAAATGGTTGAACTATAAGCCGATCATACATTTTTATATCATAAAATACACCCCTTTATTCCACAAAAGAGCACTGATGCTTTTATAGCATCTACCTGATTTATTAATGCTACAGAGGTCTAAACAAGTCAGGTGAAACACAATTGCCCCCATCCTTGCAGTTTTCTACAAAGTGCAATAGTTATTGACAGACTTTATAGAACCATAGTGTTGAGTCATCTGCTACATGCAAACGCCACGACTACAAGCAGTTTCAGGTGCAGCTATATCAAATTCTAAACGACAGATACACTCCCAACGACCCATTTTGATGGTTTGAAGTTACAGTTTGATGCAACCAGTACATTAACCAACAGGGTAGTTATTTACTTGCTAGGCCTAACAACTAATCCAACAAAGGGGGCATAAATAACTAGTGATGGGTGAATCGTATCATTATCAGTCACGACTTTACACACCCAGCTTCAAAGCTGATCAACATTTTGACAGCTACCCAAGAAACACTGAATTGGTAGCGCTGGTTCCTTCGGTCGATCACCATCATTGTGGGTTTAGTCTGCATGTATCGAAATAGCAATTAAGAGAGGGTCGATAAAAAGGTTCTTATGTCAGCCCTCGGGTATAATGCAGTCTACATTGATGTCGCCTAAATCTCGGATTAAGGTTTTAATCCGCTAGGTAGCTAACGTTAGCTACTAATTATATGCTACGTGGTTAGCTGACGTTGACATACGCAAAGAAATAAACACCACTATATAACACCTTTACAACTGAAATGTAAACTATCGCCCCTGTCAAAAGTCTGCTTATGCTTCCCTTCATTGTACGGGGTTTGACCACACAGCCAGTGAAACGTAGCCGTTCAGAGCCTGCCATTTAGCCAACTTGCTAAAAAACTTTGCCCGTGTATTTGAGTGCTGTGTGACACGTAGCCGTGTAGGTGGCTACGAGCTAATGCTAGTTAGCCTGGGGGAGAGAAAAAACTGTCACTATTGAAACAGTAAACGCTATAGCTCACGTCATAACCACGGCGGTGCGGTGTAATAAACGCACACCAGCGGTATAAGTGAAAAACAAAACGTGACAGTAGTGCGTTGTTGTTGTTGTTGACCGTCTTGCCATAACGGTCACGTCTAGCGGAATGCGGTGTGAACACTGACTGAACACCAACAAAGTGTTATGGTCAAAACTGTAGTAGCGCTACTAGCACAGGCTAACATTAGCTACCGTGAACAGTTTAATTTGTAGTTCTCAGCGCGAGCCTTTTAACAAAAATAAATGACGGGTTAAATTGCCGTGGGTACTACGAGTGTCTACGACGTGGACTCTGTCGGCGACACATGAGAAGAACACGTCGTTGTTTGCCAAGCGAAGTGGCTCGCGCGACCCAACTCTAGAGTGAGCCTTTAAGTCCACGTAGGCATAAGGACCACAGCTGACACGGAGTCACAGACAGGGCCACGATGTGGCTACGGCTACATTCTACTACAGGAACACTTTATACTCGTGATCCATGCGTGGCAGACGCCGCGTCATGTCCTACCCTAAAACAATCGCGTTACAGAATTGAACTAATAATAGAGAGACAACTTACTTATTTGTACGTTCTCGTCTGCCCTAAAGGTGCAGAAGCTGTGATGAAATTCCACTGGCGAGAAGGTGGGATTGAAGCCTGACCCATATATACTAGAGCCGCCCACCAATCATGGCTCCGAACGTCACTGTTCGGGAGGTCCGGTTACAATTCACAGGTTTTTTTTCGTGGACTGCAAAAACTCTTGCATAACTTTCTTCTGGGATTCATTTTGTCACATCGCCTCGCTGACATTATGCAAGCCACCATGATTTCACCGACACCGTAGAAAGTAACGTGTATAAAGACAAACCCATCATGTATCTCTCGCAGCTTTTCACTTGTTAATCTAATATAATAACAATACATACACTAGCCTTCATTGTGGCTGTGCTCAATTCAATCTAAGTAGCCATGGGTGTGATAAAACAAGCAACAGATCTATCTGTTACAAGCAAATGTAAACAAACCAAGCTTCCTCTCCACAGAAATGAGCAGTCATTTCTGCTCCAAAGGGGTAGCCTACTGACGTCATTTTTTATTTGTAACATGGTAATAACACCCGATGGAGATGCACTCAAAAGGAAGCAAAATAGGCATAGAGCACAGAAGAGAGAAGGGTGCTCCCTGAAATAAATGTTAGGAATGAATGAATGGGGTAAGACAGTCACAACACATCACAATCACCTGAAAGCATATAACACATTAATTGCCTGAACACATTTCCTATGGCAAATAACAAATAAACGCTATAAACAAACAAAACATGGGAATGTCCCCAAGGCATGCCCCAAGTCCTAAGTTACTACAACTGAAGTTCCAATGAACGCTCGGGGGTGGGGGGGACATGGGCCGTTAGGAAGGGTGGACTACTTCCAACAGTCAGCATGCCAGAACGTACTACTACTGGAGGAGATACAATTAAAATTGCTTTACCTGCACAGGGTTAACCCTCAAGTGCTTTCTCCAGGAACACTTCAACAACACAGGATGTATGTGAACCAGGGTTATAATAGTTAACTAAAAAATGAAAACTAAAATAAAAAATAAATAAACATTTGAGTTAACTGAAACTAATAAAAACTAAAAATTAATGCAAAAAACTATAACTAAACTAAAACTGTAATGTGGGTTCAGAAAACTAACTAAAACTAACTGAAAATATACCCAAAATACCCGTAGTTTTAGTTTTTTTTTTATAAAGCTTTTAAATTCAAAATGAGTTGGTGACCAGCATGAGGAGGTACGAGTTCCATAACACTGGGGGTACAAATTGTGTTCCAATCTACTAAGAAACTCAAAGTCCTATACCTGACAACCAAAGCACAGAAAAAATAAAATAACAAAAACTAAAACTATAACTAAACTAACATTTACTAAAACTAAATATTTTCACAGAAATAAAAACTAAATAAAAACTAGCAAACCCGCTCTAAAAACTAACTAAAACTAACTGAATTATTAAATAAAATGTCAAAACTAACTAAAACTAAACGAAAATGAAAAAATCACAACTATAATAACCCTGATGTGAACCAGGGACCTTGTTTCCCATTCATAGATATTACCAACACGGGCGTCAACAGGTGGGGAAAGGTTTTTATGTGTATTTATACTGCAAAGCTGCACAGTGGGGGCCCAGTGATAAAAAAAAATGCAGGGGGCCCAAAATTTGCAGCAATGGCCCTGATTACGGACTTCTGTGTTATCCATGTTCAGTTGCAATATTGAGGATGCATTGAGGTGCATTGTGAGCATTAAGTATGCATGACTAAGGAAATTGTTGATCTTGTGTCAAAAATGGCCTGGTACTTTGTCCTATTGACCCTGAAGTTCAGATATAATCTTTGGCTTGGCCTAACTGACAAAGAGAATTGTTTCATGTATGGAGGGGAAATGGCCATGGCTGAATGTGACTGTGCTATCTTATAATCACTGATCATTTTATCCTCCTCCTTCCACCACCAGTTCACCTGAACATTTGCAGCTGGATACTAGAGGCATCACATGGCGAGCATTTGTGCAGCATCATATCCCGGCAAACCCCTCAGTGTGAATATTCACACTCACATCTCACACAATTCTTGTAGATCCTGTCAACATAACAAAGAGTTAGGGCCTGGATTGCTTGCTTAGCGGTCCAGGCACCTATGTTCCCAATGTAGCCTGTGTGTATATCTCTCTTTCTTTTCTGTTCATCTTCACTGAAAACTTTATAAAGTCAGAAAAGCAACAAAATAAAGAATTTAGTATTAGTTTGTATTCGGATGACGGTAGTTAGTGTAGTGGAGTAGAGTTAGGGGCTGTTGTGTTTGTGGTGTTAGTAGAAGAACCAGAAGAACCAGTAAGGAGATGAAGATTCGAATACACAGCTTCATCTATTAACAGTAATAATGAAGAACATGGAATTTCATAACCACGATGCTACAAAAAAAATACATTTATGTTTTAAAATGTACAGAAAACGTATATAATTTTGTTCTGTTTCAACAGAATGATATGAGGAGTTCAAGCAATTCAATAAAAAGCAGATGTAGACTTCTGCCTATTTCTGCTTGTGTCAGCTAAGACCAGAAATAATATGCTAAACACAATCCATTCTGATATATGAGTTGCATAGTTCATAGTCTGGCAAAACATAACTTATATAATGTAAAGCATAAGCCATTGCATTGGCAAAGGGAGATGAGCTACTGCGACTTCACTTTGACCTAGACAAAAAAGTACGATGAAGTACTGTAGGCAGAAGTACAAGCCATTCATTGTCAGAATTGCAACCTAGGAACATCACCCAAGATACTGTGTGTGTCCTCCTTATATTAGGATTCAAAATATTTGTAAATTAAACTAAAAAGGTTGTGTTGTTATACTTCATTTTTTTGGGTAGTGTGGCACAAAAGTACAATGTAATATAAAAGTATGTTGTAAGATGTAATATGCTACATGCTACACTCCTGAGTCCAAGTAATAAGTAATATAATCGTACTTTCATAAGTAATATTACTTTCATAAGTAATATTGCCCAACACTGTTTATTAGATAGGGGCATATCATTTTTACATGGGAAAAAAAAACTGAGTGACGCTGTTCTACCAATACTCTAGTCTGTATTGGTATAATAGCGCCCCTGTTGATACGCTAAACATAGTGAGAGGTATACAGGTGTACATACCCAGAGGGACAAAGCCAGGCCTTGGAGTGGTTGCACCACTCAAAAAACAGGAGAGGGCGCTGTTTAATAAGCCAACAAAGTCTCGTAATTTACGTTAGGCTTCTTGACCACAGCTCTTGACCCAGTCTAAGCACTATTATGAAGTTGTTACAAACTGCAGATGATCATTTGGAGGAACGCAGCATTTGAAGTAGGCCTACCCTATATCTTCACCAAGAAGACCCAAACCAAACACGCCTGTTTTTTCATCGGTGTTAAAAGAAATGTGTGGAATTATCTCCTCCATCATGGCCTCGTCCCCATGCTTTATTATTTTGTTCCATGACTCATAAATAGATGGAAAACAACCCTGAAAATGTAGTGTTACATACAACGTTGATATACAAATCTATCTACAATGGAGCTGAAAAAGTGTAAATTCTAAAACTTAAACAGACTACATGTAGGAAGGACACATCCATATTATTAAGCAAAGTAAATCTTCCCCTGCTCAATCCGATGCCATTTGAACCAATGGTGAGGCGAAAGGGGTTGCATTACCCAATGACAAAATAGTCTCCGTGCAGCGCTCACTCATTCTGACGACGACCATGGATCGGAGTGGAGTAGTACTTTTCGATGGTACGAAGTTTTAGGACTTTCGTTTCGAGGCAAACAAAGGGTAAGATTGCTATTTTGTAGTTTAACGTACAGCTTTTCCAGAGAAAATGACAGGGTTACGAATATGAATGCTTCTCTTCGATATAACCATGAATGACAATGGACCTTTAGTTTTGATTCTTCCCCCCTGTGCCTCACCTTCGCCGTGTTTTATATGTTCGTCCATTCCTGACTTCGGATTGTTTTGAGAATGCTTCCTTAATTGCATTTAAATAACCGTAACCGCAGCCTGTAATCGCAACCGTATAGCATAATAACATCTCGTATGGCCCTGTAATGATTAGGGCCTGCACACAAGAACTTAATGCGCTCCTTTCTTGCATTATTTTTGGACGTCAGCTACTCTGTGTATGTTCATAGTCTGCTTGTTGAAAGTTTCTATATGCATACTTTAAATACCGCTCTGTGTGCTGCATCGACTGTGCACTTGGGGATAGAAAATTAGCGAGTTGTAGTAAGCTAGACTGCATCCTAACGTTGAATGAGCTCCACACGTTCACCGACGTGAGACTTTTCAAGGTACTGGCAGTGTTGGGGATTGGATAGCATACTAACTAGCCTATTCGAGAGAGTCAAAGTTAGTTCTTTGAGTTCGTGTCCAACAACGCCGTCAAAGTTGCTGTGATACACGGACTACACAGAATAGACTACCATGTTCCAAATAAACCGTATTTTTCTACTGATGGATTCCTCGATGTCCAGGCCTGCCCTTGACTTTTTCCCTTCTTATTCTCTCCCTTGTATTTGCAGGGGTGAGGTGTTTTTACTGGTTCATTGAGCAGTAAAAATGGGGGAGACCGAGGGGCTGTACAGGGTACTTCAAACTCCTGGCACACGGCTGGGGGCCCAGTTCAACGCTGGTATCAGTACCCTGGAGCCCGGTCAGAGCCTCGGTGTCAACATGGCGAGTGTAGGGGGCAATAAAAGCCACCATGGGAGAGGTGGACTACAAATCCGTGTACTGGGGTTGGACGACACCCAAGAATTCTATGACGTTGAGGTAAGATTATTTTCATGACAGCCAGCCCCTACATGCAGTTTATATTATATATTTTTTCTGTTGTTCTAAGGACACATCTTGTACATTGGTTTGAACAGAGAGGAGTGAAGACAACATAAGTGTCTCTTATTAGCACAGTTGGTCCCCAAACCTTTTGACCTCAGGGAAACACATTGACACTCATTTATCCGCCGACCAACATTAGAAAATGCCAAGGAAGCCTCATAAGAGAAGATTCTACGGCTCTAGCAGTGATATTTACCTATTTTAATTTCAAGGCCCCCAAAATGACCCTTTAGGATCCATTTGGTTCCACTTGTGCATTCTGAGTTAAAGACCCATAAGAGTCCTTTTGGTTCCTTATTATCATTTTCTTGGCACCCCATGGAACTCTCTCAGTGACCCCTAGGGGTTCCCGGACCCCACTTTGGTAACCAATGCCTTAGCAACCCTGCTTGCGTGTGGCTTGGGCTCGGGCTTGTGACAGCTGCCACATGGCTTTGGTCCTGAAATCCCTTCCTCCTTAAGGCTTCTTACCCAGCAAGTTGCAACCTAGTGCAGCTACTCACCAGGCCACACTTTTTGTTTTCAGCCAGTGCTCTGTTCCCAGATATCAGAACCCATGTACTATCCACAATGTATAGCCATTTCTGAGATTGAGAAACGGAACCCATCCAGGGTTAAACCACCTTGCTTTTAATTCAATTGTTAAGTTTGTTCCCTTAGCAGAGAATGGCACCAGTTGGAACATTATTACCTATTGTCTAACCTTTTTTGAAGTCTGTTGTAATGTCCTTTCCATAGTGTATGTAACTTAAGGCATGATGAAAGGGGCCAACAGCATACAGCCTGTGTGAGCTCAATATTATAGTGGTTTGGTTCATGTGGCCCCTGACTGTACTAAGGTCATCATTTTTGCCACCACAGCAACCAAAGACTTTTGTCCACCCCATGTCCTATCCACTCTCGTCCAACTCTCTTGACAGAAACATAAACAGAAGAATCTCTTAAATCATTAAATATCCCCCCTTTTTAAATGACCTGTTTGTGAAAAGGCAATACTTAACCCATATTCTTTGGCTGTATTCTCTAGGGCTCTATACAAGCTCGCCATCTGACAACAACATGCTTAAAACAACATGCTTACTGCAGGTTGTCAGATTTGTAGATTGGCTACCTTTGCCTCATTGTATGATAGTGTTGTGTAATTGCTGTTTAAAAACAAATTGCATTTGGTAAAGATGTGCACTGTGCAGTATGTTTTGAATGACGTAAAAATCAGAGTTGATCCCTTAGGACGGCCTGGTTTAGAAAAAAACTCTAGCTCCACTTCACTTCTGTCTTTGTGTACTTCCCTAGCTGTTGCCAGAGTCATTCAAAAGACCAATAGGAAGTAATGAGGAAGGCACTATATCAGAGCAGGCTTCCTGCCTTCTCTAGTGGGACAAATGCACCCCAAACTGTAGTTTCCACATTAAATAAGCCCTCAAGGAGACACTGACAAATGGGTGCAGTGTTTTTTAATTTAACACTGTAATAAAACGGAGCTTGTAGGTGCTATTCAGTGAGAATACTGTAGTTTTAGTCTTTAGTGTTGATACAAGAACGGCTCTGGCCTAAATCCCTCTGTAGCCACAACAATAGTGGTTCTGACAGCTGTAGTTTGAGAGCCCTGTGCTGACTTCACTGGCAGACTTTTCATAATCTTATGCACCATATGTTGTTTTTAAGACTCATGCTAATGGACTTGACAGTCACGTTTTAATTTGTGTGGAAGTGGGCCTGTTTGCCATTGACAGGAAAGGGTATAATAAACCTTACTGTATATACCGTACTTAAGTAACTTTGGTCTCCCACTGACTTCCAAGTGTCTATACCTCTCGAGACGTTGTGAGCATGTATATTGGCTATTTGAAGTAATTTGAACTATTCTTAAATGTTTTTCAAAATAGTAAAAAAACATCAAAGAAGTTTAGGAGTAAGGGGTAAAATAGGGCTCCACTTTCACCACACTCTAAACCCTATGTCCCTAACTTCTTTGCCTTTTTATTATTTTGACAAAGCATTTTTAATAGTTAAACTAGCCAATCTACAGTACATTGACACGTTGAGCATGTAGGCTGTCCATTTTAGCAATTAAAAATGTTTTTCAAAATAGTAAAAAGGCAAAGAAGTTTGGGGATAAGGGGTTTCACTGTGACTGAAATGGAGCCCCAGGTTTCTTTGCAAACAAATGGCCAAACTTGTATGAGAAGAATAGGAAAAGATGTGCTACCTTTGCCCATATTATCATGACATGCACAGAATAGGGACAATAAGTGTGCACTTCAAAGTAAGCTTTGCATGTAAAGATGATAGCAGTGGCGAACGGAAATGAATGGCCACGTCAGTGGGGGGATTGGAGGGGGAGTGCACTTTGTCACTGTGCAGGCAGACTTCATTTTGCCAACAGCAAGATGGTGTCTGAGAAGCTCTGTTGTTCACCACTGCCTGCTTTATGTTGCTGGTAATTCAGTCTGAAGAGTTGTGGCCTGGCGAGGGAGGACAGGCTTTTATATGTTTATTGACACTGGGTTAGAGAGCTGAGCACACAGATCAGACAATATTGACAGTGAAAAGGCGGCTGTTTTTCATACTTGTACTTTCAAAGAAGTTTTCCTGTTCCTTGCCAACTTGTGGAACATTCTTCATTTATCATTTAGGTGCGACTGTAAGAGATATCTTTGCATTACCTAAAAATACTGCTTGTTTCTTTCTACTTGCTTTTATATTTTGCATAGACCATGACTACTTATGTATAGGAAAAAGGACATAAGAAATAGCCTACTCCATTTTTCTCTGGCTTGTAATTTAATCTTTTTTATGCTGTGCCATGAACACTGCATGCAAAAATAGATACAAAATTGTAGTGTTGAATGCTGTTGAAGGTCTGTGGCCAACAGCAATGAGGGACTGTCTCCCCTCATTTTCATAGTCTTAGTCATGTTTTGAGTGTGTCCTCCTGTTTTTTGGGTCTCCCAAAGCCCCTACCTTGCCCTCAACCTTCACAAACTTAGCTTCCTGCCATGCTCCTCTTCATCTCCTCTTGTCTAATGAAGAAGCAGAAAAAGGGCTCACAAAAACGGAAAATGTACGTGAGAATGTCTTCTGACATGTCTGTCTCACAGGTTGTGTGTTTTTTCCAAACTAATACACAGCCTTTCATGTTTCGGGACTATTGATTGTTTTTAGATTGTATAGAGACTGCCAATTAGTGACATCACCTCACAGCAGCCCACTGTGCGCTCTCTGGATGTGTTGATACGTGATCTGTTGCAGGTAACTGTCACGATCGTCATCAACATTATTTGCCTGTGTGGCTCTGTCTCCAGAACACTCCCACATCTCCGGGCAGGAGAAAGCACAGCCTTGTGGTTTCAGGGCAGGGAAACACAGGCCCCTTTTATCCTGCATGGCCAGCCCCTCTGCTAGCCTTCGCGTCCAAGCTCAAAAACATGCAAAAAGCCTGAGTGAGGGTGGGATGTCGAACCTAGCAGTATGAGAATGTGGTACAGTATAGGCCAGGGCACCGGTGGGTGGGAGGGGAAGGGGATCCAAGCCTGCCCAGGCCATGCTTTGCTCTGCGTTGGCAAACAAGCACATAAATAGCAAGGTTGACAACCAAGGGGGTTGGGATAGGAGGGGGATGGGGGGCACAGAGGGACAGTCTCCAGTGTTTAAAAGAGCAGCTCAGAGCAAGCGGTTGTAACTTGTGTCCAGAGTGAGTGGAGTTTGAGCTTGAAGTGCTTGGAGGGGGAGGGGCACTGCTCACAGTGCTCAGGAGTGCAGACCCACAGGAAGTTAGGCCAGAGGATTCCAAAGACCGGCTTTATGTTGAAAAACATGGAGGCTTTTTTCCCCCGTTATTTATAAGACAATAATTTATGACAATGTAGAGTTCACCAGTCATCAAATTATTAGCTTAGGAATGTGACCAAAAACAAAAATGAATGTGCTTCATAGGGTGTGCATTCCTTTTTACCAAATAGCATTCTGATGCATAGAATTAAAGGGACAATACTTGTCGTTGTGCATTAGGCCCCTAAAATAGTCGTTCTACAGGATTTACTATGTACTTTTAGCTCCACTCTAAAGACATTTTATGCTTCCAGGACAAGAAGTGAGGAAAGACAATTGATGTCGCTACTAGTAATTGGCTTGATTGAACTTGAGGATAAAAAGTGAAGGCGTCAGAATGTGGCCAAAATGTGATGTACAGTATGATAATTATATCCCAACTGATGCTATATTTTTGGGATCGGTACCGATTTTTAGAAGAACCTATACCGATGTTACTGATGTCTTGGACCGATGTTTAGTAATCAATTAAAATAAGTACATTTGGAAAAACCTCTAACTTCTAAACTACGAATAGAATACGACATTGAAAACAGATAGATAACAGTGCACATGCAACATCGTCATTCACTTTTGTGAAATAATTTTATACCTTACTTTTCTTTTCCTGGTCCAACGCATCTATAACGAGATGAATATATAAAATATTAAAATGTACTGTATATAGGCTATATAATATGATGAACTCTTGATTAACTGTTTGCAAGTCAAACTGAGAACATGACGATGCTTATAAAGATCGGGACATCGGGTAATTAACACTGATATCTGCAAATATATCGATATTGGGTAAATAACACAGATACCAATGTATCGGTACAGCTGATACTATATATCAGTCGGGCTCTAACAATGAATAATGACTTATGTATTTACTAGTAACCACCGACTTTGACAGAAAATCTCATTCATGATATACTGTACATTTTAAAAATAAAACCGACCTTAAGAATGGGTTGATGGCATCATCGACAGAAGTGAAGACTGATCATCACCACTAGACGCAGATCTCAGTAATTGGTTGGCATTGGAACTCTGGGGTTTATGCCTATGTGGAATATACAGTACATGCTTCTAAGAAACTATTTCTGCAATAGCACTAGCAGTGGTTCAAGTGTTAATCTGTAGTTCTGTGGCCTGCTGCTCGTGTTCCTAATTACATCCACCAGCTCAGCTGTCAGCCCTGCCCAGGCCTCCCACCCAACATCACTCTGTAGGTTGAAAGCAAACAGTGGCTAGGCCTAGACGGACGACTCAGAAACGACCCCTCATTCGGATTTAACAAAGCAGCACAGAATAATCCAGAGTACAGACGAGAGAGTTGTTTTATCCTGCTTTCTCACGCTGTCGGGTCAGATCTAATGCTTCTAAGCCATGGGTAATTGTCAAATGGCTCAGAAAGAGGTACTGTGTTCATGCATGGCCGCCAGGCTGATGTTTACAAGTGTCTGTGTGACACAGCAGACGTGACCAGAGCACAAGGCCCAACTGAACGCCTGATCCTGATTACTGTTAGCCAGTGTGTTATCTGCTGACGAACTCTCCAGCCAGCTGTCCCATCAGCGTGCGCAGCTTAATGTTTCAACACCATGCCTAGGATAACAAGATTAATCTCCCCTTGTCCAGGTAGCCATACGCAAGAGAAAATAAATGATTGGAAAAATTGGCATTAATCGAGTATTAAAAAATGTGACGCCCCGGTTCCAATTGTGTGTCTAAACAATACTGGCACATATTGATGAAACGCTGCCATTAAACCCCAATGGGGAGCCTTTGAACTTTGAATTGTCAAATTGTTCTCAGTCTTGTGAATGTAGCTGCTCTGGCAGGGAGCTGTAAAACGTAATGTCAATGAGAAATCTCAGCCTAGTGCCAAGAGCACAACAATGTACATCCTGCTGTGTCAAACACAAGTCCTGACACGGCCCTGCCATCAGTAGGATGTTCTGCTTGTTGACTGTTGGGCAATAAAATAAGCATTTTTCTAACAATCAATGGTCAAACCAGTCATGCAAGACACAAGCCCACTTTCCGCGAATTTAGTCATATTTGGTTTGTTTTTGTTTTCTTGAAACTAGTAGAGTTAATTGAAACTAGTAGAGTAGACTTCTCACATACTGTAGCTGGGTGCTTGTCCAAAACACGCAATCCAAGCTCCCGTTCTCCTGAAGAGGATGTCAGAAAAATGCCAGAGAAACGTGTCATAATCCCTGTTATGTGTGGGGCTTGATTAAGTGACCAACTGACCTCCCTTTTAAAGGAGAATTCCGGCCCAAAAGTTTTTTTGTATCTTTATTTGCAGTTAATTTTTTTGAAAAAAGTGGTCCAGGTGTTATTTTGTGAAAATACTCCTTTATGGCTGTTTCCCCTACCCCAAAATAGGCTTATAATGGGGCCAAGGGGTGTTGTTCAAGTTCACCTATATACATCGCTCCAAAATGCAATTTTTTGCTATATATTGTGTCTCCACCATGTTAGTAGTGAGTTAACCCTCACACTTTCACTTTCACTTTTGTTTCAGCAGTGGTTCAGCCATAAACCATGTGCCACGCCCCCAGCTTTTGAGACAGCTGGATCACTGCTAATCAAAAGTGAAAGTGAAAGTGTGAGTGTTAACTCACTACTGACATGGTGGAGACACAATATATAGCAAAAAATTGTATTTTGGAGCGATGTATATAGGTGAACTTGAACAACACCCCTTGGCCCCATTATAAGCTATTTTGGGGTAGGGGAAACAGCCATAAAGGAGTATTTTCACAAAATAACACCTGGACCACTTTTTTCAAAAAAATTAACTGCAAATAAAGATACAAAAAAACTTTTGGGCCGGAATTCTCCTTTAATAGCAGAGCTCACAGATAGAGACTGAGAGATTTCTTCTGTGGACCACATACTGGTTGGGAACTGGGAAGACCATGTGTGACCTCACTGTTAACTTCAACAGTGTACATAAACTGGAAAGACCACCAGACAATCTCAATTCCACACCAGAATTGATTACTTTTGTTTGATTATTGCCAACCTAGAAGATAATAAAATTGGTACCTGCATAGTAGTTTTGCTTTGGCTAGCAAAATAAAGGTAGAGTAAGAGAAACATTTTATGATGAACATGAATTAAAACAGTGGTGGCTCAGTGGTAGGTAACCGCAAGATTGCCGGTTCAAACTTGGGATCCCTCAGAGTTACTGTCGAAGTGTCCTTGAGCAAGACCCTGAACCCCTAATTTACCGATAGCAAACTCCGTCCCTAGCGCAGTGTCAGGCAGGTGCTGACAAAAACTACTGTTTTCTATTGTAGTGAATGGAGGATTATTTTAGCATGTTTCATTGATTTCGCTGAAACCCTTCTTTATATGGATACTCGAACTGGGAGAGACTACATGTGTTTTGTGATTATTGGTCCCCTTTTTGAAAGCAGTAAAGAAACTTAAAAGTGACTTGACGTAGCCCGTAGTTCTGGCTGATAGCCTAGGACTAGCGTGAGGAATGCTGTTTTAATGTTTTGTATCGCCACCCGGCCAACAAGACAATTCTTTAGCTAATGTTAATTCACGATGACCGGTATGGTTAATGTAACTATACCAGCTGCGATACAGTGGTAACTTGACTAGCTAGCTAGTAACTACCACAGTCTTAGACTATAGACAGAGTAAACTCTGTTCACCTGGGCCTGGGAAGAATTTCTCAGGAGGGGGGAGCCTGGGAGCTCCTTCCCTTCCCCTCCGGCTCACCAGAACCGGGCGGCGAGCCGTCGCCCGCCACCCACGCGGCCTTCCCCGGCCAGGCGGCAACCCTTCGAGCGGGGCCTCCAAGCTCTGCCCGACTGGTGGAGTTCCTCTCTCAAGCCTGAGAGAGGAGCTCCACCGGACGGGCAATAGTGCGAACGCTCTACTGGAGTCACTGAGTGTTTGGGTCGCTCAGCCTGGCTTGCCTTGGTAGCCTGGCATGCCTTGGGAGCAAATGTTGCCTGGGAACGGTATGCAGTGGTAGCCTGGCCCCATGAATTGAATGGAGTTTGCATAACTGTCTATACACTCATTGGGATTAGCACCATCTAGTAGAATGGCTGCGCCATTGAGGAGTCGGGAACATTTGCTTCTATTACTGTCGTGTTTACCTCTTTGTTATGTTTCTATTATACTGCAGACCCTTCTGCTTCAAGGGTATTTTTGGAACGGTCATTACAAAAACATTTGGAAATATGCGTAATTAATTCTCTGCCATCCTAATGGGAGTGGCAGGGGGTGTGGCCTCCACTGATCATTAATGTGTGTGTGTGTGTGTGTGTGTGTGTGTGCGCGCGCGCGCATGCTCTCAGGACGGTCACCAATTTCAACTAATCTGTGAAAGAGAATCCATGTTTTAACTTCAGTTTGATCTAGGTTCAATTCCAACTTCCTAACATGCCTTCTCCTCTCCCTCACTCACACAGCATGCACTGACTCTTGCAAGAACTTCTGTTGTCTGTCCGTCACCAATTGTTGACTTTGTTGTTCCTCTCTGAATTTCCTTTGAGGGAAAAATGACGATCAGGAAATACAAATCATCACATGTCTGTCATAATTTTAGATTTACCGTACTGTGTAGATGATTTTCAAGTGATGAAGCATATCTTGTAGTCAGAACGTAATGCTCACTGAGGGTTACCAAGCTGCTTGGTGCCCTTGTCTTAAAGGGCTAATCCACCAATTTTCATTTTATCTTCATTTAATTGGTCCTCACTTTATGTTCATAAGTCACAAATGTTCATAAATCACAAAAGATAACACATTTTTGTTTGTCTAGTCTGTGTACCGCTATTATAGGAGGGCTGGGGGCAGTTCAGAAACCTGTCCACTGGTGAAATCATCAGTGGGAAATACAAGCTTACGGAAACTTTAGGCTTTTCCTGAAAAGTTTTTATTTAAAACAAACCTGCCTAACAATGATGTCACTGGTGGACAGGTTTTTGAACTGCTCACAGCCCTCCTATGAGACACAGACTGAGTATGTGAGTAGAAAGACCCTCGGTGTTGCCAACGCCCAAATAACGGAAATAGCTAGTGGCACTTCCAAAAGTCTCTAGAAGTTTATACGGGATATATCAGGAACAGAATTGCTTTGGACCACACGTTATCTGGCCTCTTCCCCTAGAACACTTTGTCATGGGAGACCCTCCCATGACAAAGGATCTGATTCGTAGGTTGGTTGGTTGATTGAGATTTTTGCAGCTTGGAGATTTACAGTACAATGGAGGCAGAACTCAATACAAAACTGATAACTGAGTAGACGACACCATAAAGCTTAGACTTGTTTACAATGGTAGCCACCTTGTACAAATATTCAATTTCATAAAGTCAGAAGGATTGAATCAGGATTCCAGGCTTTAGGCTCCAAACAACACAGCTCTCTTGTTACTTTATGCATGCGAGTTGTCCCTATTTTCAATACAAGTCTATGTAGAAGAGCCGTCATTGGACTGGGCTCATGAAGTGAACGGAGTTGTTGTAAATCCGTTTATACTCTCAGTGCTCTGGACATAACTGAGCTGACGCGCCGCGTGCAGACGGTCTTGTGTTATGAGTCTCATCTGTCACTAAGGAGAGCAGACAGGCACAGTCCAGGCAGCAAATGGAAGCAGAGAGAGAGGGGAAAAATGATGAAAAATGAGGATTTTATTTTATCTCTGGTGACTGTCACTGTGGGGGTCTGGAAAGAAGCTAAATATAACAACAAACCCAAGTTGGCCACACTGGTTGATAACTGTCCTGTTATTGACAGACATTAAACACATTACCTACCGGTACTAATAAAGAAGCTCAAATGAACAACAGGAAGTAGACCTGCATTTTTTTTTTAAATGTTTTCCCCTATGTTGACATAACCACAGGTTGAAAGTTTGTAATGTGAATTTATTTAAATAACTAACCAAAGAAAACAAGGGTTTGCGAGAAAGCAAATGAGAACTTCATTTGTGTCTGAATGTCTCCACACTATTGGGGAATGACTTGTCTATTTATTTATTTTTTCCTGAACGGTTCAAAATTTGTAGCGCAATTACCATTGTGTATTGGCTGTCGCTGCATACTTGATGCAATGATCATTCTGGGTTCTCTCTATAGTCTACCCTAAGTGCAATAACTGCAGTTGCTTTCTGGTTTTGACTATCGAATATCAATTTCAAATATGGTCCCCAACCCCACCCCCCTTCTCATCTGTCCAGATAAGATTGTGAAGGATAATGCTGAATATCCTAGAGGAAGGCAGCGGAGATTTTACTTTTGCTCCAAGAAATGGGCTTTTTTACATTCCTTCAAGACATTAATGATCAAAGGAGTGGCTTCAGAAAACTCGATCTGCCCAAACTTACTAATGATCTTCTACTGAAATTACTGATGGGAGAAACACAGCAGCGTTTTCCTAATCTACCACTGACTGTTTAGTTCTTTTGGCCAGATTATGTTTATTCACCATCTGCTGCTAACAATTAACATGCGACTATTTGTAGAGGTGACTGTCCTGTAAATCCAAATATTTGCTTTGTATTTGGACTAAGTTTTCAGTATACTCACTGTATTTTTGGACTACTTTTTTTTTACCTTCAGACTTATATTTAGATATCTGTGAATTTGTGTGTGTCTGAAAAGGGTGCCTTGAATGGGCACTGAGAGCGTTGTGGGACATTAGCTGTACATGGACAGACGGGCACACACACACACATGGACGGAGTGCAAAACATACGGTACTCTTAAGTGAGTGGTTGTTTAGGCTACAGACTGTATAAAAAGGTGTAGTATCAAAAGGCAACATTTATATGATTTCAAATCATGGTTGATTCCCTTTAAGTAGCTTATAAGTAATTGTGTCTTTTTACTACAGTATCTACTAAGGTAACCTTCACATATTGAGTAATATTATATTAGTAGATTTTCCCACTAAAAAACGTCCAACTTTACTTCACTATCTTCACAAGCCTTGTACTGTACCAGAATGGGGTTGAGGGTGTATTTATCATACTAGACTGGATTGGGATTGTGTTGCTTTGTTGGCTGGTGATCCGATCTAGATCTAGACTAGACTCTGTACTCTGATGCAATGGTTTTCAACCGGTGGTCCAGGGATCACCAGTGATCAGTGGTTCCCAGGCTAAATGAAGAACAGTTTGTAATCAAATGGACCCTTATACTGTGTAGATCAATAACTCTTGAAATCGTGAAATGGACCCTTACGGGTCCATTTTGTTTCATTTTACACTCCCAATTAAATTATATTCTGAATTACTTCAGAATATAATATAAAAATTATAATTAAATTATAATTTTTAATTGCTTAATTTTCAAGAATGTACACATCTTGAAAATGTAGAAGAATTGTTACTTTGACCATTTTGCCAGTTAATTATCTAAATTGTAGACAAAAACTCGAAAATCCTTATTTTTGGGTCCGAGAGACTACCCTCAACATCAAATGATGGTCCGTGGCTAAAATGGAGAATAAATAGTGGGCCCTGGTGGTATGAAAAAGGTTGAAAACCACTGCTCTGATGTATGGCAGGCAGAAGGGCAGCCTTAAACCGTATGAACCAGAACACAGAACAAACTGTGTAGTGTTAGATTTGAGACTGACTGGGAGGGGCGTAAACAAACTAAACATGGAGGAGACGACCGCAGCGTGCTACTTGCAAGTATTGGAAGTAAGAGTATGAATTATTGAATTCATACACATAAAAGTTTTCAGTTACGTTTTACAATGTAGGGAAGGCCATAGAAAAGGAAGGGAAGGGTGGGGTACTGCTATTGTTCTAAGTGCACAGTAGGACCTTTGGGGCAAATGGTTTGGGGTGAGAGGAAGAAAGGTAATTTAATGCGCTACTTTGGCAGAAGTAATGTATTATTCTCTGCCTTACTTTACTTCCCTATTACAGGAAGAAAAGTAATATTGCTTTTTATTTGGGTACCGGACTACCGGTACACAGAAAATAGTAATAACATTTTAGAATATCCATTCCAATCATCCTGCTAATATTGTTGATGTTCTATTAATGCAGATGTTATACAGCTTGTGGGCACATACATACTATATCAGGGTTGACGGCAGTTCACTTCAACAGATTTTACACATGTCTGACTCATTGTGTTCATTGAAGGAAAGGCTGGCATAACTCTGTATCCTCTGTGTCTTTCCACAAATGCCTCACAGATAGCAGATTTAGTTTTCACTAGACAACCCTGACACCCTGTTTTTATATACTGTAGACATTGATTACGGTGATTTGGCAACTACTGACTCCCACAAAGAATCATCATGACTGTTAGAAGCTGTTGCGTATTGGCCATGTATCAGCGTTGTGTGGACTGGGAAATTCAAAGATGAGTCTAAAAAAACAACACTGTTTTTATTCTATGGTTGGGGTCACATTGAAGTCAGGTACTTCCTTTTTGTGTTGTATTCTATTGTGAAGTCATGATGTCGAGATTATGAGTACATCTTTGACATCTTTATTGTGAACACATTTGATTGGATCACAGTGATCTCTGTGCAGAGTTAAAATGCTCGACTTTTGCCATTGCAAACCAGTTCTATTTCATAAGGGCTTTTTTTTTAAATACAATTTTACATTACAAACAGATGTTTCCCTCTATAATTTTCTCAAAAAGTCACAGGCTAGGGTTCCAAACCTCAAGTGCAGTGTGTTCTTGGTACATAGCAATTAGTGCTTCGTTTAGTGAAAACAAACCCCAGAGCGTTGCGAAGGTAAACTCCAGCAGATTTCCTCTCCCCTATGTACGGGCAGTGCTGGGTTTAGTCTGTCTAGAGCGAAGGGGTGGGATGATGGCATGCCTTTTAAATTCTGATCCCAGTGGTGGCCAGACAGTATTTCCTTAGCAGTGAGGTGGATCATTAACACGTGTCACAAACCTTTTGCTCCTGACTCACCGTTCGTTCATGCAGTAGGCCTGCCCCTGTCCTCCTTGCACAACAAACATGAATGAACCTTTCCCTTTCCCTAAGCCTCATTCAACTTTCCATGTTCACCTTTTCAACTACAGCAGGAAGGTTCTTAAAGGTGTGGCAACGGATAAAAAGGGACAGCTTCAAATATTTACATACCTGTACTTTGCTTGGCAGAAGTGAAGAATTATGAGAAATTAGTTTTGTAGTTGTATACTGTATTGACTCTACTTGACGGTACAATATTGACATGTACCTGTACATTTCTAACATTCAAAACTAGGTCCATTTGCAGCATTGCACTGGAGGCTTTTCTTCTATTAAGCACTTGGACATTTTAATCAACTAAACTTGACCCGGATCTCTACTTTTTGCTTTTGTCCATTGCAACATTGAGAGTTTGTAAATCAACTATTTTTGCCGAATGTTTCCTCCAGAATGTGGATGCTGGTTGTTCAATTGGTTAAATAAGAATTGGACTTGTATTTGTTTGAATAATGAAGTTTCATTGTGTTTATCTGGTTGGATCCACTGTTCACATCACAGCCTTGCGTATGAGATCTAGGGGTAGATCTATCTGTTCAAACACAGATTTCTAAAATGAAGATATAATTTATTGTTTATGTAAGTAATTGAATTCCTGGTGTTTTAAAATGATCTCTTGCACTGTGTTGCAAATGTGGACAGTAAAACATTCAACATTGTGTTGTTTGCCAAAAACAGCCAGTAAAAATGGACCAGAGGATTCCAGGAGAATCCTGTCTTTGCAGGATGGTTTGAATTCAGCATAATTGTTTCAATGTTGATCATTTCACGCACATTTTCAACTATAAAAAATGGCAGATCTACAAGCTCAGAACGCATTCTGAAAGTGTGAAGAAACCTAAAGGGCAAAAGAAATTGTCTTCACATGTTCTAAATGTTATTATTAATCTATTGTATGAGTGACAATTTGTGTTGTGTACATGTTCCTTTGTACTGTTGCATTACTTTTAGTCTTGCTCCCCCTGCCTTCTTAGAAAACTGGCTTGCACAAAAAGCCTTACACCTGTAAGTCTGTGATGTGAGTTTGACAATAAAATTCGGACTTATTGACCCATAGATGCCTTGTGTGCCCCCATACCAGATGTTGAGAAACACTGCTATAATGCAATCTCTTTTTCTTCTCTTCCTTCTCTCTAGCCAAAAGACTTTGGGCAGACCCTACTCTCTGAAGTATTCCAGAGGGGCAACCTCATGGAGAGTGATTACTTTGGCCTCGAGTTCCAGAACATGCAGATGAACTGGGTATGTATATTTTGTTGTTTTTGAGTGAGTGTAATCTGTAACCATCATGTCGTACACATGGTCTGAACTCTGGTCAATTATTTTATCAGTTGTACTGTAACAGAGAGCAAGAGTGAGAACTGAGAAGGCGAATTATTGTCTCCACAATGCCAAAGGCATAGCTGAAACTTGTTTTTTCACCATTTTCGATCATGTGACACTGTGCCTGCCACACACATTACCTGGATGCCAGAGCTGAACCTCTCTCCTGCATTTTTTACAACACCAAAAGGAAGCCTATTTTTTTTTTTTGCCCAAACCTCAATCTTTAAAATCTTTAACCATTATCTCTGTAGTCATGTGATCAACACAGATATGTCCAAGTCATAGTCATGTCATAGTCAAGTCATAAAACGCAATGTCTGATTGCATTGAAACTTTAGACACATTCTCACACGTTTTTGGTAACTTCTACACATCATTCATTTATATTCGCATTTATATTCGCATGTGATCAAGACAGATATGTCTTGATCACATGAGTAAGGGCTGTGTGTCTCTGTGTCTACTCTATGTAAAGGTATGTCTGTTTAAAGTAGATCCAATGACCTCTGCAGATAATCGGGATCACATTCAGGTTACACCGTTGAGTCACATTCGGGGGTCTATCTCGCACATAAGTGCTCTCGCGCGTGTGTAAACACACACACACACACACACACACACACACACACACACACACACACACGGCAGCCTGTAACGGTCAGTTCTTTTTTGCAATATACACTGGCCAATTGTCAGTTGTTTTTGCCTTGGATTTTGCCTCCTTTGAAACTCTAGGACTCCACTTTGTTGTGCAGCAGTTGTATTGTTTCTTTTAACATGCTCTTTACAAATTGTATGAACTATATGGCAGCTGTGTTCTGGACCTGTTGAGGATTTTAGAAAGCATCAGCTGTAGCATTTTATGTGTTCATTTTACCAAGAGAGACCACTTATAAACTTGTTTGGCACACGTTGACCAGTAAAAATGTTTTATGGGATCTTACTTTGTTCCTGAACCATGCCCAGTAATGCAAACAGTGGAGGTCATGGTGGAATGGAGGCTGCTGGATAACGCTGCTGTCGGATAGAAACCTTTCATCTCCACATTGCTACGCAGATAAATTAATGGCCCTACTACTTCAGCATATAAGATCTTATACTAATTTCTCTACAAGACCTACAAGCTCTCAACCTGTTATGGAATTGATCTACATACATTTCTGTTTATCTTTAATAATAATGAAAATGAAATGGTTTCGCATATACAAGGTTTTTACTGGACAGCAACAGTATGTGTAAGAGCAAAGCGGACAGATGTGAAACGTTTATGATGGCTACTTCAAAGGGAGCGGGCGGACAGCCGTTTCATGCCAAAAGGACTTCAGATGTCTGTTTGTTTTTACTAGACCCCGCAGCTTCTCAGGAGATATTTAGACTTTTCTGATTGAGCTCGTTGTATGTCGATATGGAGAGTATGTGTGAGACATCATCGTGCTGAGTGAACGCCCACAGAGTGGCAAAGCAACATTCTATGTATTGCTCTATGGAGAGCAACTCTCCGTTTCAACTTCTCGACTTTTCTTTTTTCAAAACGTGTTGCCCTATGGAGTTTACATTTTGTATTGGTGGGGGAGGGGATTATTATTTGACCATAGGCCGCAATTACCGCTGTCAGGTGAAAAGAAGCAGATTGGACTCCTCATGCATACGATGGATGGAGGCATGAGGTCAGTCTGCTGCCCCCCAGGTTGACAGAGGGTGTGTAGAGCTAGTGGTTTTCAACTTTTTTGACCCCAGGGACCACTGTTTATTCAGCATAACTTAAGGCCCGGCCCTACCTGAGCAGCTCAAGACTGTCCGTGCTGCCACTCTTAGATCTCTATACTGTATATGGCCAGTACAGAATTCATTTTATGTGTTTATCTGAACCCGCACGCCAAGGCGCCAGTGCTCGCCCAGCAGTTTGCTGTCATTCAGATGGTTGTGTGCACATGCCCTCGGTCACTTCTTGCCCTCAGGGCATCTTAAAAAACATCTCATCTGACGTTATTGTAATATTTCATGATTTTGAGATGTTTTTGAAGAAAAGATTTCTTATCCAAAGAACAAAAAGTTCCTGTTGATATTAAGGAGGAAAGAGAATTGGAAGATAATATCTGTGTATTAATATTATCTCTGTGAGTACATTCCACACTCGATGAAGGCCAGATGGAGCAGAACAAGCATGCTTCAACAGTGACGACTACTGGATGCCAAACTTTGACCACTAGATTACCACATCCCTCTGCTGTTACACACATGCGCACAGCAACAGAATCATTCTTCTTTAATTCTTTAAAAAAAAAGTAGAAAAAACTTGATGTGACTTTCAGACCTTTTTGGAGAATGGATGAGCACTACGTCTGGTTCAAAAATATTTTTTACAACTCATAATGTATCACTGACAAGACCGTATCGTTGTGTGTCCTCAGGTTTGGTTGGAACCCACAAAACCCATCGTGAAGCAAGTGAGAAGTAAGTGTGCTCACACATTACCCTGGATGCAGCATGTCTATTAAAAGTATGATGGACGTTAATCAGCGTTTTTGCCTCAATCTTTGTCAAACATTTCAGGACCTACAAATGTACTATTTCGACTATCGGTGAAGTTCTTTCCTCCAGACCCTGGTCAGCTTCAGGAGGAGTATACAAGGTCAGTGGCTTGTCCTGTCCAGCCTTTTTTGTAATGGGCATTATGGATGTGTTCATCATCATCATCATCAAAACTTCATCATCATCATCATCATCATCATCAAAACTTAAAAATAAATGTACCATTACATTCAGCCCAATAGCTGGCTATTTTAATTTCAACAGGGCTTTATTTTCATAAACATCTGTCGGCTGAATGCAGTTCTCGGTGAATACAAACAGATGGTCATTAAGCCGCTTGTGCTTTTCTCCCGTTCTTCTCAGGTACTTGTTTTCCCTGCAGATGAAGAGAGACCTGATGGAGGGCAGGTTGATGTGCACAGAGAACACAGGGGCGCTGATTGCTTCTCATCTCGTCCAGTGTATGTACAGACCTGCTTTCTTTCAGCACACCCTAGACCTGGGTGACATCTACAGGGGTTAAAGATTTCCGGCCTGGTGCCGGAAGTCCGGTTTCTTGGGATTTTGGGAGGAAAAAAAAACATGCGTAAAACTCCGTTCACTTCATGGGGCTAGTCCAATGGCGCCGCTGCTACGTTAATGTATACAACGCATTTCAACTCCAGTTTGTCCCTATTCAGGCTGCATGAACAGCAGCTCGAGCGCTCAGTGTCTGACCCCCAATGTCGCAACTGTGACACTAGATGGCTCTGCCCCGACTGGCCAATCACACCGTGTCTTAAGTTACACGTGACACGGTCATTAGACGCTGTGGCCAGTGTTGCCAACTTGGCGCATATGTCGCTATATTTAGCGCTTTTTCAGACCCCCCTAGCGCCAAAATTAGTGAAAAACTCCTGCCGGAAAATCTAGTGCTTTTTGGCTGGTGAGTTGGGGTGAAATTGATTGACAGGCGCCAGAGATAAAACCCTCATTTTTCACCATTTCTCCTCCTATGACAGTGGTTTTCAACCAGTGGTCCCCAGGCTAAATGATGGATAGTTGGTTAACCAGATGTAACTCTTTGAGAGCGTAAAATGAAACCAAATGGACCCTTGCGGGTCCATTTGGTTTCATTTTTACACTCTCAAGAGTTAAAATATTCATCATGTGAATTAGCCCAAGTCTACACAACTAGAGAATGTAGAAGATTAATGGTCATTTAATGGTCATATTCCCTTCCAGGCGAGCATCTAGAGCAGCTGTTTTCAACAGGTGGTCCGGGGACCACCAGTGGTCCCTGAGAGGGTTCCAGGTGGTCTCCAGCTAAGTTGCTTAACCAGATGTAACTCTTGAGAGTGTAAAAATGAAACCAAATGGACCCTTGCGGGTCCATTTGGTTTCATTTTTACACTCTCAAGAGTTAAAATATTCATCATGGGAATCAGTCCTAATCTACACAACAACTAGAAGAGTAATGGTCATGGAGAGAAGCAAAGGAAATCTTTAGTTTGGGGGTATGTGGGGCTAAAATTTCCTTAAATGGTGGTCCGTGGCTCAAATGCTGAATAAATGGTGGTCCCTGGGATGAAAACCACTGATCTAGCGCATTCTAGTGCATTTTGGAAGTGCCACTAGTGCATTGTGGATTTAGGCAGTTGGCAACACTGGCTGTGGCCTAACACACACACAGCGTATCCTTCCTCAAACCACCCGCTTCGACCTCTCTATCATCGTGCTGATCGATATTGCTGGCAACTTATAGCCAGAATCTCGTCAAAATGTCCAAGAAGAAAGCGCCATTAAGGAATTATTTTGGTGTCCCACCACCCCAATCTCCAAAGGGACGCCAAGTTGAACCACCACGCTGGACCGCACAGAAAAATACTCTAAATGCCCGCGGCGCTCACCGAGCCGACGTGCCTAGTCTATCCGTTCAAGAGTGCTTCTCAGTCGGCCGGGAGGCGCGGCACGTGCCCCCCTTGACGAACGGAGCGAGATGCGGTGCTAAATAAGCTATGCCGCGAGCATCCAAATCTGGCCTATAAAACTGCATTTTCATACAGGGACAAAGGATTTCGACCATGCAGCTTTTGATAAGCACGAGAGAAGCAAAGAGCACGTCAATATAGTTGAAACAATAAGTAACGATTGTGTGTCACACACGCGCGCGTGTGGGGGAGAGAGAGAAAAAAAAACACGTTCCTGAAAGAGGAATTCCACCAAAAAAGGGGAATTCCACCCATTTCCACCATGTTAGTATTCCTTTAATATACACCTGATGTTGTGTTGTGTGGTTCCCCCATTCTGTCTCCTAGAAATGGTCTGGGAAAAAAATCATTAACATGGTGAAACATCTTTTACCATGTTAATATTTTTTCTTTCAGTACCTTTTTTCTGAGTGTGTACAAATGGAATGGGTCCATTTGGACCTGGGAGGTGATACGGGTATGCAGCACCAGTTAACATCCCCAGGTGCTCCACTGAGTACCAGACCAAAATAGTTACGGTATGTGTGTGCAGCCCTGCATAAAGCGCGCACACACACATATATATATATATATATATATATATATATATATATATATATATATATATATATATATATATATATATGTGTTTGGAAAGTTCAGGCCCAGGATTTTTTTTGCTTTAATCCCTGCATCTATTACTGTATATTGACTGATATACTCTAGACTTGGGCTAATTCAGAAGATGAATATTTTAACCGTAAAAATGAAACCAAATGGACCCTTGCGGGTCCATTTGGTTTCATTTTTACACTCTCAAAGAGTTATACCTGGTTAATCAACTTTCCATCATTTTGCTGGGGACCGCCTGGAACTCTCTCAAGGACCACTGGTGGTCACCGGACCACTGGTAAACCCCTGAAATAAATGGTTCTGGGCGACCTTTTCACATGTTGTGTCCATTTTTAGTTCCCTTTAAGCACTGGTTTGTTGTTTTGACAGAGCAACAGTTAATCCCAACCTTTGTTCTGCGAGTAGGGTTCCCCGAAATGATTTGCAAAAATACTGTTTAAAAAATACATACTGTATATACAGTATAACCTTAATCCTAACAATCAACATGCCCTGAAAACCATTCGTTGTGTTGGTCAGAGGGTTTTTCAAGGTTTTGTCCAGAACAGGTTGGGTACCAGTGGTTTAACAAGTGTTCATCTCTTCTCGTCCTGCAAACCACAGCGGAGATCGGTGACTATGACGACATGGTGGACAGAGACTTCTTGAAGATGAACAGGCTGTTACCCTACCAGGAGAAGGTTCAGGAGAGGATCATGGAGCTCCACCGCAGACACCTGTGAGTTGCTTCATTGTGTCTTCTTAGGCCTGTGCTACATATACTGTATATGGATCTTTTTATTTTTCTATCTTTTTGTGATTTTGGGTCTTCCAGCCCCATGCAGACAGCGTGTTTTTCTAAAATATCTGATTAAGTGGTCATAGATTCATGTGAGAAATTAATGAATTGCTCCTGAAAACTGCACAAATCATGGTGGATATCTATGAGATTGTTTAGTTAATAACTTACTGTTGCATCAAGTGAACCACAGCACCAGCCAGCAAAGGCATCTGCATCTGTTTGGCTAATAAATAATATTAGCCAAAGTCAGCGGTGGCCACGCTGAATAATTTCATATTTGCATTGAAGCCAATGGCAGTTTGAATACTATTAGTTTAATTGTGGGTGCTACCAAGCAAGTGTGGATTTTAAAAACCTACCAATGCGCCTCCATGGGCATAGGTTATACTGTATATCACTTTTGGCTGCTTTGCTGGTGTGTCTTAGATAGCACGTGGTGTTTGTTTATGAATCATGTTTTTTGATTCTATATCTATATTCTCTATATTCAATGATATGGAGTGTAGATCATGCTTAAAGGGGTATTTTTATAAGTTATTATTATCTTTGAAAAGTTGACCCCAAATGTTCTTGTGAAAAGATTGAGTTACGAACACAGGTCAGATATATTGAATGGTTATCAGCCAGACAAGCAGATCAGCCTGAAGTTTGACATATAAAAGTTGTTTTGTAACAGCGGTCGGCAGTACGGTTGAGTCGACAGCAAGTCCTAGTGAATCGATTAAACAGACCACTGGAATGGTCACGTAATTGTCTCCTATGAGGAAAATGAAATCTTTGACTTGAAAATGTGTCATTTCTGAATTGACTTTAGCTGCAGGTAGAGCAGCACAACAGCCTTTTAAACCTGAGGCTTATTTTTGTATATAGTGTCCAAATAATTGTAAATACTTTCAAAATGAGGTTCAGAAGCTAAATATACTGTATATTCATTGAAAAAGGTTTGAGAACAACTGTCTAGAGTTATTGAGAAACCAAAACCAAGCAATGTCAAACATTGAAAAACGGTACCGTTATGCTTCTTTTCTGAGCAAGACATAGGCAGGTCACACAGAGTAAGCAGGACTTTCCTTTGGGATTCTGAAGCCCTATGTCACCTAGAGATAGTCCAAGTTGCACTTTGAGCTCTGTTGAAATGCACACTCCATCCAGTAGTGTGCAGCAGCAGCGGCCACAAGTCATTGTAATGAATGAATGAAAAGGCACCTCACTGAAAGACCACCCAGGCCACCCAGATTCAACACACGTGAGAGTACGAATAGAGACATTTTAAAGCTGGCTACGTTCCCCCAGCTGTAGAGATTTACACAAGACACAAATTCCCTCTTTTGAGAGGTATGCAAAGCCCTTGATCTCTCGAGAGCCGATATCTGTTATTGTCTACTCTGCGATCACTTTGTGAGAGCAAGACGCCATTGCACCATAGTAACCTCTTCAAATATCGGTCTGTGGTTTGTGTTTTTGGAGCGAGCGCTATGATTTAATGCCACTGTTGCCTGGAATTTTCCGCTCAACATTGGAAGAGCGTAGTATCTTTCAATGTAGTCAAATTCAATAGCACTATGCAGTAAAAGTTAGACTTGAGTTAACATAATTGAGGTCTCTGCACACATTGCTGCTTCCAGGTTATATATGGTGCCTTCTTGGGGTTCTTTTCATGTGATTTAAAACACCAACATTAAGCAGAGGCTTTAAAAAGAGGTGACTGCGACAGTCTCACTAGCCAAACCAACCATACCAAGAGTTTGTTGGCACCTCTTCAGAGTCCTGCTTTTAATGTTAATCCTTTCACAAAAGCCCTTGCTGCATTTTCCCACAACTAGTTTCTCTGTACACTCACACACAACACGTGCGCACACGCACTCACTTTCACTCTCACTCTGACTCGCTCTCAAACCTGCAGCAGATTTTTATGTAGTTCTTTTTAAAAGAATTCTTCACTCCTTTTTCCACAATACCTTATTAATAAGTGGTCCTCGCCTCGCTGATATCTGCTTTTTTTTTTTACTTTAAAAAGACTCTTGAAAGTCAGAAGTACTGATTTAGAAGGCATTCATAGACTCAGCCTCAGGTCTTACTGGGTTAACCACATGCACCACACCCTATTCTGGGAATGTTGCGATTGATGAAAATTAAGTGTGTTGCAATGTGACGTGTTGTCAGCTTGTAGATCCGCTATTTTTAGCAAAGATATTTAGGATAGACTACTGAACTGAAGTCAAAGATTCTGACTTTGCCAGTCATTTTGAATTATCCCTTTATGGCCTATTAAACAATTCTCTGAAATGGCAGGTATAAAAGACTGAGTTTGTAGAGATGGCTTTTTTTCTCCAAACATGAGGATCTTTGCCTATACATATGCAAGGTTGAAAGTGAGTAAATTGTCTCTGTTTGACTGAGCTAGCATCCTACCCCTAATCCCCTGGTCTGGCCACTAGTTTATTAGCCCTATAGGCTAGTAGGGCACTAAGGAGATTCCACTGCTTAAGGGATGAACAAAATTAGAATGCGGTGGTGATTGGGAGGATACACTCCTAGCGTTATTCGGTTGTAATGCAGCGCCGTCATTCAGAGAGGTCTGAGAGCCTATTGGGGGAATTTAAGGTCGCATTGTGTGTTGGGTATATCTGTATATCATCATCTCCCTGTGTTTACACAGCCACTGTCGTAACCTTAAGGGCTGAATCAATCTAATCTCAACATTAGCAGAGATTGTTCCTTTCCTTCCACAAAAGTTGTATACATAATGGAGTGTATGCTTTGTTTCTTTGTACTTGTAATTCACTAGTATACATTGTGGAAAAAACGCTTGATGACGGTGGTACATTTTAAAATTGAAATAGGGTTGGTTTAGCTTGAACAGAGGTTTTAGAAACAATACGTTTCTGTTAAGGCTGACAAAGTTCAGGTACATTCTTAACATTCCGTTTTTATTTTTATGGACAGAACTGAAACAAACACAAATGCAATTTTGTGGGAAATGGTGGGAACTATTTGAAATTTTGTGGCTGATGTTGACAATGGACAACAACCTACTACTGTATGCAGTAATACTGGTATGGTACTTTAGATTAAACTGGGAAAGTCCAAATGGCTGCAGCTGTCCAAAGACCAAAACAGCACTTGTTTAAACAATTAGGATTTATTGTCCCAGGATCCCAACATCCAACTTGTCAAATATTATGAATGTATAAGACCATATGTGGTGCCATGTTTTTGTGTGCTATGTTCAAACATTTTAACTGTCAAGCTCTCATGCAGAAAGACATGGAGGAATGTTGACAGCCCTGGTCTCCTGTGCTGAACAAAGTGCTTAACCACTTTCCCTATTTTGGGAGTGTTATTATAGGCAGACTTTGTCGTGACCGATCAAAAGGCAGATCTACAAGCTCACAACTATTTTTAATATTTGTTGTACTGTACATATGGACTTTTAATGAACTATAATGTTACATAAGAGATTGTCTGGATGAATCTGGAGGAGATAATAGACACAGGCAGCTGAATTCCTATAATCTATTTAAGAAAATTAGCATGCATGCCAGTCGAGTATTTTGCAGTCCCTGAAGTAACCTGCTGGTTGAGCCCAAGCCATTAGCTGTGTGGTACTGTAGAATGAGAGCTACCGTATGTGGGGAAAGTTTCCAGTAAATACCAAAGATTCCAAGCAAGGCAACTAGCAAATGAACATGTAATGTAACAGCATGCATCAGCTCCGAACATCTGATATCCATCACATAGGAGCAGATATAAAAAGAAACAAAAGTCTATTCTATTTTAAACCACACAGTTTTCAATAGTATTACGGTACTTGGCCAAGAACACATAAAGAATACATGTATTGTAGGCTAAGACATTTTCTGTAGGCTAAAAATAAAAGTTAATGTCTATGGGATGTTCTTGTCCTCCCCAGTGGTCAGACTCCAGCTGAATCCGACTTCCAAGTCCTGGAGATTGCCCGTAAACTGGAGCTGTATGGTGTTCGCTTCCACCCTGCAGCTGACCGCGAAGGCACCAAAATCAACCTGGCAGTGGCCCATATGGGACTGATGGTTTTCCAGGTAACTGCTACAGCTATCTGGCCGCACCACTATGATCCCTGCTGTGAAAAATGAACCAACACAGGTTGTTGTACGATTTCATCTCTTTGCTGCTTGTAATGTTTTAAATTTGTTCTGCAGGGCAACACAAAAATAAATACTTTCAACTGGTCAAAGATTCGCAAACTAAGCTTCAAGAGGAAGCGCTTCCTGATCAAACTCCACCCGGAGGTTCATGTGAGTACTGGTTTTATTGTTTTGATTATTTTTTTAAAAATGCGGCACATAAAAAATATATATAATTTTGATGTTACAAACATAACTGTATATGTTTGATTTTTTTTCCTGTTCTGTCTTGGTTTGTATTGTCAGGGCCCACACCAGGATACACTTGAGTTCATGATGGCCAGCAGAGACCAGTGTAAGATCTTCTGGAAGAACTGTGTGGAGCATCACTCCTTCTTCCGCCTATTTGACCAGCCTCAACCCAAGTCCAAAGCTATTCTCTTCAGTAGAGGCTCTTCCTTTAGATACAGGTATGTTCAGTGGTGGATCGTAAAAGTGCCATTACTAACTAGAGCCCTGTACTAGGCATGTAATGCTATGAGATGTTACTTTTTACTGTGGAATACTGTATACCACAGTATTTTGCACTAATGTATTTGTGTGTGTTTATCTCATTTTTGGTACTATGGTCCATCAAAAAACGGACAGACAACTAGATTAAAAAGAAAAAATAGTTTTAATAGTAATTAATTTATATATTATTTAATATACTTTAAAGAGACTGTACAGGTGCCTCTAGAGGGCGCTGTGGACTGTGGGGGTTTGGAGAGTTGTACAAGAGGCATGATGAGCAAAGCATTGTATTTGTTACTGCCTCAGCTATTACAAGTTTTATAAATGCGTATAATATAGTCAAATTGGGAGAGAGATGTGCTTTGTTATAACCTCACATCCCTTTCACACAAAAATGTGAAACCAAATGGACCTGTAAGGTTGTACAGATGGACAGGGCAGACCTGCTACTTGTGGGTGGTGTTTTATAGTCAGATTTGTCAGCCTGCCTTTCCTTTCTTAATGGGAGTGCTAGTTTATTGGCGTGGACTAAACCCAGTCTGCAGCCAGTGGAACACAATACAACCTGTTTATTTTTCCAGTAAACTGGCAGGAAATGCCAGCCGCCCATTCAATCTGCAGTACTGCAGCTGATGCTTAAATGGAAAACAATCAGGGCTCTTACTGTGCAACTGGATTATGTGACTGACCACTTATCTTACTGTGGACGTGAAGTGAACTGTTTTATTACATCATGAGTCTCTGGCGACACATGCAAGGGAATTTGCATGCATAAAATAATAAAGAGGCTACATACCATGATCTCTGAAATCTCACAGTATCAATACCGTATCTGTTTATACCACTGTAATGCAGTATAGACTTTTTAATTGTGGTACTTAATTCCAGAGATTGTACTTTTGACTCAACTACATTTCTAGGAAGGGTAAATGCAAATACTGTATATACAGTAATATATATTTGCATATATTGAAAATAGCAGGTCAGGTTTATAATAATTATTATGTTTGAATACTCATTGTTAATCTAAAGTAGATCAAAAGAAAATAAAGTCTTGCTGGTGGTCAGTGCGCTGATGCTATGGTTTGTAATATAGTAGTTTGACTGTAAACTCTGCTGTCTGTTCACCAGTGGTAGGACTCAGAAGCAGCTGGTGGAATATGTCAGAGACAGTGGAGCAAAGAGGACCCCGTACCAGAGGTGCGTGTTTCCATGTTTACACAAAAAAAATGCATAAAACTGTAAGCATTTTCTTAAATTTACAATTATCAAAGGGGAATTCCACCCATTTTCAACATTTTAGGTCATTAATATACAGTATGTTAGAAATGTTGTCTGGACATAATAAAAATGTTCCAACCATTCTGTTTTTCCTAGAAATGGACGTTTAAAAAAATAACATGGTGAAACACAACTTGATGACATCAAGTTGTGTTTCATCATGCTAATGATTTGTCTTTTAGGACGTTTTTTTCTGAGAGCATCCATTTCGTTCACATTTGTAATGGGTGAAATTCCCCTTTAACAAACACCTGGGAATATTTCTCCAGTTTAAAGGACTGACTGGGTACTTTTTTCCAATCAGGAGGAACAGTAAGATTCGTATGTCTGCTCGCTCCCTGGCCACAGACGTGCCAAAACAGGTCAGTTGGTTGGAGTTATTCTGATGCGTCGAATGGTGAAAATGGTAAATGACTTTGTCATGGCAAAACGTATAGAACTTTCACCTCTCCAATTGCTTTTCCCTCTTCTCTGTCTCTCTGCCCCACACCCCATTTCTCTCCGTCTTTGTTGTGTTGTTTCAGAGCTTGTCATTTAATGACAGCCTCCGGTCCCCCGGGTCCCCTGCCTCCACCACCATGTCCTTCTACTCGCAACACATCACTAGCTCTCTGCCACGGCTGGAGTCGCAACCTCAACCACAGCCCCTGTCCTTACTGAGCCAATCGCCAGCACCTCCGCAGCAGCAGCAGCTTCTGTCCCCTCCGCAAGACACCAGACCCCCCAGCCCACCGAGGGAAGAACCCGCCAAGACGGCTTCTCCGTCCCACTTCTCTTTTCAAGGTGCCCCTAGCAATCAGGCTGCAGGAGACTGCAGCCGCCCCTTGTTTGTGTGTGTAGAGAGTAGCACTTCCATACCACAGCCCTCTCAAAATGGCAATGAGGATAGTGGGAGAAGGGGATCAGGGTGCAGGGCCGTTGGGGTAGGGGGGAAGAGGAAGGCTGGGGCTCTGACGCCTGAGGCGTTTGAGGCGGAGCTGTTGCGTGCCAAGCAGAATCCCATGTTCTCCATGGCCAGCTCACCGCTGCAGGTCACTGAGGAGTTCATAGACGACGACCCTGCCGAGATCTCCTTCTATGGCGGCGGGGCCGAGGCCTACGCATTTGGGCTAGATGGCAAAGCCGATAGTTTTGGTTACACGGAGGAAGCTGATCTTGATAAAAATAGGGTCTATAGCCTGGGCATAGAAGACTTGAACGGCAACGCCAATCCCTTTTCGGATGGCGCCACTGGCCGGTCCGAGACCAGCTCACTGGTGAATAACCGCTCAGAGTGCAGCTCCCTGGACAACCTGGGGTTGAGCTCTGCAGGGGAGTCCCTGTCGGTTGGTTACGGGGGCCCCGACTCCTCCTCGCTTCGCCTGCCGGGTTCTGACAACCCGTCCGAGGCCAGCTCCATGGTCAACTTCCCAGCGTACTCTGTACGCTCGGAGACGAGCTCTGCCGTGCAGTTTAGTGACCTAGTGGAGCAACTGGAGCAGCTCAGCTACCCGCCCACAGCCACCGAGGGCTCTGGTAATGGCAGCTCGGACTCTGATTCCGACTGGGGCTCGGACAGCGGCCTCCCCCCTGAGCAGAACCTCTTTTATAGTAACCCCCTGACGGGGACCAGTGGTATAGAGGGCTTCCTCCTTCAGTGCCACAACCTACAGGCGCTGGCTCTCGCAGACCCCTCTGGATCCCCTCATATTAAAATGTAGAGTTGATCCTCCACTTGAATGTAGGAAAATGGCCGTCAAATTCAGCACTTAAAACCCACTCCCTCAGGATTGTTTAAATATCGGTGGAAGCTATGTACAGATTCTTGGAATTGCTGGATTAATGGATGAAGCCTGAGGTTTGTCTAGTTTAAACATCTGCAGCTGAAAATGCAGTGCACTTTTAGCAAAACAAATACTTACACATCAGCAATTACATACTTGATATTAACAAATAGGAATATCTGTACATCGATACGTTTCCTACTCAAAGATCATATTTATCACATCCTCGTATCTTATATACATGAGCGATGTAATGTTGACCTGGCAGACTCCGCCAGACTGTGCCCACATAGTGTATATTAGATGGTACAATGCAATTAAGGTAGCCTCCGTTATGCATGTGTGTTATCGTCAACAATGCTACAGTAATAATTCCAAGCCATTGCCATTTATTATGGCAAGTAGTCAGTCATTTGAAGAATGATAAATGTCTAGGATTCAGCGGCTAGGATAACTAATATAATAATAATTTGACTTGTTCATTGTACTTGCATTGGGCAGGTTGTGGTGTGTTTACATCACTCCAACCATAATATGATTCTGGCCTTTTGCTTTGATTTCTTTCCGTGGCATTCTTGAATGGTAGAGCTGTCTGTCATTTTGAGTGCCTTGTGCACAGTAGTCTACAGTAGCCTACATATAGCAAACAAGACTGATTGACTTGTGTGTGAGACACAGCTGTCCAAAAATATTTTACTGTTGTTGTTTCAGAAGCTTTATATTTCTTAAAATGTTTAAGAAAATCACTACAAGTTCTTAAAATTAGCTCTGCCATTTCTCATCCTTGTGCCTTTGCATTTAGTATGCAATTCTCTGAAGGAGATGTTGCTCATCTGATATTTTGATAGAAGATATTTTTTCAAGTAATAAATGTATTAACTTACAGTTTCACAGACAATAATGTCAAGTCAAATAATTTGGAATGCTGGATGAAATACCTACTTTTAACTAAATGAAACCTGCAGAAGATAAAAAATACTTTTTATTAGCTAACCATTAAAGCTTATTCCGGCTTTGTAAAATTATTTCTCACAATTTGGCACAAAGCAAAGATGTAGGTTTAGAGGAGTAATGTGACATCTGCATTTAAACAGTGCACTTAATAATAATGCCATTGATAATGATTATGATAATAAGATTATATATAACGGCAATAACTACTTTTATGATGTTGTTGTCCTTATGCAGTTTAGACATTGATTATGGATATTTAGTATTGTCGTTTTGTGAAGATTTGTAAGATTGTTATGTAATCAGCTGATTACTCTTAACACCACTGTGTTCTCAGGGTAAACATTTATATGATGGTACTTGGCCCTGATTAATGTTCTCTAAGGGCCTTCTAGTTGTATACAGAATTTACAAATAGGACATACCAGTGTAACCACTGCCCTTTCATGTGTGTTCCATGGTGACATCTGCTGGTAGCTATGGTAACTGCCGTGGCATCTCTGCCTCAAACTTGCAGTAGGAATCAACAGCAGACAGTGTCTGATGGGTAGCACATGCTTTGTATATTTAAGAGCAGGGTGAAATAATTTTTGCACCAAATGGAACAAATTCATACTTTCTTTAGCATTGAGTTCACTTAGAATTGTAAACGGTGTACTGCTGAGCCAATAAGTATGCTGTTGAACTTGACACCACTTCCAATGGAATGAATGTATCATGAATGATGTTTATGAAGTTTCCTCCCTTGCAAACTAATTAATGACCATGTAGAGTAGTAGATAGTAAGTTTGATAGAAACATAGCAATGCTGTTCCACACACAAACAGCCAGCTTTCACAACGGCAACAAATATATCCAGACCGATATACTGTAGCTCATGTGTTGGTCCTGGCATGCCGTTTCCTTATTGTAAACATGCTCTGGATCTTGGCATTGGCTTTGGTCAGAATGCCAAGTAGATGCTATTCTGGACCTGTATTAGCGTTAAAACGGATAACACTGCTGTGGGATCCCTTTGCACATTAGATCTGAATTTGTCACTTTGCTAGAATATTTGAGATTGTCCGTTTTTATAGTTTTGATGAATATGAAAGTAGCTTGCTGATTTGGCAGCAGCAGGCTAGTAACATGCGTGGATGCATTTTGTGTCATCCGGGCTCCAGATGTGCCTCTGGTGTTGTGTTGAAGATTTTTGTTTTGGGGGAGCAGAGAATAACTGAGGTTGAAGCATTTTGCTGTTTAGAAATATTAGACTACAATATTCTAAAAAATAATAACTAACCCTTTCTCCAGCGCGTCTTTTTACTTATAAGAGAGCCATCAATTGTGTGGATTGGAGGTTATACATGGTAAATTAATGAGGGTTCAAAAACAAAAAAAGATTTGTACATTTCAGGTTAATGAACACAATGATTTGTTTGGATAGACCGCAATTTTGCTTGATCTTTGCAGTGCCTTAAAGAACTTCCTCATTCATTTTCTTGATGCACGTCCCATGGGCCTGTTCAGAGTTTTTACTTTTAGAGTAGACCTATTATGTTTCCTCTGACTGTGTTGGTATGGTAAGGTTTTTATCTTGTTTCCGTGATCAAGAAAGTGGTCAGGCTGTTACTGATGACTCCTTAAGCGACTGCTTAGCTCTTAGCCTGTTCTCATTGTCATTTTGAAGGAAACCAGATCACCCACATTCCCTTGTGAAAAGCACCAAAGTACGAGGAATATCCACATATGTTTTAAAAAGTGTCCTTTTTGGACCCTCTCTACAGTCACAAGTGAGGACAGTTTTGTTCCCTGTGTCACGTTGGATGTTTTTTTTTGTACCGGGCGCCGCCTACAGCACTTGGTTAAAATATACAACAGACTGATCTGCTTAACAGTTTCAAATGGCTTTTATTCTTTCAGTCAGTTTGGATTATTTCCTGTCTGATTTTAACATTTTATTAGTGGTGCTGACAACTATATCCAGCTAAGGTAACTGCACTTAGGCATCAAGTAGTAACCAACAATTAACTCCTAATGAACATGTATTTGATTACTAATTATCATCAGAATTGTAATTAATTGTTTGTATGTTTTCCTCTCAAGAATAAAGTAATCAATTTTGGGTACATCAGATGTCAGACTTAATCTTTTTTGAAGACGTCCGATTGAAATCCAAGTATCCAAATGATACCAATTATGTTGAAAAACTTTTTTCAACATGGGGAAATCCTGTCACGTTCCATTTGTAAATTCTTGCAGTCTATTCTTTTGGGCCAGGGTTAGATTAGTGTTAGAGGTGGCCTTTGTACATTACAGACATACAGGGGGGAAAAAGCAAGTTTAATCAAATGCACTCTTGAGTAAGTAATTCCACCCAAATCCTCAAGCAGTGTTGGAAGCATTAGTGCCAGGGGGGAAACAGAAAGAATCCCTAGTCTAGAGATTCTCTATTCTAATAATCCACCTAAATAACTTACCCACAACCAGTTCCTAGTAACATACCCATGTGTTGCTTTAACTATCATTCTAATGTTCTGTAATGACCATTAATGAAATCATCTCAGTGGTTTATGTAATCCCATTGTCTCCTTAAAAATTGTTTTGAAAAGCTAATATTGTGTTTCAACTTGAAGTTTCATTTCCTTCTTTAGAGCTCATGTCTGAGCAATGTGCTTCTGTCTGCTTCCAAAATGTGGCACTTCTTATTTTGGCCTTGTGTTATTCTAACTTTGTACTTTAGCCAATGGAGCGTCACACAACCTTCTGCACTTAAAATACAAAACACTGCAATAAAGTGTTCTAACAAAATCAGGAAAATAAGCCTACGGGATCTGTGTAATCAATCTGTGGTTTTCCGCTCATACCGAGGCCTGCCCTGGACTATTCTGACGTTGGGGGTTGGGCATGGCCTCCTCAAACACTGGATTCCACAACCTAATTCCAGCTGAGTGCGTGCTCCCTCTTTGGACAGGCTCTGTGCCAAGTCACTACAGCGAAACCTCCCCTCCCCTATCTGTCCTGTGTGTCCCCCCATGGGGCACTCCTTCCGGGAAAAAAAAAAACTGTAAATGAACACTCGCTGCCCAGACGAACCGCATTCCGATGAAGTCTCTACTCAGGCAATTGTTTCCGGGTCGAGGAGTGACTTTCTTTTCCCCTCCTCCCCTGACCCCACCCCCACCCCCTTGTCTTTTTCTTCTCCTCCTCGAGAAAAATAGAAGAACAGCTGTTGTGACCCGTGGGCCGTGACTCAATAAAGACAGGCCAGCATTTTCCTCCTGCAGTACTACTGTCCCATTTGGTCTAAGAGCAAAACACAGAGGCTAAACAAAGTCGGTCTCTATCTAGTAATCGAATCATCAAATTATATTTGATGATTATAATTCGATGAATCGTTTGAAGTAATCGAATTGCGTTGCGGTTGATGAGAAATCATCTGGCATAATTCGTAAAGGGAAATTGGTCTTGTAAAGCAATGTGTGGCACATGGTCACACACCGACAGTAGTTGATCTAAAGGCTCGCCATAATGCCCTGTGAGATCTTGCTTTGCTGTGTGCAACAAAGTATAGCTCAAGCTATACTCATTGGTTGGCCCTTCCCATCTTCCAACGTGTGTATTTGTGTGATGGCATCCAAAAAATGCATTGATGAAGCATTACACTCGTCTCTGGAAAGAACACCAGGATTTTGCATGCCTGGCATGTTGTCTGCGGGATCGAGGCTTTCCTGCTGGGCGATAATAAACAGTTTGAATTATGGGAGGCAACGTTTTGCAAAAGAAGGCTGCTGTTACTGAGGGAAACCTAAAACAAAGATAGACCAAAGATAGAAGTCTTTTCTTCGCATGACTAGAAACATGATGGGTTGCATCACTGTGGTTGGCATTGGACAATGGTTTCCCTCTCTGAATTCATACGTCGCGACATTACTTTTGTCCAACACGTTTCATGTGTTGCTCCACCCATGCAGAGCCAACAAAAGAGTTTCTGCTGTGTGGTTTTGGGCTTTCCCCTGTTCACTCTTGTTACAGTACTCTTGCAAATGCATTTTTACACACTTAAATAATAATAATGCAGAATTTCGAATTGTGTACAAGACATGCTTTGTTTCGTTCACCTCTCATACATAACAGTACAAATCCATCCATATAACTCTTCCGTCTCTGTCCCGCAGGCTCTGTCACGGACAGCCCTGAACAGTCACCGCTCAATCCCAAGAGCCCTCTCTGCCTCTCACCTACGCCCTCGTTCCAGATGTCCACCCTCAGCCTCCCAGGCCAAGCCCCTTCTCCCCTGCAAAGCCCCATCCTGAGTGAGGTGGGCAGCAATGCCAGGCTAGAGGAGGACGAGGAGGGCAGGAGGAAGGTACGCTGCCTGTATAGCCACCTTTCCATCCCCCTGCCTCACTCGCAGTTTTTTCCACGATTGGAACCCAGTCCAAAATCACTGAGCCAAAGTTAACAAGACTGGGTGGTGGCCATCCATGCCTGCCTTCGTTATGATTCATGATGGGCTGCATGATTTACATCGGATGTGAATGAAATTCTTGTTTAGTGTCAAATTTAATACACAAACACTATTTTCACTGTAGATTTGCTCTGAGAACTCTCTGCCAAAGGCACTAACTCTCTCTACTCCTGCAGAGATATCCCACTGACAAGGCCTACTTTATTGCCAAAGAGATTCTGACCACAGAGCGGACATACCTGAAAGACCTGGAGGTCATCACGGTGGTGAGCCCATTCTCCTTCATAAATTGACTATAACTCTTTGCTATGCTACGCTTCTGTTGGGAACAGATTTATTTTGGTTATAATCTGTGGTGAGTGTTACTTGCTGCCAGTCATGCTTTAAAGGCAAAAATACACCTAGCCACTTAATCCCTATGCACTTCATTAATCCAGGACCCTATACTTTATTGTCACATAAGGTGGGTGAAATAGTGTTTTGTGCATTAGAGGGAGGGACACAGTACCTACAAATACCAGCATCAGGTTTATAAAAATCAATGATGTGGGTTAAATATCTTAGATATCTGTGAGATATTGCTTGTGTGTATTACTGTGTAAATATGACTCTTGGTTCCTACTGCCCCCAGTGGTTCCGCAGTGCTGTGATCAAAGAAAATGCCATGCCAGAAGGCCTGATGACTCTGCTCTTCTCCAACATCGACCCCATCTACGAGTTCCACCGAGGCTTCCTCAAAGAGATAGACCAGAGGTTGGCTCTCTGGTAAGTCTTCCTCAGGAATGTGCATCTCTTCCATAATGTTTCTAAAATAACAGTAATAATCTCATGACATCACGATGATACGGAAGGTGTGTGATGGAGATATGCTATTGTTGCTACCTTTGCATGACACTAGTACGAGAAAGTAGGGAATTGTGTGTTTTACGGGGGAAAACCTAAAGTTTAACATTTGTTTCTCATACATGCCACTGCCATCAACTGATGGCAGTGGCATGTATGTACGGTGTATGCACGGTGGAGCTGATGATATTCTAATGCTGACTACATCTCTTCAAATATCAATCTGTGTTCACCAGGGAGGGACGCTCGAATGCTCACGTCAAAGGTGACTACCAAAGGATCGGTGATGTGATGCTAAGGAATATGTGCGCCCTAAAGGTGAGACTATTTGAGAACTACTGATATGCACACGACTAAAGAAAAAGTATAAATGTTAAGCGTCTTGATTTGTATTCAACATCATCAGGAATTCACCAGCTACCTTCAGAAACACGACGAGGTGTTGACGGAGCTGGAGAAAGCCACCAAGAGGCTGAAGAAGCTGGAGACGGTCTACAAGGAGTTTGAGCTGCAGAAGGTGTGCTACCTGCCTCTCAACACCTTCCTGCTCAAGCCCATCCAGCGCCTGATGCACTACAAGCTCATCCTGGAGAGACTGTGCAAGCATTACTCACCTGACCACCCCGACCATGACGACTGCCAGGGTGAGACCCTGCTCAGCTTAAAACACCAGACCATGATTTTTTTTATCATATCATAAACGAATCTATAGCACGGCTAATTTCAGTTAGTTGGTAGTCTAGTACCATTTGACGTTTTTTTTTAAGAAGTGCATAACTATAAATGCGTTAGATAGCTTCTTCATAATGCCATCACAATACTTTATGATGCACATTTTACATCATTCGGTGTTGCATGTGTTAATGGTATACTTATCTATAAGCCTGTGTTTGTGTGTGTGTGAGTTTCTCTTTAATTTAGACATAATATTGGTCTGAAAGTCATTCGACCTCAAACCCAAAACTAACCATTATTTCTGCATGTCGGTCCGCAGCGTGTCTAATCTGTGTGTGTGTGTGTGTGTGTGTGTGTGTGTGTGTGTGAGGTATTTTGGCAGCTTATGACTTGTGTTTTCCCCACACAGAGGCCCTGAAGGAGGTGGCTGAGATAGCCATTCAGCTCCAAAACAGTCTCATCCGCCTGGAAAACTTCCAGAAGCTCACAGAGCTGCAGAGAGACCTGATCGGTATTGAGAACCTGACCGCACCGGGCAGGGTGAGTGCAGTGGCCTGGTGCAGGACATAGGGGGTGCCGCGCAGCAGCTGGCCAAGACTAAAAGTGCTCTTTGATTTTGCAGGAGTTCATACGAGAGGGCTGTTTGTACAAGCTAACTAAGAAAGGACTACAGCAACGGATGTTTTTCCTGGTGAGAAAAGATTTGTTAAATTATTAAATTGATCTCTTACACACAGGTGCACAAACGTATATGACACCCAGAAAGTGATGCATGGTGAGCTCTCTAAATGCTATATTGCTAAAATGTTTAATGACCAAGATTTAATGGGTTAATGTCACCACTAAATATAAAGATGTACACACTCTATTTTCCGTGCACAATATTTAAGTGACTTTCTTTACATCTGTTGACAAACGCTCCAGTTCTCCGATATGCTCCTGTATACAAGCAAAGGTGTGACGGCAACCAATCAGTTCAAGGTTCACGGCCAGCTGCCCCTCCATGGCATGATTGTAAGTATATGAACCGGAGACCTTCTAACCTTTGCCATGAAGCATGCATGTGTACACTGTACACTTGACCTATAATGATCTTCAAAGCAGTCAGAACAAACAGAAAAACCCAGACGGATACCTGAGCATTTTAACCATATACAGTATAACCCTTAGATGTACATCATATAGAGAAAAAAAACTCTTCTACAAGCTCAAGTTTATAGAGCTATTATTCCCAAATGTATGTCTTTCTGCAAAATGTTATTATAACCTTCCTCGGATATCTAAATATTTGGAACGTAAAGTATTGAAATATAGTACAGGTATATCAGTTGAAAATTATCACTCAGAAGGTCAGGACAGCTTTTATTGCCAACCAGAAGAACGGAAGCCATGGGTACTCTAGTCCTCCATCAGCCTTTTTATTGGGACACAAAGCTTTGTTTTGACTCGCTGTTAGTCATTGTGAAGGGAAGCAAACCGATGTTGTGGGAGGTACCGTGCCTTTAAAAGGAAAATGGTCTGATGTTGAGCACTTGGATATGACTGCACTGACAGTGATGGAGGGCCGTGGGTCCCCTAATGTCACATGTCTCTGCTTTGCTCCCGGATGCAGCTCATAGTTTTGGATGCTCCGGTAAGTATCCTCACAGTAGCTCTGCCAGCTTGGATTCCCCGCAGCCCTTTCCTCTCCCATACTCCCATGGCAGATTACAAATAAAAACACACCTAACAGGTTGCTCAAGACAGGTCAGCCCTGACTTTGCCACCTGACTCCTGTATTTTGTATGAATGTCCTGACAAAATGGGTTACCTTGAAAGAGGAAATGATAAAGGGCAAATTCCTCTTTGTCATCTCAAGAGTGATCTTTAGTGTCTGCTTGGCTCTGACTCTTCTCTACTTTTTCCCGATGAGTAAGCCAACATGAAGGCCTGTGCCAATTTCCCACTAAGGGAAGACAGACGGCCTCACCTTGCCTGGGGACTTTTGCCCCTTGGCTATTTAAATTCTATTCATTGCAGTCTGGTATGTGTGTTTGGGCACAAAGATGTGGGTGGGAGGTTGAGAATTAAAGTTTAGACACCCGTAGTAAAGTATCTTTGGCAGGTATTCCCATGATCTGTTCTGCCTCATGTTTCCCTTTTTTGTCCAATCCTTCGACCAGTAGTGGTCTGGACAGTGTATAAAGTGGTATGGGGGGTCGCTGCCTGTGCCATGCTGTTGAGCGCTAACTTTGTCACCCATCCATCTCACTGTGCATTTCTGTTCTCTTCCTCTTCAGGTGGAGGAGAGTGAGAATGAGTGGTCGGTGCCACACTGCTTCACCATCTACTCTGCTCAGAGGACCATCGTAGTGGCTGCCAGGTACAAATATGCAGCACGCATAGTTGTGCGGACACACACACACACACACACACACACACGGTCTTGACAGCTTTTACACTGCACTATTGGCCAGTCAATGTTGCGATCATTCCACCTCCTCTGATCGCAGCTCTAAGATGGAGATGGGGAAGTGGATCGAAGATTTAAACATAGCCATTGAAATGGCCAAGAAATCACAAGAGAAGGCAGACATCTTCCTGGATGATGGGCTCGGAGATCGCTCCAACAGTAAGATCTTACTTTTAACCCTTGTGTTGTTAGTTGTCTTGTAAAATAGAAAAATGTTTCTTGTGTACAGTAAATGTGAGTTAATGATCCCATGTTGTCACTGTAAAGTCTTCTGTATTACTGAACTCTGGAAGTTCAGTGGGTTCGGGGTGTGGACGTAGGATGATTGGTAAGTTCTTTTGCAGTACATCCTTCCGCTCAAACTCTTAACTGTTGGGGGAAATGAAAAACGATACAAAGGATGAATATTGCTAGGCTGACACTTGTTGGGTTTAAAGCTAACCATAGTCTGGGTTGGCAGGACCCAAATTACAAGGTGCTGCTGCGTAGAGTTCCTGGTGGATGATCTCCACTATTGAGACCCACAGGCTCATCCCGTCCCCCAATACAACTCCCTCCCTCTTCCCAACCTCCCTCCCTTCCTCCCTCCCAGGGTCGTCGGACGAGGTTTCTCTGGAGCAGGAGTCTGAGGACGACATGAACTCCTCCCGTACGTCACTGGAAAAGCAGGCCCACCACCGTGCCAACACCACCATGCACGTGTGCTGGCATCGCAACACCAGTGTGTCCATGTCTGACCACAGCCTGGCTGTGGAGGTACTCCTCCCTTATTCTGCCCGCTATTGTGCCTGATTTATACTCTGTTGCGTGTCTTGCCCTGAAAATACAAGCTTTCAATGCAACGCAACACATTGTGAGCGGCATTGCGCTAGCAATCAAGTATAAATCAAACACATTTAATACACATACCACTGCTGGTAGTGATGGAATTGTGACCATTTCGGAGATGCATTGTTTCCAGTGTATTCCATTATCACCAAGGCGTTAAGGGATGGGAAAGGGCTACTCTAGCCTGGGTGGAGTTCTCCTTCCTCCATTATTTTGCTTAACCTCTAACCTCTCACCTCATCTTTCGTGCAATTGTCTCGTATTTTTCCTCATTTCTTCTTTGTATCTTCCCCCTTGACCAGTTTCCCACATGGCTCTAACAAATGTTTCTCTCTGATCTGTATTCTTTTGGTGAATGTATATGTATATATTGCATGAGCTATATCTCTGTGATTTTCTGACACTAGACCCTTCTCATTCAACAGACCTCAGTGGACATTTATAACGACCAGCTTTTATTTCCTTTTCGCTGTTCTGTCACTGAATTCTAACATGCTAACCCACATTTCCTTTCCCCTCCTGTCTTGTCTGCCACGTTTCTCTGGCTCTCTCTCATTGTCTGGTGACTTTCATCTCAGTCTTCTGCTCGCCCGCCGTTTCACCAGAGCTCCCCCCTCGCTATCTTCTGGGTCAGGGCCAGAGACCAAACACCATCACACATGTTTGCTGGTACCGAAACCAGAACCTCTCACTCACTGATTATCTACAGATGAACCAGGTATTAGAACCATGGACCACCATGACACATTGCAGGTGCCATCACTGGACCTCGCTCAATTTCAATAGAAAGCCTGGGGTTGTTGTTTTTTTTTTTCTTTGTTCATTCTTTCTTTTTTCTGGCCTGGATGATGTAGCCTCCTATAAATCTACTATATTGACACTCAAAACAAACTTATTACACTGAGCATGTATATAATTCAAAATGCTGTTATAAGCCAACCTGTATAATGTACCACAAATTATACGTGAACCTTCCAGTATTTTACCTATTTGTTACTATGTTATAGTAAGCATTTTTGATGCTCAAAATCTCTGTTTTTTTAATTAACTAAACCAAGTAAATTATAACCATTCCAACCAAGAAATTATATTAACATAATTAAAATAATCGTATTAGTCTGTTGTGTTGAGTAACTTTGTTATGTACACATGTCTGCTTTCAGAACCAGCTCTCGGGGTACCTCCTTCGGAAGTTCAAGAACAGCAACGGCTGGCAAAAGCTCTGGGTGGTCTTCACCAACTTCTGTTTGTTCTTCTACAAGACTCACCAGGTACCTGACATTCAGCATCTGCATGAGCTCTACTCGGCCTGGCCTTCTGCAGATATCCATCCTAAAATATGACTTTATGAAATACTAAACTCAGTCAACTACTTAATTTATACTTTGTTTGATGGTGTGATGCGAAAATTGCCAACAGCCGCCAAACTGCTAGGTCTATGACATATGGAAGCTAGGTTAAGCATTTCGTCACATTTTTTCTTCGTTTTTTTTTACTACACATGTTTTATCAATTGCACTTGATGAATCTTGAATGATAACTAACTGTGTAGTTCATGTTTGTTTGTGTCCAGGATGACTTCCCACTAGCCAGTCTCCCCCTGCTGGGCTACACAGTGAGCACCCCTGGAGAGTCTGACAGCATTCTCAAGGAATATGTCTTCAAGCTCCAGTTCAAGTCACACGTCTACTTTTTCCGGGCGGAGAGCGAGTATACGTTTGAAAGGTACACCAAAAGTACTCATTTACCATATTCCAGTTGACTAACAATTGATTATTTTGGTGTCCATTATTCTATTTATTACTCTTTATTCATTGAATAATTGAGAAGCGTGTGCATGCACGTGTGCGTGCACGCTAAATTGAAAATGATTAAATTGATTAACCACCTCTACTCTATACATATATCTTCATAGCTGGACTGATCTCCACAGAGCCACATTGGATTCCACAAGATTTTTATTTCATTATACTTCTCTCCCACATGGTCTGAAGCTGATCTGATCTCTTTACAGATGGATGGAGGTGATCAAAAGTGCAGCCAGCGCTACAGGGCGGATGAGCCTGCTCATTCCCAAAGGCTCTGTGGAGATCAACGGAAACTAGACTGAAACTAGTCTAGAAGTCTTAGAGGCTGGGCCTCAAAGACGCTTAAAAACACTAATGTCCTGCTCGGAGTGGTCCTTTCTTTATGAAGAAATGAATCTCGGGTCTGGAAAGCTCGGGGTCGATGCTGGTGGTTTTCTTAACATTTCAGGTGTTCTGTTCTCCAATGGATTCTGTTTGGATAATGTACATTTTTATTTTTTATCATTTGATGATGTAAAGTATAATTTCTTCGCTCGGTTATAGAAAATGTAGAGAATTGGGAGGCATGGACATTGTGGTCAGTTTCTGTTCTCTTTTTTTTTTTTTTCCAGAGAAACAGATAAATGGTAAAGTCTTGAGTATTGTTTAACCACTTAAACCCTACACTACCCTATATACCTTCCTCTCTTCTTCCTCTCACCAGATCTCTTCCCCTGAAGCACCTATATACTGTAGAAGCTCGCATGTTGCCGCTCAATGTGAGCTTGTAAATTACCATTCACTCCAAAAATATGATGCTAGGTTAGGTAGGGTTCATGTGGTTAAATTAATACCGGAGAAATTGCTGTACAGTCAAGCTAGATATTACACACACAGAATGATATATTGGGAGGATGGTGCTATTGCACTGTGGGACCAACTTAAGTGCACAGGGTTTAAAATAGGGTGTGGTGATTGCTCTGAATAAGCTGACAGTATTATTGAAGGACTGCTCTCCTCATCACCACAGTGATATGGGGTATTTTAGAAAGGCAGTGACATACCATGACTGGTTACACAGCATGTTGAAAATGAAGGTTCTTATACAATGACAGGAATGTGTTCAATAGCTGGGTAATTGCACTGCTAATATTGGGTAGTGAGTGACCCAGCTAACGTAATCTCCCACACTTTTTAAAGATGGAGGTGCGTCAAACTGAAAAAGGTGGTACAGTGGATGACAGTAGAAGGTTTGGGGTATGTTGAAAGGAATTTGGGGGGTGGAGGGGCATGGGGGGGCACATACACCAATGCTTTTTTATACTGGTGAATTTATGGACTCATTGATGCCCCTGAATTCAGTATTAAGCAGTGTTTGAAAGTATTCCTTTTCATTCTAGCAGACTTATACACAGTTTGTTTCCCCAAAAACAATGTCAATTTATCTGAGGCCTACTCTTTCTGGTTAATTATGTTATAAACAGTCATTTCGTAAAATTAATACCCAAAGAAGGACTGCTAATCTTAACTCTTAATATTGCATCACTCAGAAGATGAGCTTCAAATTAGATCAGCATGATTCCTGATTTGATCAATCCTGAATGATATCCCTGCACGGTCTGCTACACTCATTCCTTTAATGTGCAATTTAAAACATTTATTCTGTTCTGTTGTGATTAACACAGGAATTGTGACATTAGCAAAACACTATGCGGTGTTTATCTGACTACAATCTATGACTGATTCACAGATCATATTTGAAAATGAGTTGTGTTCCAAGGATTTATGATGTAATAATGTCTTGCTGTGTAAGTTGAACTATAGGCCTTGGGCGATGGGAGATCTAAAGCCAGATTTATACCTGGTTGCGCAATTTTTTTGGCACTGATATGACAGATCTACAACAGGTTGTGTGAGCTTGTCGATCTGGTATTATCGGCCTGACTACCATAGGCCTGAGATAAGTCTATAAACATGTCTTTCTCAGTTCATTAGTGCACTACATGGAGGCATTTTGTAATTCTTTTTTTTATGAAGACTGGAATCTTTATATTTTCTTGTGTGTGTAGCAGTGTTGTCCTGTCTAAACTTCTACCTGCCTTTGGAACTTTTAACAGAAGGGCTTCTCTAAATACCTGATGATAAACTTATTAAGTTATCTCTGAGATGGAGATCATATGGTACTCGTATTTATTGTGTACTATGTTATTGGTTCCCCCTTGTAGTCTCATGAACTTGCATTTGAAAGCTTAACAAATAAAAATAACCTTTCAATCGCAGGTTTGTCTTCACTCTGACTCTTAATAAATGTATTGATTTGTGTTTTGCAGACATAAAGCCTATAGGTTAGTGTACTGTGTGTGATTAAACAGCAGGTAGGCCTGCAAAATGTGTTATCAGGATTAGGCTGGTTGGCAGATGGAGTGATTACACAATGACTGCTTACCAGGAAAACAAAACAAAAAAAAAACACCCAATTACCGGTACTAAAACTGATTCCTGTCAGATTTTGCCACAGTAGTGTTTAGTCTACAATATACAGTATACTGTGTACTGTTTAAATGTTCATTCATCAGTTTGTCTTGAACTCTGGTGAAAAGATCAAAATTGTGCACAGAAATGCTCACGCACACCAATATCCTGTTTGGTGCAGGCCCACGGGAGAAAACTGTAGCTAAAGCTGCCCTAAATAAATAAACTGTCCTAAATAAATAAACTGTCCTAAATAAATATATTGGCACTTTGGCTACTGGTGTGTGCGGCCACTTTCTTGTTTTGCCAAGAAGTTTTTCTTCGAAAAGATCAAAATTAACAAATGAAATCTATGTCCATGTTGTGCAACTGGTGATTTGCATTACCCTATATGCCACAGTGTCTGAGCAGAAATAAACGGGAGTCCCATAGCAGGGAATTCCTCAGGCATGTCCCAACAGCAGCATTTCTATTGTTAACCACACAGGGTGTGGGGCATATTTGCATTTTGCAAGTGCCAACGTCTGCTACTGTATAACTGTACTGTACGAAAGATTCAAAGAACAACGTGTAACAGCTACTGGGAAGTTAGGTCTGTGTTCAAGAGCTGGGGGACCCTCAGGGTTCCTTTTGGGTGTTCCAAAATAGACCTGTATGGGACAGGTCGATAAACTACAACTATTATAAATGCAGGTACAAATGAAGGGGAGCCACCATCGACCCGTCACCCAATTGGTTCCCTTTGTACAGTGGAGTTATCTCGCCTCTATTTGAAATCAAAACATTTAGTCAATGAAGCACTGGTTTAGAAATCCAATGTGCAGTGATGTGGACCACATCATCATCATCATCATCATCATAGAGGCTGGTCTCGGCGGGGAGGGGACAGGTTTATCTCCGCCTTTTAGACCAACAGCATGAGTGTCCATAGAAGGAAACGTTGCCAGACTATGGGCCGTAGAATAGTTGTGCGCGTAACAGATTGACCTAAAATCTGTAGCCAAATTATAACTCCGGTCAGCAGCTTCATGAATCAAAGCGATGTTTTGAAGTTGCCTATGAAAATAAAATGTTGCTTTCGGACGTTTTAACGTTTAGCGCGTTGAAGAGGGCATAATAAAACGGTAAGTTTCACTTTTCTAGTGTTATGATATGATGCAATTTACTGAATGTAAACTACACGCTCCTGTTACTCGATACGATTCGGCATCTAGAATCTACCAATAATGCAACCCTAATGTTGTAATTGATCGAACTGTTTTGCCGTTTTTGTTCTATTATTCATGGCAATTCTTCGTTTGTTATTCCTCGTCTCCTCTCTAAATGTTAAGCTATACTTTCTGCTGCAGCTGCCTGCCTGCAGCTCCTTGCATTTGAAGATCTTTGGAAAGCTGTCCAGAGTCTTATCCTCCATCCGTTCGTGGTGTGTGTTGTTGTTGTATTCATGCTGGAGGACAACATTCACTGACAAGTCATCATATCTGCCAATAAGGGGAGGTCTGGGCCAGCGCTGGGTGAAGTGCGACCTCCATACACGGCGATTAAGGAGGAGTGTATGTCGTTTGGGGGGTCCGTTTGACCAGTGATATAATGCGCCGGTGCTGAACGGGGCATGGAGATGCTGCGTCGCTCGTCAGTGTTCGCGGCCGAAGTGATGGACGTGTTCGACCGCTCGCCCACCGACAAGGAGCTCGTATCGCAGGCCAAGGCTCTGTGCAGGGACTACATCCACTCCAGGCTGAACCGTGCCGGGATAGGCTGGTCCAAACCTGAGCACGGACTGTCGGCATCAGGTGGCACCATTGGGGAAATATCGTCGGTGCTTCTTTGGCTGGGTATGTAATAAGCATGATTGGCCGATAGATATCACACCTAGCTCACAACATACTTGTTGAGCTTGTAGAATAGGCCTGCATTGTTAATATTATTATTATTGTTCGGACCCAAAATCAAAATGTACATTTGTGCCAATAAAGTAAGTAGCTATCTAATTGAAAAGGAATGTCAACATTTTACTGTCATAAAACTTTGAGATGTTGTGTGGACATGATAAAAAGAAGTTCTCCCATTCTGTGTTTCCTAGAAATAGAGGTCTGAAAATATCATTAAGATGGTGAAACACAACTCGATGACATCATCAAGTTGTGTTTCACCATGTTCATGATTTTTTTCTTTTATGACCCTTTTATGAGAGAGAACACATTTGTACACTCTCAGGAAAAACCTTGAAAATTAGTGGAATTAATTAGATCAGCTATTTTACAGTAGGCCTACAGTTTATAAATGTAGTAGCCTATATACAGAGACCAGGTACAGCAAGGTAGTTGTATATATATACTGTATAGCCTACTATGAACTACCTTGCTGGGTCTGGAGTCTCTCATCAGGGATCTACGAGGATCCCTGCCCTTCATGAACTAATGTAGCTATGGATGGATGGCCTTCATAAGTATATTTATATTCGTAATACAATCGTTTCTACAAACTGTTTTATCAACCTGCAGGCAGTTGACAGTTGACACAATAAAAAAACAGCTGCATTATTTTTAAAATATAAAAAACTATAACCAAATGAATAAGTTCTAACTATCATTGCCAGTTCCTGTCAGTAGCCAAGAAGGATACATTGTTAAATACACATCTATGAGTTTTATAAAAAGCTTTAAGACCATACTCAGGATATGCAATGTGAATTATCACTTAAATCAGCTCATAATTGTTTTGTTTTGATCAGGCGATGAGTTGGAATACCTACGTCCCAACATTTACCGTAATGTTGCTCGGCAGCTCAATATCACAGTGGCATCAGAAAGTGTGGTTTCTGATGCCTTCCTGGCAGTGGCTGCAGATATATTCTCCACAGGTACAGTAGCCTACATACAAAGTTCAAGTTCAATGAAATATGCATGCAGACCGTTTATTTTAGCAACCACATTGGATTGGTAAGGCTAGATGGAATACACTTGAATCGATAGATAAATACATGTCCATCCATCATTAGTTCCATCTAATGATACTATGCTCAGCATAGCCTCGACACCCAGGCTTTCATTTTCGTTCGCCTTGCGCGAAAACGGAAAGCCTGGACTAACGCACGTTGGAAAGTGGCCTTCAAGTGGGAGTGAACCTTCCGGGGTGGGCGTCGCTCTAAATAATGTGATGTAGAACAGCAGTGGACGGGCGGGGGAGGGGCCGGGGATGACGACACGTTAGTGAGATCAAATCAGAGCGCGGCACTTCCGCCGTGTGGATCCCACGACACCCCACCCCCCCAAGGCCAAAATCATTGAGGGCTAGACCAGGCTATGCTCAGCATGTTAGTAAACATAGTAAACTGCATATAGAAACATGATAATGCATAGCACAAATGCACAAAACACAAAAGATAACTACTGCATGTCACATAAATTACCTTGTACAGTGAGAACAACTTTTCACACATTACTACTAGCATGAATGAACTGTCATACAGTAGTGAGGCAAAACAAGGACATTTTTATGTCAACATCAGAGACACCAAGGCAGAGAGCATAACACACACACACACACATGCATGTGCGCGTGCGCACACCCACACACCCACACACACACACACAGAGTCTTCAAGCTCTGTTCCCGAATAACAATGTTGTTTTTGCCACTTTGCACATTTCTGGTTTGCATACATTTTGAACAAATGAAGCACAACCGATTACGTCCTTAATTTAGACAGGAGAAACTGAAGTGCTTCACCCAACTCCAGCAACGATACGGAGTGTTGAGGCTTTAAGATGGACACAGTAATTCAGTCCAACAGTCCTCAGAGTGGACAGCAACACCTTTTTGTTAATCCAACCCAAGAGATGGGTAGAACATTTTACCACTGTCAAAGTTGAATTAGCACAGATGATTGTTGTTAGTGTACTCTGTACTGTACACACCACAATCCTGTGTTAATCCTCTGCTGTTCTCTTCACAGGGACGTACTGTAATTGAGCCTAATGGTGTGGCTCCAGGGAGACAAACAAAATAGATCCCTTCATCCCTTTTCTGTACACAGACAGGCCCCCCGTTTGCTTTTACATAGAGGAAAAGGAACACTTGTACACACAGAGACACAGCTGAACCAAAGTTTATCTGAACTAAGTGACCAATGTAGAAAGAAACGTGTACAATGCAATCCTGTGTGTTTTGCTTAACTCCTCACCACAAATAGCCAATCTACAAACTTACAACACGCATTGTGGTGTTCAGCCACATTGTGAACTTGCAGATCTCCTATTTTGGGTGTGCGTCACACTCGTGAGACAAAGCACCAAATGAGGCTTTAGAGGGAAGTTTGTTTTGCTATTGTTCCCTTTGCAGGAAAAGACCTTGTACAGTGCACATGTCTGTCTGCCCCATATTAGGTTAAATGTTCCCTGAGTGTGGTCATTACAGACAGTTAAGTCCCCATCCAGCACACTTCATGATGTTCACCCATCAGCACACTCCATGCCTTACAGTCAAAAAACACTCCGCTCCACAGGCAACTACATAAGCCTGGTGGTATAGTTGCCATTCTGGCTTAAGGGGTGACTGCAAACCACACAGGGGACAGACCATTGTATGATAATCTGAAGTACAGTATCATACGCTTTAGGGAGGTTTTATGCATTTTCACTGAAGAATTATATACTATACCCCCCCCCCCCCCCCCCCCCTTCTATCTGTTATTTCTGAGCGGTACTAACCGCTCCAACAAGTGTCATAGTGTTACTTCATGCATTTGGACTGACAGCTTAGCTGAGCATAGAATTCAACATCTAGACTAGAGAGGAAGTCTTGGCAGGAATTGATTATATAACCACAGTTTTTGTTTGATGAGTAAAACAAACAACAGTCAGTGTTTTCTCCACACTGTAATGTGTCTTTATGCTAATATGCACAGGCATAAGCAGATGATGAAATAGCGGATCAACAAGCTCACACTCATATTGCTGTGATGTTTTGTGGGCCTGTAGATCTGCCATTCCGCTGGATGTTCACCCCCAGAGTAGGAATGCAAGGGTTCAAGTGATTATCAATGTTGAAATATGTTGAAAAATATGCACAGTGGTTACTATGAGGATGCCTGTGCTATAATAAGTACTCAAACTTGAAGTGAACTCATCCCGTAGTATCCTGTGATAAGCACAGTGGAACCATCTGGTGTTAGCAAAGCAGAGATACATTTGGTATCAGTTACATACTGGCAGTCCTTGTAACAAAACGTTCAGACAAGGAATTTTAGAGAGAAAAAACATCAGTTGAACAAAATTGTAAACAAGTCATTTGAAGCACACTAAAACAGGGGCACCACAGGCTATTAAACAAGGAAAAAACAGAGAAACAAGAGAATCGTCTTTTATCAGACTTTGTGAAGCAAAGGACTATTCTAAATTATACTGTAGATAGAAATGAGAATGTGTATGGGATGGATATGGGAATATCAGGCTTGACCTTAAAGTGAGTTAATTTTTGTCAGGTGAGCACCTGACCTACAATCAACCTTGGGTACTTTTCTCTACTGTATTTGCCCCAACCCATAGTCCAAGAGTTTGCCCAAAAGGTTTTCTGATTACCCTCCCGTTTACCTCCTTGCACTATTCCAATATCCCATCGTCAAAACAATCGCCCTGATTGGTGTCTGGCGAATCCCTAAGGGAACAGACATCCAAAGCATTTCCAAGCACAACCTTGGAAACAAAGCGACCCGCGTTGAGCTTGTAGAGTGGCTATTATGCGACCAATGGACCACCACGCACAATACCGTGGAGCCCACGTGCCACCCTCCGTGTTCACCATTGTAGGGTGGATCACAACACCAGGCATAAATCTTGCATGTCGTGCCTTGTAGATTGGCTAGCTGGATAATAACAACATGTTGGTGAACTGCTAATAAAACAATAATCCGACACCAGATACAGCACTTTGTTCACTTGACGATTATAGTGCAATAATTGATTGCCCAAGTCCCATGTTGGAGATCTCCTCTGGTTTTGGTGAATAATATTAAGAAGTTCCGGTATGTGGGGGGCACTGGGTGGGAGCCACACATTAAAAGTCAATCCACAAAGCAAGCATCATTTGTATTGTTGACCTATTTCTAAAATATTAGCATAACTTTCGTTCAACTTTGACCCCATTATCACATGGATCCATTTAAATCCCTTTAAATGTTGCATTAGATGAAGGCATTAGTTACCAGTGGGTTAATTCTGTAAAACATGACCTGATGACCGATCTAACAGAAGAATGCATTTTGGTTACTTCAAGCTTTGTTCCTGAGGTTTCATCTTTGTCTAGAGAAAAGCAGGCTGGCCACTGATGGAGGTTATATAATTCTAAGACAGTGCTTTCCAAATCCCTGGAAGTGCTTTGTACAAATCAGCCAAAAGCTGAGACCCCCCCACGCACGCACACCCCCCACCCCCCACCCACACACCCACACACACACACACACACATACACACACACACACACACACACACACACACACACACACACACACACACACACACACACACACACACACACACACACACACACACACTTTTCTCAGACATGTTTAGATCAAACAATGTTATGTACTTCACAATGATGTTGCAATAGCTTTGTTTTGTTGAATTGACTTCCAGTCTTGTAACTTTTCTGATTCTCTCATCTGTTCCCAGGTGTGACTTGGGGAAAGATAGTTTCTCTATATGCCGTGGCAGGAGCCTTGGCAGTGGACTGTGTCCGGCATGGTCACCCAGCAATGGTCCATACCATTGTAGACTGCATGGGGGAGTTTGTTCGCAAGAGTCTGACCTCCTGGTTGAAAAGGAGAGGGGGCTGGGTAAGAGGAAGTGAGATTGTGACTTTTCCCTTTCACTTTTTCATTGTGCACATTAGTATAACTACTCCTTAACCTATTCTGGGCAAAGTGGGCAAAGTGGGCATGTTGTCAAACTTTTTTTTCATGCCAACATGCCATGATGCGATGCATGCAATTTGTACATAAACTGTTTACAAATAGCAAGAGTATAAAAATGGACTTAAAGGATTACCCACCATATTTCTTTGTCAGTAGCCACGTTTCCATAAAACCTTTGCGAAAATAGGAAGAGTATGTTAATTAAGTCGAAAAAGGAAAAGCGAATCGTCTTGCTGTTTCCGTTAACTTATGAAATGCGACTCATTGGAGTAGGGAAAAATAAATTAGGTTCATGAAACAAGCAATGAAACAATAGGTGGCACAGTTTTGCCAGTAACGTGAGACGTATGGTTATTTTACATGTTTTTACTTTTGAAGTTATTTTAGGCTTTACGCACGGACTGCCTGCTTTATTCCTATTGAACTATACGTCTGTTGTGCTGTGCAGAGGCTTAGCCTAAAATCCTAATACAGGGGTGGCCAACCGGTCCTAATATATAGGCCTAATCTACACAACTCACTGTTTTCCTGAACCGTCTCGGTTGCCTACTGATTTGGTCTACTTTGTGATAATGTAGACTACATCATGTTATCTGCAGCACGTGCAAGGAAAAAAGGGTTGAACTTTATTAACGAAATAATCTAAGGACAGAGCCCGGTCATGTAAAACAGCTGTTGTCTGATATCACTTGCGTATCTCTATCATGCATGATGATACAGATACTGTAAATATAAGACCTGCCGAGAGTCTCCTTGGATGTCTGTGTGCGCACGGCCCTCGTCCGTTTTGAGCGGTTTTGTAGAAATATAACTTACTAACAATGCTCTCATCGGCAGACTAGAACTCTTCAAATGCGCTATAATGCATGTCCAGTGCTTTCCAATTAGAAAGTCTTTTCGCAAGCTGTTTCCATACCTCATTTGCGGATTAGACCCTTTCGATACGCTCCAAAATCCGCCACCCTTCAGCGAAAAAGCATTTTTGCGCAAAGTGGAAACTTATTCGCATTTCGAAGTGTTTCCATTCAACATTCTCTTCGCAAGAGCTGTTTTTGCGCAAAGATGGGGCTTATGGAAACCTGGCTAGTGTTATAGTTGTTATATTTGTGGTGCAGAATTGAATTAAATTGAATTATATTAAAACAATATATTTTAGTTAAAATCCTTGGTCTGAAAGGCACTTAGAGTACACTAGTACAGGGTAGTGAGAGTTGCAGGGTAGTTGTACGTACAACCAACAAGCTATGGTATAATTTTATGTCTTTACTCTCCAGACATAATCAGTAGGGCTTACCCTCCACACACGAAACTGATGTTGTCCCCATTTTAAATTGTACATTATTCAAATGAATGACAGCTCATTGATTATTATTACTTTGGGGAAGAAAGAGCAGTGCCTGGACACCTGACACCATTTAGTGCTACTGGGAATTAACCAAATAAGCAACTAAATAAAAACAACAACTACAACTTTAGTTGTGATCTTAAAAAATCAACTGTGGTGAAAGAGAGGTGCAGAAAAGAACTGGAAGAGTGCCTCTGTCCATGTTACGCTCTGTTGGCACTCCATAAAAGTGAACAAAAGCTCTTGTACTGGTGCTCAAATGGTGCATTTGGGGGGAATGCACAAAATAACTGAAACCATTAGTCCTCCCTGACTGCTCTGCTCTGCCCTGTCTCTGTCTCTTGTTTGTTTAGTCTCGCAGATAATTAGGGTGTCAAAAATGGGACACAATGCCTTGCATAACATCCCGGGTGATGAATAAGAGACCTATTTTCTGGGGAAAATCATGTGTGATCTGTGAGTGCAGGTCATTTTTGCATGTTGCAAGAGTTGTGATGGTAGCATGTGTCAGTTACTTAACTAACACCATATGGGCTAAAAGTGATTTAATTTTTGATTGGGCAGCGAGACAAAAGTTTTGGCACTTATTTCTCATTACATTCTTTTATGTGGTTGCATATAAGAATCTCCCACCAGTTTGGGTGGTTTTCTGAAATATGTTCTGTTGAGGTTAGAGTCAATCCAGTCACTGGGCTACAGTGCTGTCTTTGGCATTGGAATTGCATATTTGTGGGCTAGTTGCCTAGCCTTTCACACTGCTGTTAGGATGTTGTCATTGTACATTTTGGATGTTTAAGCTCTTCAGATGATATTTTTCATGTAGCCTACGTTTAGTTTGTTTGCTTGGAATAAGGCAACTGTACTGTTGTGTACTGTTTCATTTTCCAGCTATTTCATTTCTACAGAAGCTGTCAATGATGCAAGATCTCCTGTACCTCAGTTCCAAAAACCTGAGACTGGACGTTAGCTTTGACTATAAGGTTTAGAGTCCCCCAAAAAGATATTAGCCTATAAACACATTCCCAGAATATGGACAACTTGAAAGTGATTAAGTCTGTATGTTTTAATACAATCTAACAAAAGAAAATCGCCTGTATTAACAATAGCATGTGAAAAATAATAGCTTGAGTACAGGGGGAAGTTGTGACTAAATAAATAATTTATTGGATCCAATGGTTCCATTGGATCCAATAAATTGCTTTTTTTTTTTTTTTTCATTTCCTGAAAATTAACAGCTGTTTCTGGCCAACTATATCAAATAATAACTTACCATTAAAATGCATTGTTTGCTTTGTCCAGTGACCCACTATGAGGTGCCACATGCAAAACTCTATTAAAGTTTTTTAATAGCGGTACTGAATGTATGCTTTCCTTTCCCAACCCAGGTGGATGTAACAAAATGTGTGGTGAATACTGACCCCAGCTTCCATTCCCACTGGTTGGTGTCTGTCGTCTGTGCCTGTGGACACTATTTGAAGGCTATGGTGTTTTATCTCCTCCGGGAAAAGTGAAAGGTGTTATTTCATACACTACAATCAGATTATTGGGCAGCTGTAGTCTCTTTCACCAGCATAATACAACACAGCCCTCTGAAGAAGTAACCACTGCCTTGGCTTGGATATGCTTACACTTGTGGTCATTTGCACTGAGCCTACATGAATGATCACCCTTCACAGACGACATGGATTTAGCCTAATCTCCTCGGCTTCACATGCTAGACTATGAGTATGTATTTATTGTTAACAGTAATATTATGACACTCTCAATCAATGATATTCAAGCATTAGTTCATGACATATGCTTGGTGTATTGTATGTCAGAGACTTTTTTTTTTTTGGCACTGAGGATATAGGCCTATTCTCTTTTCCAGATTTTTACTCTCGGCTGCCTGAAGCTGAGATGTTTTTAGTAGGTGTTTGCTTTGCGAGTGGTTGAAATGGTAATTACAAGGAATGGTAATTAAAGCGTATTACAGGTAAACCCGAACAATAAAAAATGTGATATCATACAATCTAAAGTTAAAACAGCAACAATATTGTAGGCTACATCTGGCATATCTCGGTCTGGCACTACTGGTCTTGTTTTGTCAGCCATTTATTGATCTAATGCAGGGGGCTTTCAATAGGTGGTCCGGGGACCACCAGTGGTCCCTGAGAGGATTCCAGGTGGTCCCCAGGCTAAATGATGGATGAAGTTGAAGTTGGTTAATCAGCTAGACTAGAGTGTAGAAGATTAATGGTCATTTTGATCTGTATGTTTGACTGTTTTGTTTCCCAAATCCAGCCTGGAATTGTGGACAAAAGTAAAAGGAATCTTTAGTTTTGGGTCATCAGATGGTGGTCTGTGCCTCAAATTCGGAATAAATAGTGAGCCCTGGTATGAAAAAGGTTGAAAACCACTGATCTAATGAAAAGGAGATAAAGGTCACATAATGCCATATCATTGACACATTATTAACAGTTTGTAGAAATATAGTACAGTTCAATACATGGTCTGCTAAGAGGATTCAAACAAAAACCCGGCTTGTTTCCATTGTCGTCAATCATATACAACTCTTCAGAACATTTACAAATATACTGTGTAAATGCAACAACGTTTTGTTTTATTCTTACGACATTTTTTCTGGTACAGTTTCGAACTGCAACCACAAATTCTCTGAGAGTGTTAAAAATGTCCACAATGAACAGTAAGTAATGCACTTAAGTGTGTGTGTGTGTGTGTGTGTGTGTGTGTGTGTGTGTGTGTGTGTGTGTGTGTGTGTGTGTGTGCGCGTGCGTGCGTGCGTGCGTGCGTGCGTGCGTGCGCGCGCGCGTGTGCGTTTTTGGAAAGTGTTTTTTTTTCTGGACCATTATTTGTTAATTTCTACGTAATTGTAATTTGTAATTCTCGGGCTTGACGCACTTTTATTGTCTTTGAAATATAATTAATGTGAATACTCTCACGTCTTGTTTGGCATGCAGCACTGATGAGTGTCTTACGAAATAAAAAAGAATAGTTTCCAAACGTGTCGGCCTTGTCGCGTAGCTTTCTGATTTGTCATCTCGATGTCAAAATGTGTAACAACTGAAATACAGGCAGCAGCAGCAGCAGCAGCAAGTAAACAAGCAGTCATGGGATGACGGAAGACACGTTGAAAGGGTTTGTTTACAGACAGTGGTGGTCGCTGATTTATAGAACATGTGTGCGGCACAGGGCCCATTGGAGGACAGCCGCGGTGTCGCCGCAGGCATGTACACGTATCGCCAGTGGAAATGAACCAGAGCCATCTAGTAGAAGAGTTGCGACATTGAGGGGTCAGAAAGCAGCCTGGTCACGTGGCTCATGTACTCACACGAGCCCATAGGCTTTAATGCATTCAGTAACTTCCGGCTGTCACTATTTGTTGTCACTATCCAATTCAAGTCTATGTAGAGGAGCCGCCATTGGACTGGCCCCATGGAGTGAACGGAGTTGGCGTAACTCTGTATTTCCAAGTAGCTCCAGTGGAAATGAACCCGATCACTCCGCCCAAAACAGAACTGCTGATTGGAAGCGACCAGAAACGTCCCGCCTCCAGGAATGCCCAGAGCCTTACTTACGCAAACTCCGTTCACTTAATGGCTATTCGACATCTATTGAGGATAGGGACAACACCGGGACTGGAAGTAGGCAGAAATGCATTCTGATTTTACTGACCCCACAATGTCGCAACAGTTCTACTAGATGGCTCTGGGAATTCCACAACAAATACGCTCTTCCCATTGGCCGAGTGGGAGTGGCCAACGGCGGAGTGCATAACAAACAAGATAGGCTGAAGACCGTCGGGATGGATGCAGGTAGGATGCTTTTGTTTGTTGAAAATAAGTACTCTTTGCTGTCCCCTATAGCGGATGAGCTAACGCCCGAACTGTCCCGCTATTTCGTATTTGTTGATTCTGCCACGAAAACAGCCGCGACACGAGCCGACGGCAGTCCCACAGCAGGACACACAGTACTCCCTGGTGCTTTCCTTAGCCGAGTTGCCAGTCGTATAGGAGTTGCGATATTGAGGGCACAGAAAACAGCATGGTCACGTGGTGTAGGTATTCGCACGAGCCCATAGACACCCAATGCATTTTGTGACTTCGGCTGTCCCTATTCAATAGAAGTCTATGTAGAAGAGCCACCATTGGACTGGCCCCATGAAGTGAACGGAGTTTGCGTAGCTCTGTCTATACTCTTAAGGCTCTGGTTGCCATTAGCAGGCTAACGTTTTGGACTAAAGCTAAACTGTGCTAGCTTTGCACTACAGCCTCTATAAAAGTGTGTCCTGTGGGTTCCTCGCATTGACAGCTAGTCACACAACTTAAATGTCACACATTCGACTGACTGCCACATAGCGTCGTCCTTAATAGCCTCACAGGAGGTTGTTATGCAGCGTTTCGGTTTGCTGTGTTGTCCTTGGTTAGATGGACTGGTCATGCTAATGTTACGCCCATGATGAGACAGACAGTGCATTGTCACCATCAGAGTCATTAGGTTCACACTGAGTCTGACAACAACTCTGACAAACTTCTGTCATGTCTCACAAGTCGATTACTAATCCATAATAAATAAACTAACTATTAACTGGTGAGTTTAGACCCGAGGTTTTCAACAAATCTAATTTCAACCAGGGACCATCATCCTGGTTAAGAGAAACTTTAAATATAGGACCACCACTATTGTGTGGGGTCTTATCATAGACCCCCCCACACAGTGTTTTGGAAGGTTAAAGTGATAATAATTAATTAGTAGTAATATTTTTTCCAAAACAATAAAATATATTTTGTGTTTATTTTTGTGGCAACCTTACAAGCTAATGCTGAGTTCTTATGAACCCTCAAAGTATACAATATGTCAATTTAATGACTCCTTGTTGCCAAGGATCAAAGTTTATCTCACTCTATATTGTGCAAGGTGTTGTTTTTTTGTATAAGTTGTGAGACAGCCAAGCAAAACAACGTCCAATCTCAAAAGTAATCAATTCACTCAAATCTGTTGCTTAATCATAATTATAATGTTCATAAGACTGTAGTAAAGAAGGAATAAGCTTAATGTTCAAAAGACCCAGTCGTAAAAGGATCGATCCAAACTCTTGTTTTGAATGTTCTGATGGTATATTTACTAGGCATGTTCACTTTCTTATGGAGTAATGCTATACCCCGAGCTCTGGTCCATAGCTCTAATTCTGCACATTAGAGATATGGACCAGAGCTAACCTCGACATATTATGTACACCATTTACAACTATGTGGCTACAGGTGAATGAGCCCTTTCTCACAACATTATAGTAATTGCAACATACCAGTAACTCCAAATAACACAATTTGGTAATTTTGTTGATGCTTAAGATACAATATGCTTTGAATGATTCAGACTCCAGTCTCAGCTGTCCTGACAAATGTTCAAAAGGTCTATGCTTTGTACAAGGGCTGAAAAAGCTGTGCTACTTGTTTACATTTGGTGGATAATCCATCATCCAGTGTTCTTTCCCTACTTCTCATAAAGTTGCAATGCTATGCCTTTAGTTGCAAAGACTACAGTATAGACGACATACTGTATACCATAGTATTATCTTACTTGCAATGAGTTCATGTATACCCCTGACACACACAGCCTGCATTACAGTCGCTGAAGTGCCAAATTTAAACTCTGGCGATGAGCCCAGTAATCGTTCTAATTGCATTGAAAAAGTCATGTCAGGTCTAGAGTGTTTAATTGTGATTGCAGGTTTCGTCTTGCAGAGCCATCCAACTATGAATATTGGACAAGATACATTATACTGTACGGTACACTGACACTGTTGATATTATTAAGGAAATCTAGGGTCACGCATCTGTAAAGCAGGTACTTGAGGACACTTCATCTTAAAAACTAGAAATGGAAAAAGTGAACATTGAAGATAGCGTGGCTATTTATGCGGTTGTCAGCGGAAGGAACTGAGGGCTGATGGATAAGTAGGACACTCTTCAAATGTCACTTGCCCCCCATATCATTCATCCTCGTATGTTTGTTTCATTTCAGCTACCCTGACGTACGACACACTTCGCTTTGGAGAGTTTGAAGATTTTCCTGAAACATCAGAACCTGTGTGGATTTTGGGGAAAGAGTTCAATGCGCTCACAGGTACCACGGCACGACAATTGCTGCGGCAGTTAATGTCTTTGTGTATGAAAGGGAGAGAATGAGAATATCAGTAAATTTATGGCACAAGATGATGAGTGTGAAATAAGTGTAGTAAAAGTATGAAAACCAATTCGCATACAGTTTATGTGAAACATGGACATAATGCTGCTTGCTGATTTATGTTCTTTCCTTTAGAAAAGGATGAGATTTTGTCTGATGTTACTTCACGGCTCTGGTTCACATACAGAAAAAACTTCCAGCCAATTGGTAAGTTGAGAGATGAACTCACCAATCCCCCCCACCAAGCCTTCTGTTGATATATAATTTATATCGAATGTGACATTGCATTACAGGGGGAACAGGACCAACATCTGACACAGGCTGGGGTTGTATGCTACGATGTGGCCAGATGATCCTCGCAGAGGCCTTAGTCTGTAGGCATTTAGGCAGAGGTACGTCTCATTACTGGCATTTTATGCTATCAGTCTGAACTGTAATAGCTTAAAACACAACCTTTACTTAATTATATGCTTGCTAAAATAGTAGATTTCCAAGAAAACACTCGAAATATGTTGTTTTCTATGGAGGACACCGTCAATGATTGAAGTACAAAATTAGGCCTAAGTCGAGCTTATCTTTGCCGGGCCATTTAACTAAGTGACTGCACTGTCTGGCACAAAGTGGTGTTCTATTCAGAGAATACCACGAGGAGCTTGCTTTAACTGATAACTGTCTGTTTGTCAGACTGGAGATGGGTCAGAGGGCAGAAACAAAGAGAAGAATACATCAGCATTCTCAATGCCTTCATTGACAAGAAGGACAGTTACTATTCCCTACATCAAATTGGTAAACCCCTAACATATATAGCATGACATGGTCATACACTCATACTACTTGAAATAATGAAATCACACTACAATGTTTTTCTCCATTTTTGCGCTGCAGCCCAGATGGGAGTTGGAGAAGGAAAGTCCATAGGGCAGTGGTATGGACCAAACACGGTGGCACAGGTTCTAAAGTAAGCACACCAAATCCCAGACAGTGAATACACAGCAGGTTACCCACACATTGCATCAGGCCAGCACTGTGTTGTATCTTTCTTATCTGCCTGCATTATCCATTATCACAGGAAGATACTAGTGCTTGTGTCAGTACATGTCATTGTCTATTTATTAAGGCTGTTGAAAATAATAAGTTAATGGCATTAATTATTTTTGTTGATTAATCTTTTTTAATGAAATTAACACATGTGCACATTGACTCAACCCACTAAGCTTATTGAAAGAAATTGGTAAAGCACGGTTTCACGGAGATAGCTGTGTGTCTCTGTAACCAGAGCCATAGAGTATACTGTAGCTTGAGGGATCTACAATCATTGGGGGCTTGTAGATCACCTGATTAAAATTAAAACAATAAACAGGTCTTTTCTTCCCAGATTCTTTTTCTTTTGTTCAAATATGGCATATTTTGGACATAGTCCGAATGGTGAATACTTAATGTAAGATTAAATTCATTTTGAAGCTGTGATTAAACTTAATGTATAGCCTTTCCGATGATGATTTAATTTATGAATTCAGAAATCAACAATGCCCTCTCCAGGGGCATTTGGTTAGAACATTCAATTCAATTCACGCTTTAAATGCATATAACTAACTGACAAACTGTGCAGTGATATTTAGTGTTTTGGACTACATGTCTTACGTAAATTAAGTGTTGGATTTCATACATACTCAAATTAATGGAACCCATTTAAGCCTGACCTAAGGTTTTTTGAAAAACCTGAAATATTTATATTTCAGCATCAAATAAAGTTAATTATGGAATACTGTACATACTGTACAGAATCCAAATATGGATTCCCGGCCTGAAAAGGTTAAAAAGAAGACACTACTGACTACTGTATGCCTTGTGGGAGAAAAAGTGGCCAACACTTCTCATACTGTCTATACTGTATGCTCAGGAAGCTGGCAATGTTTGACTCATGGAGCCGATTAGTGGTACATGTGGCGATGGATAACACAGTGGTGATCGAGGAGATCAGTGAGTATGATCAGTGATCACCATTCTTTTTTTTTTGTTTTGTTTTGGAGGGATGGGGAGGCCTTTCACGCTTTTGATTCAGTTATGTCACTGACGCTCTGTAGACAGCTGTGGTTAATGTTTTATCCCAGTTTATTGCACTGTGGTAAAACGGCAAATAAATCATGTTTATGTATTGACAGGTATAGGGCATATGTACCTGCCAGGCTGCATAATTGTGTTCTTTTTTTTTAAGATTTATTTATTGACAAAGACAATATTACAACAATATGAACAGATTTTCTTTTTTTGTTTTTAATTGTGTTGTTTCTAATGATGATAATTGTGATATTCAACAATTAGATGAAATGCTCATCAAATCGGGAGACCTTTTAAGATGTAAATTAGAGTTGTAAATTTTAAGAGTACAATTATTGTCATCCAGTTGCATACTGGGAATCAGTATGTCCAATGACACATTTTACAGTAGTTAAATCTTACATACAAAATTTTCAGTGTTGTTGCAGAAACATAACAATGATTTGTCCCCCACTAAACCAATGTGATTAGATCATTCCAAACACAAGGTCAAAATGAAAAGCAGTGTCATCGGTAGTGCACAAACCACATGCTGATCGAATCCTGATTCCTCTGTTGTCTTGCATGTTGCTCATCCTTTACACCCCCCTCAACAAACACACTGAAATCCCAAGGGAAAAATGCAGTGCTCTTCTGTCTGTTTTTCTTGCAGAACGTCTTTGTATGCCTTGGCTGGACTATGGAGGGGCCTGTGCTCAACCAGACGGTGCAGGGGAACTTAACGGTTGCATGGAGGGTGCCTGTGCCCTGGCTGAGGAAGAGACAGCGCTCTGGAAACCTCTTGTCCTGCTCATCCCTCTCAGGCTGGGCTTGAGTGACATAAATGAAGCCTATATTGAAACCCTGAAGGTGACACAATCAACATATCTTGTTTATCACGGAACTAAATGGTCAAAATCTCCATAGCAGCCACCCTAGACAATTCGAACAAAATGAACTAAACTAAACTAACTAAAACCACAATTATATATAATGTTATGGGAACGTGTTTATGTTTCTGCGGAAGCAACTATTGTAGGGAAGGATACAGTATCATAACGTTCTGCACAGACAATTCCAATACTGTGTTCTAGTCCCAACTCGAGTTGAGACATGGACTACACCATACGCCAGCGTCCATAAATGTAAATCTATATGGCTAATCTTACGTGGCCTGAATATCACACCTCAGCATGTTGCATGACTTAAGAGGTGATGAGGCAAACATTTTAGTATTGGTATTTGCCTCTTTATCCAGGGAGAAATTGCACAACGTCTACTCTACCGCATGTTGCATAGTCCTGCTGACACTCCTCACTGTCTGGGAAAATAAGTGCCTAGCAACTTCACGAGTAGCAGACCTTTGTAGAAAGGGGTACAATTCAAGGTAAAAAGTACAGGTCAATGCTACTGCTAAGATGATACAATCAGAAAGGTACTAAGACTTGTTTACATGACAGTCACCCTTTTCAATTCATTAAAACATTTTAAAAACATACAAACACATGCATGGTTATGAAAAGGAAAATGTGTACAGTTTACTCAAGTACAGTAGCAGTTAAGGTACGCTGTTCCAAAGAATCCCAGTAGGGGCTGGCATTGAAGGGACCATAGTATTTGGGAAGTTGGCATTATGACAATATTGTGAGACAAATAGAAGACAAATCGAGCAGTTTGTAACAAATTGTAGCAAGCAACCTCTGCAATGCAGTATATGGAGTGATGCTTCAGCTTTCAACTACTGGATGCCAATGCACATTGGCAAATGTACAAAGAAGGCAATATCATCAGACATGTCATTAGGAAATAACCCAAACAATACATGACTATTTATACAAGGCTAGAAATGTAATGCAACATTTGAATTTACTGTAATGTCTCATTTGATAAGGATGGACAGCTAGTGTCAGCACAAGCTCACCCTTAAGAACTACTCTGAATAAAATCAATGTGATGTCAGTTAAAGCTTGGGTTTCAATACACTCTTGTCTGTTCACAGCAATGCTTCATGCTGCCTCAGTCCTTGGGTGTTATCGGAGGGAAGCCCAACAGTGCCCATTACTTCATTGGTTATGTTGGTATGTTCTGCTTGTTGGTTAGATTAACTACTATGGTCAACAGTGAAACTTCCACCATGTATATCTACCCCTTGATGAGTTCACTTCCTTTTCAACCTTATAGGAGAGGAGCTCATTTACTTAGATCCTCACACTACCCAGCCTGCAGTGGAGCCATATGAAGATGGCCAAGTCCCTGACGAAACGTACCACTGTCAGCACCCGCCTTGCCGTATGCACATCTGTGAACTGGACCCATCCATTGCAGCGGTAGGGACTCATTCAGATGAAAGATGGACTGTCTTTCTTGTATTATGGGTGTTAGAATCAAGCAGTTAAACCTATCATGCTGAGCAGGCCCTTGGAGCTAGGAGGAAATAGTCTCTTCCAGGATGAAATGTCCCCATCTACAGGACACAACATGTCACTGAAGGGTTTGATGCATATAAATGAAAATCATGCTGGCCTATAGTATGACATTCATATTCCCCAGAACTCAACCCAGGTTAACAGACATGTTGGACATCACTCTCTTCACGGTCAAAATTCCAAATAACGAGTTGCACCAAAGCATTGTGAGGTTGTAGTCCAATTTAGGAAACATTTAACAAATGTTGTGGGGTCACTTGGACAAAAGTAAATTCATAAACTTTTGGAAATGGGAACCACTATGTTGTAGTAATATTGTATCCCTCCAAACAGCTAAAAGTAAGACCCATTATTCCTGTCTATTATGCAATACATACTGCATTATGTTCTTGTCCTTTTCCAGGGCTTCTTCTGCAAAACTGAAGATGAATTTGATGATTGGTGTATGCGCATTCGAAGGGTAGGTCTGTCGTCATCTGTTGCTATTTTCTATTTATTTTTGAACAAAGGTTCAGTAAGAGAATCATTTTCATCTTTTCTGTTTCCCAGCTCTCCTGCAAAAAAGGAGGCTTGCCCATGTTTGAGCTAGTTGACAGCCAACCCTCTCACATGGTCAGTGTGGATGTCCTCAACCTCACTCCTGGTACATATTTTCCCTTGATTGATTTGTATCGTTTTTCAGGCAGAAACCTTGTATCTCCACATGCAAGTGCTGTGCAAAGCAGATGGCCGATCTGCAAGCTCACAACATGCTACATCATGTTGTGTTGTGTATTACATTAGATCTTTTTGAACAGATTCACTTTCCCATTTCCTGAAAAGTAAAGGGTTTGGAACTACAAGGTTTTGCGCCGATAGCATCAATACAAACCTAATACAAACATTATACAAACACATTTCAATGACTCGTTTCATCCCTTCGCAGATTTCTCAGACTCTGACAGGTTGGAGCGGTTCTTTGACTCGGAGGATGAAGAGTTTGAGATCCTGTCCCTGTGAGGGAAGGAATGAACAAACATTGTACTGTTTAAGTTGTGCCCTTAACAGTATGCAGACAATTCTCTGGATTTCTTCTCTGTATCAGGAGGGAAGCCAAAAAAGGGGAAACATGAAGATGACTGGTGACCTTGTCGAGCCAGTCCAGCACCACCATGGCGTAGTCATGTGTCACAGCGTTCTTCTAAACAGCCCCTGAATGCTCTGTGTCAACACGGAGGCTGCCTTGGGAGGCAGTGGCAGGAGCTCAGGATAAATTCTGTATGCACATCTTCACAATAAGCATCTCCATTTGAGTCTTAACACTTTAAATGTTTATTTTGAAGTGATATGGTGCCTTCCCCTGTCTCCATAATAATTTGCCATAACAGTTTTATGTTTTTTAAAAAACACAAATGGTTCATGACACACATGGCTTTTTTGCGGTTTTGTCACTAATATCTCAAGTCTGTAACAGCCTGTAATGAAACCAAATTTTAGTCGATTTTTCAGACAAAGCTGTATTAATTGTTCATGCAAAGGTATCGGTGTCCTGTCTAAAGATCTGTACACTAGTTAATTTGACAATTATTTATTTACTCAATATGTAGACAGATTAAAGAACTGTAGACGGATGTAATGGAAACGAGATACAATAAAATTAAAATATTTGAAAATATATTTCTCCCGCATTATAAGATGAATCATGTGCCCTTGGTTGGTCCAAAAATATTTAATTAATATGAAAGTGCAAAACGTAATCAGTTATCCTGACTTCCTTTGACTGAAAATATTCATAATCACAATACAAACTTTATATTTCTAGGTTGATTTCCATAGTTCCCCAAGCGGCTGGTTCTCTGCTGTGTTGATGCCATTTAAAGTGTGGGTCATGATGTTGGTGTGAACATCTTCAATGCTTTGGGAAGCATCAATTACCTAGAAATAACACATGCAATGTTAAATTGTTAGATTTGTTTTTCCTCTCTTGCGGATATAGGTGGCACACAAGTAGTAATGATTCACATATTTAATCTTTCAACCCTGGTTCATACCTTCCAGTTGATTGCAGGGTCCTCCATTAGTTTCTCAAACTTCTGCTGGACTGTTCTTTGGAAAACACTGTTCTCATATCTCTCTTCTCCAAACTGCCCTCTGAGTGCTGCATCATTTGGATTAAGCTTTAAGAACATTACCAGGTCTGGCTTTGGCAGTCCCACATCAGGTTGCTTGCACCAGTCCAGGCAGAACCCCTGCAGAGTACAAGTCAGAGCATCACAATAGCTGCTATCTCAAACATATGAATTTGAGAGAGGAAAAAAAATAAAGAAAAAAATCTGAAGCACTCACTGGTTTGGCACTGGTGAATGCAACTCCAGAGAAGGCATACCGATCTATAATTAGAGTGGTCCCTTGTTCCAACTTTTCCTTCATTAAAGGCCTGGGAATCACAATGAATTGTGATTAAACACAACGTAACATGAAACTCTGCTTCATCAAAGACGGCCATTTATAGCTGCAAATTGCATTACAATGTGTTATTAGTAAAGTGTTTTTCAGATGAGGTGCGTGTGTTGCCGAGCAGCTACAGCATCTGCCGTGAAGGCCTCTAAAGTGTAGCTCCGGTAGCGGTTAAGATGTTGAACGTTCACGCGGGAGACGAGAGTTCGAGTCCCGGGCGTTACACGTGGGCCCTAGGGGTCATTGAGAGGGCTGGTCATTGACACAAATTTGAGAGCCGCTGATTTACACTCCAGTAATATTTTCTTACACGAGTTCCCAGCGATTTGCAGAAAACAATAGGTGCACTGTGTGGTCCTCCAGGTTGCTTTTGTTTTCAAGGTAGGCGTTGATCAGCTGTCCGATCTTCGTGGTTCGATCTGTCATGTCAGACAAAACCCAGTGATATGGTAAGTCATGGTCCACAAATAGCGGCGTGTGTTGTCTGAAAAGATCTATAAAATATCTATTCTTACCAGGAAATCTCATCATCTCCGCTGGCCGTCCACTTTGTTGCAGGGCTTGCACTAACTTGCTACATTGTGTCGTTTTCCCGGCCTTGTCTACTCCTTCCAGTACAATCAGTGCTCCTCGTTTGCATGCCATCGATCCAAGCGATGTGTGGATGATTGCCGTGTCGGTATGTTTATTGTACAACTGTAATATTATTATGACAATTCTAAAGTCTTCTTCTTTCTGTAAACCAGACGATTTTCCAACAACTGCGCGCTCTTTCGCTGATGCAAAATGTCAACAAAGGAAGTGACATAGGCACGATTCCTTTTCCGGTATAATAAATATTAGGTTAGAATTAGATTTAGCCATGATTTTGGGACACATTTACCGTTTCGGTACTTGACGTGACTTGAAAATGATCGTAGCATTTTCCGGAATTAAAAATAAATTGTATTGAATGATTTTTATTGTAAATGCAAATCATTTACTCAGTGTTTTTTCCCCAAGTGTCAACACTTTTAAGCAGCATTGCTGCCATCTACTGTTGCTAAAAGCATACTGCAATGATTAATACTGCTTGCAATATGGGAATGTAATACAAAATTATTTTCTATTATACATAAATTACAGCCGTATAGGTTGTTGTTCTGCCAGTGCAAAGCACACCTGCACACACACAGGCCTGTCACACAATTAAACCTTTTAATAGATTAGCTTAAATGAAATAATAATGATTAATCACCATTCAAACTATGTCAGTGTGCCATGATTTTCTTTATGGTTGTGAGAATACAAAGATAAAAGAAGGCAGATATACATGTAATATACAGTACATAATGTTCCATTCTTTATAACAAATCCATTGTGGCAGGATGGTGTGTCTGATTTGATGTTGTGATGTGAGCCACTGCCTATGTAAACCCTGTAGCCTTTTCTCCAGGAGGGACCAACATATGTTGACCATCCAGATCGGGTGAGAACTATCTCACCCGATGGTATTTTGGGATGTATGGGGCAGGTTTTATTGACAAAAACACAACTTATTTTTTATTAGATATTTATTTCTTATTCACAGCATGATAATCCAGGATGATTCTGGCATCTTATAACAGTAGGGTTCACACTCTACTCTTATGGCAGTGTTTAAGAGCATCTTTCAATGCTCCAAGTACCATATCAACATTGGCTCTGCTGCTATTGCAACCCATAAGTCCAACACGCAGCACCTGAGGAGAACATAAACATCTTGTTTTTTATAATATAGGATTTTAGACCTTATCTTCAAGTACATTAAAGTAATAAACCCCCGACTTTATATTTGTTATTTTATTGTCATGCTCATTCTCTTACCAAGCCAACCGATGGTCCAAGTCCTCCAGAGATTTCTACATTGTGTGTTTTCATTATGTAACTTGTAATTTCTTTCCATTCATATCCCGGAGGAGCAACAATAGTTGTGACAGTGGGCAACCTTGCACTCTGTAGAGAAATTGCATTGTTAAGCCAAGATCAAAACTTAAGTTAGAATAGGCATTATGAGTGAATATTTTATACTTACTTTGTCCTTTACAAAAAGTTTGAGACCCATGCTCTCTAGGCCATCGTGGAAATACTCTGCTGCATCTCTGTGTCTTTCCCAGGAGTTTTCCAGACCCTTAGAGTGAGGACAAGAGAGAGAGACAGTCAATGCCTGAAATCCAATACAATCTTGTTCCAAAATAGACATAGGGTTGTTTATTTAGGGTTAGGTTTAGTAGCAACTGTTGAAGAACTGATACCTATAAACCACGACGCCAGTTGCGACCGATGGTCCATCGACTGCGGCCGCAAAATGATTTCGCTGTCTCTCATAGATACACTTAGCAATGTCTATTGCAATGGATGATAATTACCTTGCAGATTTTAGAGGAAAGATCTGCACATCAGCAGATCTTTCTCCTCAAATCTACTGGTTATAAAACATTTCCCACCTCTTCAGCAAGAATGGACAGGCTCTCCCTTAGAGAGTAAAATGCAGAAACTGGTCCTGTGTGATGGTATCTGTAATACAGAATGACCCGCTATTACCACTAACACTGTTTTCCTGAGGCAGATAATGTTTTGAATGTAACAAATACACACTACTACTATCAAGTAAAATGGCAGTGATAAATTGTATCCTTTAGGTTGACTTACATTCTTGTTGCTTTGCCATCACAACCCCAGTAGTTTGCGAGCCAGCTCAAATCCAAGAAGAAAGACACTGGCTTTGTCTTTCGGTTGAATATTTTCTGACTAGAGATACATGTACAGTTTTAAATGTAAACACCATGTGATACAGTCAGACATTATAGCATAGAAAACCTACAAAAGGATAATACAAAAAAGTTTTATAACACAGGTTTGTGTTCCCTAACAGCAGAATAGGGAACACAATCCATTCCAGTCATCTACCGTCTTGACCCAAAACCAAAAATGTTTGATTTAGCAACAATTTTTTATACACATTGCTCACCAGGCCCTTTCACTAAAAGATATAGGTGCTGTTCCAGGAGGAGCGTTCAGAACCTTTTGTGAGCCAGTGTACAGGATGTCAATACCTGTAAAGTGCAAATCCAGTCATGAGAAATGATGACATGCTTATTTTTTTGCTCTGTAAATATCCCCAAGTCTCAAATCAGCATAAGGTGCACACAGCTTCCACATGTAACAGAAAGACTTTTGATCTGAATAGCAAATAGCTAATATTAATCAAAATAAAAAATAACAAACCTTGCTTGTCCATGAACAGAGGAGCTCCTCCCATTGACGCAACAGAGTCTACGAGTAACAGGCAGTCATACCTAATAGGACGGATTCAGGACACAATAATCACAACACTGTCTGCCTGTTATCTGTTTTTGCAGTTGAAACGAAAACAGTATCTTCTTACTTGTGGCAGAGGTCTGCAATGCCGTCTAAAGGATGAAGTACACCTGTAGATGACTCTCCATGGGTGATGAACAACACCACTGGCCTGTGCTTTGACAGAGCCTATGACCAAACAAATCAGAATATACATTTAGTTCTCGCCAAGTCAATAAGCCCTTTTGTATGTGGTTAAAAAATAATAAAGAGTGTATGTTCTTTAAAATACTAATACCTTCTCAATTTCCTCATTAGTGAAGTAGCCTCCAGGAGTTGCCACGACAGTATTTACTCTGGCACCTGTAACAAACATTAGATTATTAGATTGTCCAGTGTAATGTATGTGCGTGCATGCATGTGTGGGGGGTTGAGGGAGGATACCACCTATAATATAATATAATATAATATAATATAATATAATATAATATAATATAATATAATATAATATAATATAATATAATATAATATATATAATATACCTATCCTCTCAGCCATTTCTGCTGCTCGTTCTCCCCATATACCATTGACTGCAGTCAGAACACTCTCTCCTGGCTCCACTGCGTTGAAGATGGCGCACTCCATGGCAGTGTGGCCGGTGCCACTCACAGCCAGGGTCATGTTGTTCTGAGTTTGGAAAGCATACTGGATCCCACTCTTGATGTCACTCATTATCTGTGATATGACATCAGAGATTAGATGAATTAATCTTGATCACAAAAAGTTTGGCCATAGTTTTCAAGCAGCAAAAAATAGTTTGGATTGATTGTTGACCTAATGCTCAGCAGGAAATTCTTGCTCTGCAACAAATGCAGTTAAACATACAATATTACTATTAGCCTACAAATGACAGTTTTTTTCTGTTGACATAATACATGGTTGTTTAAATTGTAGGCCTAAATTGAAGTGCCAGAGGCTTTAGTTAGGCCACTGCACGACTCTATAGGCCTACCTAATAAATGCAAGACTTGGGAGTTGGGAAGACATGAGTGTATGTTTTATTATTATTATTTATTATTATTTATTATTTTTATGCAGCTTAGGTGATTTACATTACATTTCAAGTACAACTATAAAAGCTGGTAACTGTGAATGGACACGCTAATTAAAGGGGAAAATTTCATTTTTTTTCCTGAGAGGATACAAATGGAACCAAATGGACCCACTCTGAAAGAAAAATCAAGGTGAAATACATCTTTATGCTGTCAGACTCATCAGATGTATTTCACCATGTTAATGATTTTTTCAGACCTCCATTTTTAGGAAATACAGAATTGGGGGAACCTTTTTATCTTGTCCACACAACATCTCTAAGGTATAAGGTAATAATGACATATTAAAATGTTGAAAATGGGTGGAGTTCCCCTTTAAGAATACATACAACATAACAGTGAATGCATTGCACTCTGCATCCACCATGTAGCACAGGTCAAAGTCTACGACCGTCACCGTTTACGTAGGCTAATCATTTAACCACTTTAACCCATAAAGTTAATGGCGCCCCGTTTCATTCTGGGAAGTGGGGTTGGAGAATGTGTCATCTCAACTGGAAATATTCAAGTAATTTTAGATTGACAGTCTTAGAGAGCATGTGGATCAGCTTTCTATAATAATCTATATAGGCTACTTGACAACATTTAACTACGTGACCAATACACTTCGCTCTAATAGCCAGCAGCAAACTTAGCAAATTACCTCAAACGTTTCTGGGTGCATATGACCGATGACAGGATTCGCCCCGGCATCCAGAATGCGTTGAGGCACATTGGACGGGCCCGGTCCAAACATGTGACGGTGAGGAGCCACAAACGGTCTCTGCAGGCATTTTGGTGGTGGCACGACGACAGACGACATTGCTGGTGCGAGAGGGATGACAGACAGGCAGATGAGTGTCGACGCAGTCGCGCAAGTCACTGAACAGGACAAACTACCACAGTACGGCACGGTTGCGCACACCCCTCTGTTTGACAAGTGAGGCCCTTCTGACTCGGTGGTTTTCAACCTTTTGATACCAGGGTCCATTATTTATTCAGCATTTGAGCCACGGACCACTATTTGATGACATTTTAGCCCCACAGACCCCAAAAATAAAGATTTCTTTTGCGTTTGATCACAATTCCAGGCTAACAGCCTACAGATGACAAAATGAACATTAATCTTCTACAATACATTCTATACCGGTATTTGTGTAGACTTGGGCTAATTCAGATGACGAATATTTCACCTCTTGAGAGTGTAGCTCTCAGAGTTACACCTGCTTAAAGGTAGGGTATAGTGATTTGAAATTCATCGTGTAGTACCAGCCTGGTGCACTAGGGGCGCCCAAGAGTAGCTACACTATGTGAACCTGCTGCTCGATCCTGATTGGAGGAGAATTCACCCTCCACCTGGGGAGCTTTTATTAGCTCCTCTGCTAACGTGGGGGAGAGGGAAACTCCATATATGGTCTGCACACCTTATAATAGAGCATTTTAACAGAAAAAAAAATGGGGTGATATCTGACAAAAGTGAAATCACTTCCCCTACCTTTAACCAACTTTCCATCATTTAGCTGGGGACCACCTCGAACCGTCAAGGACAACTTTAGGACTTTATAACCCACTATCTAAGCCTTAAAGGACCACTATGACTTTAGACCTGAGCAATCTCAAAGTAAACTTCAGTGACCAAATTGACCAAGTAAAATAAAATAAAAGTCACAACTGTGTGAAGAGAGGGGAGCACATGTCATTGTACATAACAGCATGATGTAAAATGTTCCTTTCATTGTCAAAGGAACTTTAATGTTTAATGTAGGTTTGTGAACATACACTTAAAGCTGGACAGGGAGGGCTAGCTAACACCCCTAAAAAATGCTGTGAATTTGTGTAACATGTTTTACTTGCACCAGCAAAGCGAGTGTGATACAGTTATTTTCTGCGATAGTTTCGCCATCTGCCATCTGGTGGCGTCTAGCTGGTTTAGTTGAAGTCGGGGGTACTTGGACTACTTCTCTGAAAGGCCATGGCCTACTTGTGTGCAAGAGTTGGCACTTGTCAGAGTGCAGTTCTAGTTAGATTTTAACTCAGGCGAGCTGAGAGTTGATGTTTTTCACTGAAAAAAGTGTGGGTTGACACTGCCCATATGGCAGCCCATACATCCAAACAGAAATGATCTGATTGCATTAAACAATGATACAATACGTTAAAATCACAGTCACTTTATGCATTACACCAAGAAAAAAGTAAAACTGAGCAGTGAACATTCAGCGTTCAGACGATATAAACCATTTAGTGTAGCGTAGTAGATATCAGCCAACAAAATTATATTTAAAACAAATCTTTATTGCAGTTCAGTAGTGTAGTGTAGTCTCATAGTTGTGCCTGAGGCCTTCCTTGGGGGATGAGGAGGTGCTTCCCCAGAGGCTGAGGAGAGAAAGTGCTTTGGCTGTACACCAGCCTTCCTCTCACAATGGTGGCACACACCTCTCCTTTTAAAGTAAGGCCGAGGTAGGGAGTGACCTGTCGATGGTCAGAGAGAGAGAGAGATTAATACAAATCAACTATGTAACATTGCATCATTTGTCTATATAAGTAAATGTCAATGATTGTGTTCACTTGCCTTGTTTTTGTGATGGATGCTTGCCTCTTTGACCTGACAAGGGTGACAAAAAGAACAAATGAATAGAAATTATTTTATTGGGCTGCTGCAGTGGCTCTCCTAGTAGAGGTGTGCTATTCGTTCCCTATGTCCATCCATCTATGCCCTATGTACAGTATATCTATGTTTAGGTATACCAACAGGGGGCGTTGTTACACTGCCCACAGGTGTGATTTCTTTTATGTATACTCTATACACTATTTTTGTTCTTTCTGTTTTTAATACAAGCAGGTCACGTTCATTTCTCTTCTCAGAATAGAGCAATCTTATATTAAAGCACATTATTCCACACATCTTAACAGCATGTCAGTATTTTACAATTGATGTCAGTTGCCGATCATTCACAGCTGATGGTGCAATAGTTTTTGATGAATTTTCAAACCTTTAATGGAGACAGAAAATGGCAGGAGAGAGAGATAGTGAAGGACACGCAGCAAAGGGTCTTGGGTCAGATTCAAGTCATCTGCACTCACAACAGACAGATGTATCCAGAATATTCACTGTTCATAATATTATGGAACATTACTACTTGCCTCAAATTCCTTCTCTGGGTCCCATATGACCAAATCAGCATCGTAACCAGGTGCAAGGCTGCCCTTCTGGTTGTCAAGGCTACTAAGCTGTGCTGTTTTCTGACAGAGGAGCCTCACCACATCAGGCAATGTGAAGCCCCTCTTACTGGCTTTGGTCCAGAACAGAGGCAAACCTAAAAAATATTGCAGTAGTCAACAACGTTCAGTTTCACAAATTTAGAGTGTACAGAGTTATAATTCTGTCTATACTGTCTTTTACACTGTGGCTCTGTAGTCTAGCTGTCTATCTTTTCTCAGTTCTTTGAAAGTATACAGTCGCATTAAAATATTCACATTATTATTCTATATACAGCAATAGTAATTATCCCCTCTTCTGAAGTATGATGTTTTGACTGGTCAGAATGCTTTGATCAGACTGCCCTTTGAACTGGCAATGTGTATTTACCTCCCCATGGACTTTGTCCAGTGTACTGTAGATGAGTGTCAACGGAGAATTTTTGGGTGAATGGAACAACGGATTGAGTGTTTGGCATGACTGTTTAATAGATAAAGTGCCATGATTTTCGTCCTTCAATGATCATCAGGTACTATGATTATACTCGGAGGGCCACACCCACCAGTCCATTAACTACAGTATGGTTTTCACCTTAGCACCACCCACCTGAACTTATAAGCCTTGCCCACAGCTATGTATTGTTTGATAACATGGGTGCCTTTGGCTCAAACACTTTCAGGAAGAAACTAAAATTACACAGGAAGGATGTACCATATTTGAATAAATAACCACAATTAGTATACTGTTAAAAATACAAAAAGCAGGAGCAGACAGGATTATCTGTTATTTTTTATAATGTTATGTTAAATGCCATGGTCTGTGCCTTTGGCATACCAAAGCTGATATTTATCATAATTCAACTCTGTTTTCCTCACTAACTGTCTTGTCTCCCCACCCGGTACGAATTGTTAACTGACTTCACCTGTCCTGTTGTCTCCAGTCCAGCCAGTCATGTCATGTGGCCGGTTGGTTGTCATGTTAGGAGTTCTGTTAAACACTACTACAGAACTACACTATGAATATTGTATGCTATACAGCATTTAAAAATGTCATTGGTCAGTATTTACCAAACTGAAGGGAAGAGATTCCACCCCAAGCCTGAGTAAAGTCTCCACTGTCCAATTTCTTCAGATCAGGCGTGCAGGGAGAGTGATCAGATACGACCATATCAATGAGGCCTGCTTTCAGAGCTGACCACAACTGCTCCTGGTGGGGCAGAAGATGACAATGGTAGCAGAATAACAGAATAAGACTGATCCTTGTATTTCTTTCACAACTGAAAGTCATCTACTTATATGAAAAACTTTGATGCTTACCTGATTTGCGTGCCCTCTGATAGGTGGGCAGCACTTGAACTGTGTGGCACCTGCAGGGATGTGCTCTGCAGAGAGGCTCAGGTAATGGTGAGTTGTCTCCACCGTCAACGGAGCCCCAGCCTCCCGTGCTGCCCGGATCAGCTCCAGTGGTTTGGCGGAGGACAGGTGAACTATATGGCATCGCACCCTGTACCAGGGAGAGGTAGGTGACATACAGTACCAGACAGGCTAAACTCTTATAGTCCTCCATGCAAACATGCGTTTCTGCCGTAATTCTACTGATAACATGGCGATGTGCTCACTGGTACTGGAGACAGAGCTCAATGACGATGCGAATGGCCTCTACCTCCATGACATCTGGCCTGGACTGCAGAAAGGTGGAGTACTCACGGGGTTCTAACATTGCAGAGAGGGAGAGAGAGCATTGGTGTATTAACCACATGAACCCTGCTCCTGGCATCGCTATTTTGGGCATGTCGTTATAGATTACAAGATTTTCAAGAACGTTTGAAACGTAACAAAATATTGCCAAAAAGTTCAGATCTACAAACTCACAATGCACCATGGTTCAATGTACTGACCCCCTGCGTTTCCCCCTCTACACCAAATAACTTCCCAAAATCCCTTCGGCAATCTACATGTTGTGAAGTTGCTATTTCTGCCAAATGTTTGTCTCTTTTCACAAAATGTTCAGCCATTATGAAATGTCCAGAATAGGGAATCATGTTCAAATTGTTCATATGATTATTACTATACTTACCCCCTATTGCCTCTAGTGTGTGATTAACCTCTCTCTCAGCATGGAACTGACAAAGACAGGCATGATGTTTCATGTTATTTATCCCCACAATGTGATATAAGTAATAAGTATATATATTAAATATAATTATATAATCATAATTTATCTTTTACCAGCAGAACACTCCCTGTGCCTTGTAGCTGTTTCATGGCTGTGTGGAGGTCACTGTCGCTGACATGGGGAAACTCATCCACCCCACTGTGGATCAGGAAACACTTAAACCCAGCTACTCCAGCCTGGATCAATGGCCGAAGCTCAAGCTGAAGGACAAAGTATGTATAATTGTGCATACATTTATTACATTTATTTATCTATCACCTTAAAACATTGGCAAAACATTGAACAGTATGGAGCATTAGAGTTTGGAAGCGCTCATTCCTAATCACTCAATGGTCCTGCATACTATGGGCTTCATTTACGTTACCGCTAAACCCCTTATCCCTTAACTTCTTTGTCTTTTTAAACTATTAAAAAAACATTTTTCAATAGTTTAAATGGCCAGTCTACAAGCTCACAACGTGTCAATAGATTGGCACATTGAACTATTCCAAAAGTTTTTCAAAATAGTAAAAAAAATGATAAGGGGTTTAGGTTAAGGGGTTTAGATGGTAACGAAAATGGAGCCCTATGTTTCTATATGTCTTCGAAAAGATACCTGGTTGCCAGGTATCACACCTCCCCAGAAAGCTGTGTCCACAAAACACTTCCCTGTGGCTTCCCGTGTCTTCTCATGAAAATGATCAAGCGTGGTGGTTGGAGGTATGCTGTTGCTGTGGGGACAACAAAAAAAAAAACATTTCTAGCATTTTCTGACTTTTGCTTGGCGCAGCTTGACATTTTCAGGGTGGCAACTATTCACAATTGATATTGACAGCCAATACATTTAAACAAAAAACTCCCAACTGATTGTATTAAACAATGTCAAACGTGTACGAAAAGCTTGAAATATACCCTCCAATTGTCTTTTTCATAAAAAATCATGGTAGACGTGTACTTTCTGTCAAGAAATTCTTAGCAAATGATTATTTGTTTTTAACTGTTGCAATTTGGAATTTATCATTGGATATCACTCAACCATCCATGGTGGTACCATGTACCACCTTTTGCATTTGCACTCTATGTTGCAAATGTGACCTTTAACTGTGGACCTTGAGACACTGTTCTAGTGCAAACAGTTTGTTCTGTGCTGTTTATCTAATGTTACCACCTGGGGAGGCTAACATTTGGGCCAGGTAGCCCTACGGGCAGAGTTTGGCCCTCTACCCCTCAAAAGCTTATGTCATCAGGCCAGAGTTGGCTTTCTACCAGAAAAGTCAGTTGTGTGCCCATAAAATGTATGTAATTGCAGGTCTGAGGACACCTTACAGAGGCATGTCCACTATAGTGGTCACTCCTCCGGCAGCAGCAGCCCGGGTGGCCGTCCAAAATCCCTCCCATGTGGTACGGCCCGGCTCGTTCACATGGACATGGCTGTCCACGATGCCTGGCATCACCACGCTCTCACCCACATCCATCACCTGCACCACACACACACAAGACACAGCTCTTGTTAGCTCTTGTTAGTTAATATTAGCTCAAGACCCCCAAAATGGATGGATGTCTACCTGCTGTCTACCTCAAAAATACATTATGTAATTAACTACAACCTATTGTAAACTATTAATTAGAAATCAACAAGCTCACTTTGTGAGCTGCTTAGGGCAGGACGAATCAGTTCCTATTTTTGTCCATCAGGGGGAGCAATAAGACCCATACCATTTCCCCCTGTTTTCATAGAAGTTGGTCAAGGGCCTACCTCACAGGGCGCATCCCCAGAAAAACTGCTGTCTGAAACAATATTATGGATTTTCCCATCCTTGATAATGATCATGGCAGGGCGGATGTCATTGCCAATCAGTACTCTTTTACTCCTCACAGCACTAACTGATGATCCAGGCTCCATGACAGTCTGATTCTGTGTTGGTGTCAATACACCTCTGCTGTATGATCTCAGTTAATGCTACTGCGCTGCAGTTGGAGCTCCACCCACTTAGTTAATGGGTAAAGGTTTGCTGGTTTCATGACCTCGAATAGGATTCATATTGGCCAACATGTATGCGTGCATACAAATAATTCACTTTTGTACACCTAGGCTACAATACTTTTAAAAAACTTATATTAAAGCATTAAAGCATTGAATAGTATCCTGCAGTGGTTCTAAGGTTACATTGATTTTTCAGTATGACTGCATAAAGATGATAGATTAATTTATTGATATTTCAAATTTGAACTTATTTCATTTATTTACTCACATTTTTGTTGATGCATTCAGGGTATACTGTACCTGTAAATGAAATAACATCATACAATATAATAACAGATATAGCAGTCAGTGCATACACACATTGTAGTTCTTGATAAAAGCAAATTTGAACTTGGAGTACATGACAAATGACGTACAGTATTTAAGTTCAGTGACAGTACAATTGTATTTGTGCCTTGCAGAAATAAAGAGAAGACATCAGTGGAAAAACACCCTACATTGAGGTGAGTTTGGTTCTGTTGACAATAAATACCATTACACTGCCAGTTTATATAACATTAGCGGGCAGCATAGTGCTCATCTACGCCAGCAAGCATATACTTCAGTGGTTCTGTCAACTATACAGTAGGCCTAATTCTTCTAGAAATTATGGGCCCCCGGGGCGGGCGAAACAACCCCCCTACACCGGAGCATTTTTCTTCCCATCGTGGCACTTAACGTCTGCACCTGGATTTCAGCAGGATTTACAGCAGGGGATTGCTTAATAATAACAATAATAATAATAATAAACAGCCAAAATAACTAAGCCATATGAATGCAACTGTTTAAACACTGTGTGCACCACTGTTACTCACTGTTACCCCATTTGTGGTTGGGGCCTGAGCTTGAGCCTCTTAGTTGTCATGCGGACACTCAAGCTCAGGGGCCCCCCCTAGCTCTGGGGTCCCTGGGCCCAACGTGCCCCAACTTGCCCGTTGGATAATCCTCCCCTGACTACATAATAACTACTGTTAGTTAGTTTCATTTAAATAAGTTATTACACTCTGCCTTGTTTAGTGTTCCATGATACATATGTCTCAGTTGAACCTCCATGAAGGTATGTATGATAAGACACAATCACAAGAATAATAAAATTATGTATGCATGTATCATGAATGTTATTATTAGGAGATTGGTGCAACAAATAGAAAGTTTTGAATGGGAAGTAAGCAAAAATATATTGGACTCAGGCAACACCCCAGCTTTAATGATCTTAAATCGCTTATTTTATTTTAAACATAGTTTTTAGTAATGGTACAACATAAACATTACAGAGACTTCATAGTTGTTAATATGCAATACTTTATGACCCGTACCTCTTACTTGTGCCACTGCCATCGTCTCGTTACTTGCGTGAGCAGAGCGGAGAGCCAGCGAAATCCAAAAGCGACCTCGCCCGCGGGCGCCCGGTTTCAAAAGCGGGCGCCCGCTTTCACAAAAACGGGCGCCCGGTTTCACAAAAACGGGCGCCCGTTTCACAAAAACGGGCGCCCGTTTTCAAAAGCGGGCGCCCGTTTTCAAAAGCGGGCGCCCGTTTTCACAAACTGGCTATGCCTAAACAGACAGAGACAGACGCCGGACTACAGGCGGTAAAGGAAATGTTCAAGAAATATCCAGACAGTAAGCGCCCAGATGCAGAATTACTAGAATTACTACATCTAAATCTGACCAAGAATGACTTCCAATTTAACGATAAATTTTACCTTCAAACAAAGGGTACAGCGATGGGAAAACGGTTTGCTCCTTCCTATGCAAACATCTACATGGCTCTATGGGAGGAAACAGCTCTAAAGAAGTGTAGACTTAGACCCACACAATATTTTAGGTTCCTTGATGACATTTTTGGAACATGGACTCATTCAGAACAAGAGTTCCAAGAATTCATTAATATTTTAAACACACACCATAGATCAATTACAATCAAATACACTACAAGCACAGAAAAAATTGATTTCCTAGATGTTACAGTATTCAAAGGACCAAACTTTAGCACAAGCGGGAAACTGGATCTTAAAGTTTACTTTAAAGAAACAGACACACATGCACTTTTACATAAAACATCCTTCCACCCACCACACACATACAGAGGTATAGTGAAATCACAACTTCTAAGGTTCAGTCGCATCTGTACACAACAAAGCGATTTTAAATTAGCATGTAAAACTCTATTTAATGCCCTAAAACAACGGGGGTACACAAGGACCTTTCTAAGAAACACCTTTGACACCTTTCGAGAGGTGAAAGAGAGGGATGGGAGACCCCAAATTGCTCTAGTAACCACATATTCAACATTAAGCAAAATAGCTAGCAGAAGGATCAAAAGAAACTTTGCAAGAAGGGCAGAAGATCCACTAGAGGGGTACAAAGTAATACCCGCCTACAGAAAAAATAAAAACTTAAAAGATTACCTAGTCCACAGCAAACTCAAAGGAACAAACAGAACCCTCCCTAAAAGCCCAGATTACTTTAAACCCAAACCACTAGTGAAGAATAGATCAACGAAAATCATGATAGGGATAAAACAAAACATTACAGCGGCCACAAAAAACTGTGTCTATCTAATCACATGCAACAAATGCAAGTTACAATATGTAGGGGAAACCAGAAACACAATAGCAGATAGACTCAACCAACATAGATATAACATAAAAAATGCCAAAGAGATGTCCCTAATAGTAGAACATTTTATGGGACATGGAATTGGGGCAATGGAAGTGGGTGGATTAGAATCCAATCAAACATGGACAGAGGGAGAGAGAAAGTTTGCAGAAAAACAATGGATTTTAAAACTGAATACAACATTTCCACAGGGCTTAAACCACTATGAAAGATAATTAAGATTATTTATCTCAGACCTATAGACTCCTTCAACGAAGATGGCGGATGCAAATATTCTCTGTATTGTACTCGTACATAATGTTGTAAGATACAAAACATTGAAGTCTTTTACCACAACCTAAACTTAACCTCAGTAAACCTATGCCTAAACCTAACCTAACCCTAACCATAACCTTTTGAAAAGGGCGCCCGTTTGTGAAAACGGGCGCCCGCTTTTGAAAACGGGCGCCCGTTTTCAAAAGCGGGCGCCCGGTTTCACAAAAACGGGCGCCCGTTTTTGTGAAAGCGGGCGCCCGCTTTTGAAACCGGGCGCCCGCGGGCGAGGTCGCTTTTGGATTTCGCCCCTGCTGGCAGAGCGGGCACAATTAAGCTATATGCGCAGTGTTTGGCGGTCTCTCGGGGTCTTCCGATTGGTCAGTTTAGGTGATGACGTGATGGTGACGTAAGTAAAGGGCCTTTATAGCTGATGTCATGAGTATTAGCTTGCTCCGCTCATGCACAAGTAGACCAAGTGCAAACTTGTGGGCATACGTTTGCACTCTACCGAGTGCTGATCTACCGGTAGTTATGCTTATGATATGATGTACTTATTTCATCATAATTTCATTTTATGTTGTGTTTTAACCATCTTAACTCATTTTGACCTCTTTGTGTGGAGATGAGAGCTCAACTATTGCAGTGTACTTATATAGCCTACATCTTTAATGTTTAATGTTGATGATTAAATAAAGCCATTGCTTCAGCCGAGGACTGGAGGATACAGGGCATAGAGATGACTCATTGCTTACGTATGAAAGAGCGAAGAGGCTGAATGATTGTACATGAATGGAGAGAAAGCACCGCCACCTAGCTGTAACAGGTCTGGATAGAGGCTATGCGAAGAGCAAGGTCACAAAACGACTGCATTGTGTTTCACTCAGGCTGAAACCTGATCTGACCCAGTCCGACTATTCTGCACACTAAAATGTAACTCTTGAGAGTTTACAAATAGAAGTAAATGGAACCATAAGCAGTTTGTTCCCTTGGTTGCTCTTGGAGTTAAAACGGTTAGATTAACACAATGATGATTTTACAACCAGACAAGACTGATACATGTTACCTATCTAGTCTAAGCCTAAGATGTATTTTATTGATTCTGACTTTTTCAATATGTTATGTCGATTATGATATTTTCAATGTCATGATTCTGACATGTAAAATGTCAGAATCGATAAAATACATCTACAGAGTCTAAATCTTAAGATATCTTAAGCTATTACCTATCTGTTTTGCCTTTAAAGCCTGATTATCAGCTAATATGCTGTACGACAATATGTTGCTGCAAATATCATTTTAAGTGTATTGCAATTGCATCACAATTTATGAAACTTTTCATATTCCATATGCCCGCAGAAGACTTATGACATCAATGCAACGTGTCAATCAATGTATCAACGCATCATGTACCGTCAAAGTGCTTCTGCAGTTAAACAGCAGAAGGAGCTCTAGTTGCTGGTATAGGGGGAAATGACAAAGGAAATTTCAATATGCATTGTTTTGTTAAAACACAGTACTTTACTGTAAAGGTGCAACAGTACAATGAATATAATTGAAATTGCTAAATAGATGCATGAGACACAAAGAGGCAGGCTTGCTGTTTCCCTTGTGGTCCATTAAACACTCAACACTCAAGTACATAATATACAGTTCATAACATGAAAAGGAGGTAGGGATATTATGCATATGAGCAAGTGGAGGATGACACTCACAAGAGACATACTGTAGCAGAACTCACCAACGTGTTTTGCTTCATAAACTCTCAAAGCGGATCCTATTTTTGTCACATGTGTGGCATTAACCTAGTCTGTTATGGCCAGACTAATATCACTGTGTAGACATTAGTTTGGAGCTTCAGTGCAGAACCTGTATTTCCAAGGGGCAGTTACAAATAGATTCCAAGATCACTGATTGGTTACCCACAACCCTGTGAAACATAAATTACATAATTCAAACTGAGTAGTGCCAGACCAATCTTTCCAGGCTATAGCATTAATAACCTTCTGGGGTTTAGACAAAAGATTGGATTCCCTGTCCCAACATGCCTATAGTATATAATATTTCAAGAGCAAATATTTTTTGCCAATAATGTGAAAATCCCTGCCTTTTTTGACTGCACTATAGCCAGTCAATGTTTTAATAAACCTTCTCCACAAATGTATGAGAGCAATTTACCACACTATGCCCTGTTTTTGTCTGATTCTCCACCAATGTTTTAGCAAAAAGTTCAAGGCTGTTATTGGCATACAGTAAATCCAGACATTACATGAGTGAAGATGCAGTACACAGCTTTAGTTTTCAAAAATATACTTAAAACCCTTATTCAACACTTTAGGCTCAGCCACATTTGAATCAATAAGGAGGCACACCGTGAAATCCCTATTGAGTGCATTACATGGTTGGACTTGCAATAGGATTTGCTGAAAAGAGAGCAGAGGGAGATTTTCACCCATATTTTGAAAAGAGAATAATTCTCCAAATCCTCAATAACCTCACAGTGCAATATGAAATTACATTCTTACTGAGAGGCCTACACAGCTATATCAAAACAAAACAAAACAAAAAATACAAAAATGCCTAGTGTTTTCAATAAGCAATATCTTATCATGACCTTCTGATGCAATATCTTTGTGTTCTCCATGCATTGCCTGATTAACTTCATGGTAAATTCATATCTGGCTCCCCGGGTCTCCTCAGAGCATTTACAGTCTAAGCTCACAGCTTGATCACTAGCTTCAGATTGACCTACTAAGCTTTAATTCACAGCAAGGCTATTGTCCTATCGGTAGGCCATTATGTGCTACTGAAGGCTATTATTTGTGTGTGTGTGTGTGTGTGTGTGTGTGTGTGTGTGTGTGTGTGTGTGTGTGTGTGTGTGTGTGTGTGTGTGTGTGTGTGTGTGTGTGTGTGTGTGTGTGTGTGTGTGTGTGTGTGTGTGTGTGTGTGTGTGTGTGTGTGTGTGTGTGTGTGTGAGAGAGAGAGTACACAGTAGTACTAATACGGTAGTAGCTCGACTCCTGATGTGTCGCTCATAGGCCTACATCCCCCTCCCTCTCCCTCCCTCTCCCTCCACTGCATTGATGCTGTGGTACCTCCTCCCTCAGTGATGATGTCACCGGCTCGCTCCGACTCAGCATCCTTTGCCGAAGGCAGGGAGACAGACAGAACAGACAGCAGAGCCATTTTGGCTTCTAGGTATAGCCAGGAGTCACACAACACAAACAAACAAGCAAACAAACAACCCAACCAACCGATTCCAGGGGCTCCCACTCCTATACTCGCATATGCACATCTAGAACTATAGGTGGGAAGGAGGAGGGCATCGTAACAGGACCAGTACCGGAGTCGGGACCACCTTTCTAGCAGCTTTGATGGGAGAAGGAAGAAGGGAAACGGGACGCTGCTAAGCCGGGCAGGGCCAAGAGAAGGATACCGACCTGTCAGGAGAAACGCTGTGGAGGGATCAGAGCTGCTGCTGCAAATAAGAGCAAAAACACAACTAGTCATTCGGGATCCGGGCATTACAGACATCGCAGAGGTAGGTTTCCTCGTTTTTTCTTTCCATTGTCCCGGCGTTGATGCAGTTTTAATGAGCGTATTTATTTACTAAAGTGGTGAATCTCCAGGGATAGGATTGACACAGGGTGCGGCCATTGAAGAGCACTCAACACTCCCCGACGAGGTTTACATTAAGTGATGTTTAAAGCAGGATACATTTAAAAGTAGTTTGAGACAAGCTCTAAAAGAAAACAGGAATATATTAAATTACGCGTAGATTATTTAGAAAATGTAGGCCTGTGTGGCATGAAATGAATGCCTCGTCATTGAGCGCAACGCAGTCTATTTAGGATGTAGTCAAATATAAATAAAGGGCAATTGTCATTCTCTCATTTCTATCAAGCTATTTGTAAAACGGTGATCTCCTTTTTCTTTCATTTATTTATTGCAGGCTATCATTCGTTTAGTACGTGATATGTCTTGATATATATGAACGGTCGTGACGGTCTGATAGAAGGAGAAAGAAGCGAGCTGTACCAGGCGGCAGGCCTATCCATTTTTGGGGGAGCTAGAACAACAATAATGAAATGTAGGCCTATATAGCTAACAAACAAATATTGCTTGCCCTGAACAACACGGAAGTCTTTTTGTTTTAAATTATTGATTATAGTAAGCTATTTGTCACTGGTGTCAAAATGGTGGCTCCCCTCTAGCAGGCCAGCTGCATCCTTACCATGACAGGTCCTATTATATTATTATTATTCATAATGTTTCTTTGGCATGTTACATAAAAAAGACAATAGCTCGATTTAAATGCAAACCTCTAAGCCTACAGTATGTTGACATGAAAGTATATTTTAAGAGTGGTTAACTATGATTCATAATAACTAGTGTTATGATAGGCCTAGTTGTTGCTTATCAGGTCAATTTCTATATCATTTGTAAAGAAAAACAGTCATGTTGGCATTATTATCAGGACAAATCAGAAATGGGCCACACTTTAAAATTTTTGCCTAAGGGATTGTTAATAAAACCACCACCTATGCACCCATTAAACCCTGCAGGCCTACATAGTGCCCATCCAATATACAGCTGGGCTTCCAGGCCATATTCCCAAATCATTTACTCAATTTCCAATTAAAATTGAGCTCAGATATTGTGGCTATATTAGATGGGACATCTTGTAATTATATCTTATTTTATTTTTATACTGTAGGAGCGGAACATCTTGCTGTCCTCTCAGACACGTTATTTGTATCTTTTCCACATAGTCTTGCAGTCTTTCAATCCTGTCATACTCTTCATCTCAGATTCGAAGTCATACATTTGTGGGCAAACTTCCAGGAAGCAGCGTGACACAGCAGTTTTTATAATACAGTATATCAAATATAAATGTGATAAACCCTATCATAAAAATCTATCTAATGAATATGCTTTTCTGTGGGATACAGTCGGATACATTGCAGATGGTTTTAAAAAGATCACGAAATACACCACACCCTTGGTGATGACTACTTCCAGTGACATACAGTGGTAGTGGAGTCGGTCACCGGGCAGAGACAGGGACTAATTGCGTCTGGTTTTGTTCCCTGTTGTGCTCGATGACCAAGACTTAAAAACGATTGCGATGTCACCGCCAAAGATGATGAGTCATACCCCTGAATCTCAGCACCTCCATTAGAATCATACAGCAATAAATGCTGATGCATTGTGCTTGGATCACAATTGGCAAGCGTCTGATTATCTCCACGTGATTCCATATATCTGAGCTCCTGAATTCCGTCAGAGTCGAGGCCCGTTGTCCCTGGCCGGTTTCAGTGTTATTAGGCCATTGTAATCCTGGGAAATAGTCCGACATTTAGCTGTGGCTGCACTTCCTTTGTTGTAGGCAGGCCTGGTTATCCATCTCCCCCGACTGCAGCTGACCAGGCATGGTCCTTTCATGGTCCAGCCATGCACGCGGCCCTGCCCTCTTCTATTGTCCTGGCCATCTCAGCCAGGAGGTGCAATAAACGACTCATTCAAATTTTAACAAACCATTTGCCCCGTAGTACTTACTGTACTTCTATATCCTAACTTAGAACTTTCTTGTACGCCTGACGCTGTGGCACTGCCCGGAAAGTTTGTTTTTAATTGGAAATCAGATATTTGCCCTTAACATCAAAAGTCCTTCCACATTCAATATCTTTCTCTTATGTACCTTAAATGAAAATTACATTACAGTATGTCTTGCAGAGAGATACACTATACCAGACATACATGTATGAAAAGTTTCTGTCTATTTCTTTCTATAGATCTCCAGCTGGGAGGCCCTGAAACCAAGGCACCATGGCAGGGGCCTCTGTGAAGGTGGCGGTGCGTGTCCGCCCCTTCAACTCAAGGGAGATGGGAAAAGATAGCAAATGCATCATTCAGATGTCTGGGAACACAACCAGTAAGTACTCCTTGATTGGCTTGACACCACTTTCAGCCTGACCTCTCTGTTCTGTTCTACAAACTTGTCTGCTTTCATCATCAGGTAGAAAATAGGGCTTAATGCACATTTTGGTCTAAAACCATGCAAACATTTTTCTCACGGGAAACCTAGAACCATTTGTAAGTAACACAATAATTAGTAATGGTGATATTGTTTAAACTCTCAGAATCATAATGGTGCTATCCCTGTGGTTGAAATTAGCAAGGCCTGTTCCAGGAAATGTGAGCCAAGTTGCTTGGCATCATGTTTCAATCAGGCTGCTTAAGAAATAGGAGGTGCCTATTGTCAACAACATGATGGAAATGTCAAACCTTTATACCTCAGAAAATACAGTATATTCTTATTATCTATCAGTCTATGAATAATAACACAAACAAGATGCAGTTCATATTTGCTTATCTAACATTTATGCAGCATTTGAATTTATTGTCGATACAATTCTAGAATGTCTATCCATTTTCTGTCAAACTCAACTTTCATATAGCAACAACTATTTCCTGTACTATATTTACCTTAAAGTGTAAGTACAGAATATGTCTAATGACTTATACCTGACACCCATACCAGAGTTGACAAGGAGCCTCCAGCTGTTGGTCACTAGCGTTCTTTCTACTGTGACCAGGTCCATCTCAGTCTATTGCTGTCTGCCATGTGTTTTTGGGCCAGCCCACCAGACAGTCTCTGACTGTCTGGTGGGCTGGCCCACTTATTTGACACTTAGGGCTCCATTTTCGTTACCATCTAAACCCCTTATCCTAAACCCCTTATCTTTTTTTTTTTTACTATTTTGAAAATCTTTTTGGAATAGTTCAACGTGCCAATCTATTGACACATTGTGAACTTGTAAACTGGCCATTCAAAATATTGAAAAAAAGTGTTTTTTAATAGTTTAAAAAGGCAAAGAAGTTAAGGGATAAAGGGTTTAGCAGTGACGAAAATGGAGCCCTTAGTATGTGCCCGATCCATGTCCATCTTCTTCGTCCAATTTTGTCTGCTGCTTGTAGTTGTTTAGTCTTTAATTGGTGTTTGCTATGGTCTTTGTACCATGCTTGCCATGTCTAAAGACTAGGCCTGGGTCCAGAGAAAAAAGACTTTTTGAATTATTATACCGATGGTAGCTCTGCAAAGAGAGACTGGGGTGTTATTGCAGGTCACACACACACTGCTGCTGACATGCATCTGAAATGCGCCCAGTGAAATCACTAGCATTGTCTATCAGGTGTGGCTGCCATGATGTGGCCAGAAGCTACTGTGCCTTGTGGAATCCAAAGTTTTCATTCATGGATCTCATGAGATTTGAAAAGCTCCATATTCCATATTCTGATCGTACCTGAGACCTCCCAGCTCCACCCACTCCTAGTTTCAAGCCAAGCTCTTTACTGGCCTTTCTGTTGTCTTTGAGTAAAACTTTGACCAGCACCACTAGTTGTATTGACCAGTTGTGAAGTGGTATCTTGCAGATGGTATCTTAATGACTCACTCTGAGCTCACCAACAATTCGCTTATTGATCTCACCCCATCTATCTGTGTCAGGAAAGCTACAGCCTGGGTCTTTCAGCAAATTAGTATGCGAGAATGGCATAACTAGTTTACTTTTTAACCTTTCTACCAGATGTCACTGAGTAGCATCTTTTATCTTAGCAACAGCTAACTATTGTAATGAAATGCTATTAGTTCACTTCGTTTTTTGTTACTCTCGTCATCTTCTTTCTTGGGTGAACTTGGCTTAGTATTTCTCAGGTGTGTTTATTTTAAATGTTCCATCAAAATGGCTGGTCAGCCAAGTATATGAGGTCATCACAAAGTCCAAGGAAGGTTGTATCCTTTAAGCTTCAATTTCATCAACTTCATCTGGCTCATTCTCTGGTGCATACAGTCACTGCATAGTTATAATGACCATATTGAGCTTTTCTGACGTAATTGTGTTGTTACTGAAGGAAACTGCAGCAAGTTTGACCAGACATTTATTTAGGGTTATTCAAGTCACTTATTAACTCCATATGCTCAATAAGCAGGACAAAAGTATTGTAATCAAAATATACTTACAGTACCAAAGTAAAAGGTCTCAATCATTTCAAAATCTACAAGCACTGTTAATCATGCCAACATAACACATTACAATACACTGTGAGCTTGTAGACCGCTAGAAAGTAGGGTTTTGAATAGTAAGCTGTCAAAATAAAATTATTGTAGGAAATACAGTATTTGCCCATGAGATGTACACAAGTACATTTAAAGTATAAACATGTTTAAACATCCAAGTAAAAAGTACCTAAAACGTATTTAAGTACACATAATTGCAAGGTAGTTACTTCCCTCCCACCACTGATTAATTGTCATTTAAACAGCACATGTGCTGACAGCTTGTCATACAGATTGGTTATGGTAACCAGTTAAACCATATATATTTCACGAACTGGGGTCTCCCAGATGTCTGTGCTTTACTTACTTTACACTCTGAACTTGTAGATTGGCTATTGTCAATGAAGAGATGAGAAGAGAACAGAGTGTGTTGCGTTGTGACACATTACAATATGGGCGGCAGGGTTCATGGAGTTAAAAACCTAAATTGTATCATGACAGAGAGTAAATATTATGTCCCACTTTTATAGCCTGGAAACCAGCCCAAACTGCCACAATAGATCCCTGGGCAGATTGGGTCTGACACTCCTCCGTTTGAATGATACCGTTTTTCCCTCAGCCCAAAATTACGATGGACCAATCAGAGCTCACTATCCAAAGTGAGACTTTTTTTTTCTGTTTGGAACTGGAAATAAAACCTCAACATAGAACTTCCAGTCTAATAGCAGTGATATTAGCCTGGTCAATGCCAGACTACCACTATTTTGGTACTGATGTAGACACATCTGTGTAGCCTTTACTTTGTTTTGTCACAGCTTTGTGCATAGTTTTGCATGCATGCAACTAGATGTGTAGCAATGTGCTGTAGTGCAGACTGCTCTGCATTCCTTTGGATCTCAACATGTGGAGAGAGCTCCCTGTCTTGTAACCATGTTTAACGTGGTGGCCATGAGGGGTGCTCTTATCGCCATGTATCATCTTATTCCGGCTAATCACAGTGTTTGTGTTTACACAAACACTCAAAGCTGAACAGCGTTCACTTCACACCCCTGTGTGAAGAGAACACTGTATTTACAGTATACAGTACCTTGTATTTAATCGGCCTCATGAGGTCTTACATTGTCATTTTGTTCCATAAACATTAAAGTCCATAGAGCTGCTGGGCATATGATGTAAGCTTATCTCATCTTAAATCTACACAAATAATAGCAGACCTACAACAAACTCACAATGCATCTCTGCTGTGAGCTTGTAGATCTGATATTCTCATCACTCGTCGCACAACGAAGAATATAGAGCTTCATTAAGAAGAGACTGGAGAGATATGTGATATCTAGTCTGTTCAGCAAGGTAAAGCCATTCATCAATAATGAATGAGACTTCCTGAAATATTTACAGTTTGGCCTAATTTAGCCATCGTACCCCCCCATGTCATGGGTGACTGGGACAACAAGCTGAACGGCTTTTTCGCAGATTCTATGTTGACGAATGCCCATTGTTGCATATTCAATGCACAGGGGGCTTCATGGTATCCCCCCACCATCTATTAGTACATAGTTTTCAACCTTGTTGACACCAGGGACCACTATTTATTTGATGACATTTTAGCCCCACAGACACCAAAACTAAAGATTGCTTTTGCTTTTGTCAACAATTCCATCATGGATTTCGGAAACAAAACAGGGAAACATAAAAAATGATCAAAATGTCCATTTCATCTACATTCTCTGTGTAGTCTTGGGCTAATTCAGATGATGAATATTTTAACTCTTGAGAGTGTAAATATGAAAAATGAAACCAAAAACAAAAATGAAAAATTAAGCCAAATGAACCCTTGCGGGTCCATTTGGTTTCATTTTACACTCTCAAACAGTTTCATCTGGTTAACCAACTGTCCGTCATTTAGCCTGGGGACCATCTGAAACTCTCTCAAGGGCCACTGGTTGAAAACCCCTGTATTAGTCTATTTAATCACAAGTTTTAGTTGGATTAAAAGAAAATCAGACTGTTATTGTTTTCCCAAAATGGGCACCCTCCTGTGAGCTTGCAGTGGATTTCTGTGATTGCTTCCCAAAAATGGTTGCTGTCTGTCGCTGCATTCATCTTCTTCCTCTGTCCAGAGCAGTGGATGATGATGGGTGTTTTGTTGCCATTGTTGTCTCTTTCAGTGATGTAATCTTAGATCAGAGGCCATCCACTGGGAATGCATCGACAGCATGTGTACTGTACCTTTGCGATGTCCTTGGACGCTTCCGGTTCAAATTAGTCACCGAATTGGATTTCTAAACCTGCAAAGCTGAGGCTACAGTTTTAATTACACCCTAAGCATATTATTTAATACTACAGTATCTACCTTAGATAGGTGGCTTGCAGTATTTCAGATTTACACCCGCACATACGGAGCCATTTTCACCACGGCATTATCCCACTAAACGTGGCTGTAGTTGTAAAGCGTCTAATACACCCACGTCACTTTAGTTGGAGCTTTGACCTCGTCGTCCACGCCTATTTCAGCAGCAAGCTTCTGGTCAAATTTCACAGCACGCTTCTGTCTGGCTGCTGCTCTGTCTCGCCACACTGCAGCAGAGGAAAAGTTGAACATCGATGTTGTGCCTTTTTCTGCACCGCCTCCTCCAGCAATATATGGAAGCCGGCATGAATTCAGTCTTATGCTTATGTGATGCCCTTTTACCAATTCGTTCTTTTTGACTGTGCAAGTTTTTCCTTGTTAACCAATAGGCCTTTTTTACATATATCTACAAGCTCACAATATGATGCATTGTGAACTTCTTTTGCTTAGAATAGGGATGCCAGGTTGAAAGTGATTAATTCAACCAATACATTTTCAGCTTCTTGAAGTAGTATTCCACTTTTCACATAGTTTTGTGTTAATACAAATGGTTGAATGATTTTGTATTATATTGTTGACACATTAAGCCGGGAAAATCCTACAGTATTTTGAGGGGCAAATGTCAAATCTGTACAATCACAATACGTGTACCCCTTAGTGGTGATAATATTTGAGTTCCATTTCACAGATGGAAATGTGTGTACGATGAAAGCAGCCAATATTACAAAATCGTCTCTTTTGGGACATCTTTTACAGCTGGTCTAAGCCTTGCTCAGCACAGACACACAAAGCCACTCTTAGGCAGCTATAGTGCTTTTCAGCCGAACAGACTGTGCTTTTCCGTGGAGAGTCAATGGCTTGGCTGTAGACTGAGATGTGAGCGCCGTGATGTCATGAAAGGGCCCACTGGTAGCAGTGTCTGGAGGCGGTATAGAGAAGGGGGTATAAATGGCCCTCTTGTCCTTTTGTAGCTCGATGCTAGCAGCTTTGCTCGGGGGAAGGAGGAAGAGGGACATTGGGGATTTCTCCCGTCTGTTTTGTGCTTCATGACACCCATGCATGTCAATAGCCTAGTTCCCACAAAGCAAGAGAATGGCTGCAATCTTGTTAGTGACAGGCTTGGCAGAAATATCTTCTCCACCGCCATGCCAACCTGGATTAACATTCAGTAGGCAGACCTTTGGGATGGAGGGGCCCTTTCTTCAAGGGGATATGCAATAAGGCCTTGCCTAATAATGGTTCTTATACCTTGTAATATGGATTAATGAAACTGTGAAAGACATTGACATGATTTTTACTTCCTTTGGCTATACATTCTTCTCATTGGTGGAGTGAAAATGATCACTTTATCACAGCAAACTGTTATTGGCTGACTTTCAAGCAGAGGTAAAGTTTATAGTTTGAGTATTAAAGGCAATGTTGAAACCAAAAGATTGGAAACACTATAACAGTGTTGTTAACCACTGAGGTCTGAATTTTGAGTATAGCCCCACAGTGACCTAAAGTACACAAGGTGTTTTTGTTCCACACCAAATCTCTTCGCTGTAAATAGCTAAATGTTCCTCAAGGGATTGTCTGATACAGCTGTGTCTAGTTACTTGCTTGAGTTTAAGCCATCGGTGGTCAGTCCGTGGTCGGCGGTCCCACGAGGTACTCCGATTGGCCGGTTCAGGTGATGACATAATGGTGACGTAAGTAAGAGACCTATTAGTTAGTAAGAGACCTATTAGTCTCTTACTAACTCACACACAAGTAGATCATGGCGTACTTGTGCGTGAGTAGGCCAGGAATGAGATAACACAACGATCTTACACAGCAATCTTACACAAGGAGCAAGTTTGCACTCACACCGAGTGCTGCTCTAGTGGTTGTTTGTGATCATAGGAGACGACAGGGGCGGATTGGCCATCTGGAGTACAGGGAGTTTTCCCGGTGGCCTGCAAAGGCAAAATATGTGCCAATCCGGCCCTGGGAGATGACAGCGTTAGCACAAGCGCTATGTTCGCTTATGTTTCTGGCGTTAAAGCCCATCATATCATGTTTGGTAATGTATGTAATGTTTGCAGGTACATAGCCTGCATACAGTAGCCTTGCAGTAGCCTGCATGTAATGTATGCAGGTACTGTAGCCTCTCGTCAACACCTACTCTTTTCTCCCTCTCTCACATTGTTGTGCATTGGTGGTGGGATGGCAGCGCAGAAGTCACAATGCTTGAGGTTTCATTTGCTGCTTCCCCACATGAACCCTAACTCTGATGGAGCATAGCAGTGGCCGTGGTTTTCTTCAAACATACATTTGTCGCATGCTGTGTTAGTGTGTTCTGTTCTGACATGTTACTAGTTGAGCATTTGGCAAAACTGCACCAACATTCTGGGAAAATAGACACTATACAAAGTTCAATTCATCGTATCCCGATACATTGTGAGGTTGTAAATCAGCTATTTACAACTGTGAAGTTGTGGGGCAAATAGCCCACCCAGTATAGACCCCTAGGGACACTGGTCAATGAAGTCTATAGCTATACAGTGCAGCGCTGCACACAGTCCCCATCTGAACCCCTTCCCAGTGCTAAGCAGTGTGTACTAAGCAGCTACAAGCTACAGACTCTTGTCAATGGGTTTACATGCCGTCTGCCAGACCTGCTGATGCAGGCATTTCCTCTGCTATTGACGGGGACAGCTCACCCGTAACAGAGGCATCAACATCACCTACGGTAGTTAAAACAACCACCAGCTGTGTGGAAAACAAACGACCTAAAACACTGCTGTAATATAGACTCTAAATAAGGGATTAGAAAATGCAGGCGGGCGCGCAAGCAGATAGTCATGACTGTATAGTTGCAGTAAATGATGTGCTGGTGGTGTGTGTGTTACCTTGCACAACACACACACACACACACACACACACACACACACACACACACACACACACACACACACACACACACACACACACACACACACACACACACACACACACACACACAGAGCAGACGACACCTCCTGCTGTCACCCTGCAGACAAGCTGTTAAGACAACCTGTCTAATTACGAGCCATGCAGGGCCAGCCTCGTCCATAAACTCAACACCTAGCTATTAAGGAGCATCGCATCAAAAAAGCGCGTCAGGCTGACAGGAAACCGGGAGCAGGTTGGAGGCTGTAGGAGGAGACGTTCTCTTTGAGCCTGATAAGGCGTCATCCCTGCTTTACCGAATGTGATTAAAGCACACCAAGCCCTGCCTGGTCAGTCATGGTGGTGCCCTCATCTGCCCCACCAATCAGTGCTGCTCCCTGGTAATTGCTTTGTCCGGAAACAGGACACTCCTCTTTCTGCAGGGCCGGTTTAGGGTATGAATCATAGTGTGAGAGGACATGAGGAGCAGTGGAGGAGACGTCAGTCATACTGATGAGAGAAACAGTCTCTGGCAAACAATGCAGACATTATATTAATTATATATATTTACACTATATTGTTACTTCTTCTGTGTCATTTGGGTAATCCGATTTTCCTGTTGGGCTGTATTTACCTGGTGTTCACTGGTCCTCCACTGGGCTTTAGTTCTGTATAGATGCAAAGTCAAGATACTCAGCAGTTGTGTGAACAACCAAACCATGTCATGTTCGGTTTACACTCCATTATTGTTTATCATACTATATTAAGCATTGTATAATAATTAAAACCCATTAGAAAAAAGCCTTGTGCACACCTACAGGGACAGGTGCGTCGGAGCCAGCAAACAAATGCACGTATACAGAAGAAGAGGGGGTCCCGCACACTGTCTTCACTTATAAATGCTTTTATTAAGGATGACAACGTTTCGGTCTACATGACCTTCACCAGGTATCTCGGATTCATCAGATACCTGATGAAGGTCATGTAGACCGAAACGTTGTCATCCTTAATAAAAGCATTTATAAGTGAAGACAGTGTGCGGGACCCCCTCTTCTTCTATAATAATTAAAACCAAAATCCATTAGAAACAAGTACGCTTTTTGCTGCCAATTGCAGACAAAGAACTGGCAATTAAATTACTAATCACAATAGGGATTATTGAATGATGTACACACAGTTATACAGTATAAAACATGTATTTTTATAGTTATACATTGAATTATAATAGGTCTTCTAATTACAGTTATTATAAGACATGAAATCTTTAGCAATCATCCCAGTCCTGCTTCAAATGAAAGGGCGACATAATATTGCCTAGCCCTATTTGCTACATATCATATATGTAGTGTATAGTATGCTGTATTTCTACATGCACATTTGGCTGTGTTCCAGAGATAGTACCCGGATAGATCACATGCAGTGAATGAGGCCTCATCTATTTGTCATGATGAGGAATGGGCCTGAAACCCTAAACCGTAGTCAGCAACCCTGGCCTATATTCCACAATCTGAAACTAGAGAGAGGGGGCCAATAACTGTGTGTGCTCTCGCTCAAGCATGTACTTAGCCCAGGGCTTTTTCTTGTGCTATCAACCCCATCTCTGCATTAGGAGACAAAATGGTGTCTGCTGGGGCTCTGGGGTAAGGCAAAGAGAGTTTTTCATCCTTGGCACAATCAGGCTACACAGGGGCGCTTAGCGCTGAAGTAATCATAAAATCCACCTCTGGGATATTTATTCATATCCACACACTCTGTATTGAGTTAGCTCACACTGTGGTGTAGCTAGGCCTGCAACTATCATTATTTTCTCAGCAATTTTTTCTATCAATACTTTTTTATTTACTACCCGTATTAATCAAATCACTGAGAAGTGGATAAATTGCATAAAAGCACTTTTACTTGTTTATAATACGCCCAACAGTTTCATTTCATCAAAACATTTAGAGATGTACAAGTACACACTTCTACCAAAAGTGTTTTTGGTGGCGAAATTATTTTATTCTCTTGTTTGGGCTGAATTTGGGTTGCACGTGATTTGTTGCACAGAAATGTTATGTTCCATAATAACATGTACAGTGAGTTACAGTAAATGAGTCTTGCAGATAATGTTATGCCTTTAAGAGACTGTGGGTTCATGGGATATTGACGTAGTTCAGAGAAGGCGCGGAATAACGCGGAAGTTCTGGTTCTGTACTGAGACAAGAGGTTGACTAAAGCAAAGTGAATTCAAAAGCTAAACTGTGTGCGTGTCAGTCCTTACACACAACAAGCAAGTCAACAAATTCAGATGTCACATCTACAAGCTGTGTCACTCGTATGTGTATGTGTACAGTATATCAGTACAGTATATCATAGAGCCGGTATGATCGCAGCACTAACTGCCCAGTTTTACCGTGTGTTCATGGTCGTAAAATGAAGCGTATAAATGACATGAGGTTTATGACTCTTTAGGAAAAGATGACTTTAGGATATGCTTACAGTTGTTTGTGTGTTTTTGTGTATTAGCGTCAGCATAACAGACTTTCATACATCTTCTATTTTACATCCAGTTGGCTTATACCAGTTCCAGAGATTAGTTAGAGGCTGCTCTGCTCCCTTTGTGCCAAGTGCTCAACGTTGGGACGTGAGGTGACTCATATTGTTAGTCAGAGCAGATTGATTGTATAGGAAACTGTTATCGTCAGAGATGGAAAAATAAACTGCAAAGGGGTTGACTCATTTCTTTGTGCCACGACTTGTTTACAATCTTTAAGGTGGAATTCAGACATTCAGCACCCTTAAAGAGAATGTAATGATCGTCCTTTTCGAGAGCAATAATGCAGCAGTGCTGGATTATCATTTGAAAACAAGATTCCAGACTGTTATTGGCTTGTAAACTTTTATCAGATAAAGAAGAACCTCGCTCCCACTCCCATCTGCAGCCACTTTACTAAAAAGAAATCAATATCGCACTTAAGGTCACAGACACGTAGACTAGAGTGGGGACACTATCTCTTTGTGCCGATGGTAGCCCATGACAGCATATTAAAGTCAATCAGGCCCCTGAAAAAGATACTTGCAATCTACAGTGTGATTTAATAGTTTGTATTTTCATGTCTTGTCTTAAGACCTGTTACTTACAGGATTAAAGACAACAACGACATAACTTCTAGTAGTATATGATACGATACTTGCACTTCTCATTAACTGAAAATGCATGATTGGTACAATTTTTTTTTACCAAGAACACAAGAGCTAAAAATGTCTTTTTTTGCTTCTCCCAAGATCTCTGATATTCAGCAAATAAACATTACTTAAATAAGGCAAATAAGCATTTAAGTTTTACTGCATCACTGAGCAATACCAAATCATATCGTATCAGAGACAATTCCATAAGAACACTAAGTATATAATATGGGTCTATAAACCTCTAAATAGGAACTTGAAATATAATGCGTTGATCCAAACTAGAACACATTCGATTGATTGTTCAGTGTGCCTGCTCTGATAATGACCCACCCATCTGAAGACAACAGCTAGATGGCTGGTCAATGTTCATGTGGCCTGTGATCCATAAAAGATGGGGAACCACTGTCCATTATTCAAGAATGATCTGTAAAATATGTTCATCTACACATAAAATATGAATTATAAAGCATTTCTGTAACACTGCAGCATATCTGATTCAATCGCTTTCCAGCAGTCTCTGTCAAATTGTAAAATATTGTTGTGCACATTTAGAGATGATGAAGTTAGAGGGTATGTTAGTGCTTTAAAAATTTACACCATTTGGCAACCTTTTTAACATATATTGAGAGGATGAATGCGGCTGACATCAACAATCCTTATATCATAATACTGACCCTATTTGTACTACTGTACTCTATTATATTACTGTAATTGTTATTATTATTATTTTATTTATTTATTTATTTTGCTTTTTCACTGGTTGTACAATCTAATATGCTATATTTGGTATATGCTATAATTGATTAATATTATTTATTGATTCGTTGATTCATTGATTCATACCTACAAATGCCCAGAGGCACCATGTTTAATGTGTTGTACTTGTAAGTGGCTTTTGTTTAGTTTTAATCGTACTAGTGCATTTTTATTTTAGTTTTTATTGCAGTGACTGTAAAGTTGATGTAATCGACGCCTATAGTTTTTTTGTCATGGATAACTAATGGGGCTCCTAATGAACAATACAATAAAATAATGGGTAATAATAAGAAGAACCCGCCCAGATTATGATATGATAATTATTTTCCACCAGGGTTCTTCCTGCGTCATCTTCCTGATGAATCTAATGAGCTTCTAATCACGCTGATCAGTCCTGCAGTATTGACTGGTCATCGTGCTCTTGAACAGAGAGGTCTCGGGGCTAAGCATCTCTAATAGTGCAGAGAGGCAGGGCCGGATGTAGGCATGGGCATGGGGGGGGGGGTAATGCCCCCCTAAATGGCCTGACTGCCCCACGAAACATGATGGCATGCAAACAACCCACATTTCAAAGATATTTCAAGTGCTTACAGTACAGTATATTTACAGTACAGTATATTTAAAAAATATTTGAAACACAACTACTGCTGCTGCTAACTAACTACAATTGTCACACCACTAAACCAACATCATATCATCATTCAAAATAGAAAACCAACAACAACTGATGTTATTATTGATGCTTTACTTGCCTAATACAAGCCCGGTACAAGATACAGTATAAATCTTGTGGGTCACAGAACTAAAGAATTTAAATGAAGATGGTATGGGTGCGATTCGCGCCACAGGCGATGCAGCCACCTTCATACCATTTTCGCCTGCCCCCCCAAATGGGAAATGTTCCATCCGGGCCTGCGGAGAGGAGAGGTGACTCTGGCCTTCCTGTGATGCTGTAGTGACTCTCTCAGCTCCAGTTTCACATGGGCAGCCCTCAGCCTCGCTCTGACCTGTGTCCTCTGTCCTGTCTTTCAGCCATCCTGAACCCCAAGGCGCCCAAAGAGAACAAGAGCTTCAGCTTTGATTACTCGTACTGGTCTCACACCTCGGTAAGCACTGCTGCATCCCCACAGCGGACACGAGCATGCACGCAAATGCACACACATACTGTATGCGGGCGCTTATACACACATACACGCACACACACACAACCACCTGGATTCATACCCAGGTCTCCGCACGATAACCAGACGTCATCTACTACTACTCCTACGATGTGGATCCTTCCCCTCAGCTTTAATGCTACAGGCATTTGCTACACTATACACACACTGAAGACACTTCTTTTTCTGTCAAGTACATCTATGGATTATTTTCTTAATGATTGTTCTATCCATTAGGTTTTTGGTTAATCAGATCACTTTTTTTTCTTTTCAGTGAAAATAATCTGGATTATTTTTAGACCAATCCGATGCCGATATGGATACTTTTATGGACTGGATTTTGATATGCTACCGATTTATTGTGAATCACAAATATTTTTGGTCAAATTGATTAGTTCCATTAACTGTTGCACCAGCCTTAAGGCATTCCCAATGTGTTAATTATTGCAATAACAACATCATAAGTACAGCAGAACAAATGGATACGACTTTGGGTCTTATGGAATGACTTACTTAAAGACTGTCCTCCCTGTCCACAGCCCGAGGACATAAACTATGCCTCTCAGATGCAAGTCTACAAAGACATTGGTGAGGAGATGCTGCTGCATGCCTTCGAGGGATACAACGTCTGCATCTTCGCTTACGGTCAGACCGGCGCTGGCAAGTCTTATACCATGATGGGCAAACAGGATGTCAAGGACCAGCAAGGAATCATTCCCCTGGTAGAGATTACACCTTATTTATCATGTCTCTTAAGCCTCTAAGTTATTCTTAGTTGCGATTGTATTGCACACCGAAAATAGCAAATTTACAAGACACTGGAGCTGCATGGACAATTCAAGCCTTTTATTTAGGTGCTAAGTACCCAAGGACACAGTCTTTCAGATGTCATAATTTTGGTAGATTGAAACATTAGTAATGTCTTTTTGTGCTACATTCATTTAGCACCTAAATAAAAGGCTTGAATTGTCCATTCTGCTCCAGCGTCTTTTCCTTCCTCTGCGACTGTTGTCCCCGACTCAAGTGCAGCTAGTTATTAGATTCAATTAAAAAAAAAACTTGCATAACCAAAGAATGACTAAATTAAAAAGTGTGAAACCGCTTTTTGTCCTCCCAGATGTGTGAAGATCTTTTCACAAAGATCAACAGCAACAATGACAACAACATGTCCTACTCCGTCGAGGTATGCTTCCATCACCACTTTCCCCTCAAGCAATGTAAACCAAAACCCTTTTTCAGTCCATGTTAACGTTGTGATTTCCACTGCGGAATCCGTCCAGGTGAGCTACATGGAGATCTACTGTGAACGTGTGCGTGACCTACTGAACCCCAAGAACAAGGGCAACCTGCGTGTGCGAGAGCATCCTCTGATGGGACCTTATGTGGAGGACCTGTCCAAGCTGGCCGTCACCTCGTACAATGACATCTCAGACCTGATGGACTCTGGGAACAAGGCCAGGTGTTGCTTCTTTTCTTGCTTTGCATATAGTTGTGTTCACCACACACATGTGACGGTGGTGAAGCGCAGGTGGTGTACAGTAGCCTGGGTGCCATGCTGCTTGTGTGGCCGATGTGATTGAAGAACAAAAAGTTCAGCACTTAATACACAATACATCAAAGACATCCTGTTTTTTGGGGGGAGGAGGAGGAAAAATGTAGGGGATGAACAAAATCCATTGAAAGGCTGCAAACAACAGACATGCAAACGCTATATGCCATATGTTAGGGCTAATGCTTGGCTACGTGGTCATTGTTGATATATACTGTAAATCACAGACAGGGTGTTTCATAAATAATGACCACCTAGCCATGCATTATCCCACTTATTACACGGCAACTTAATACATGAATTAATACATTCATCCCAAACCCAAAAAAACTAGGTATTTCCTTGCGTAACGTAACAAAAGTATTCATATTCAAGTGTCGGCCACGTCTGCCCTGCTGCAGCAAATTCAGAATACAAGGAAGTGAGTTGATCAAAAGAACCAATTTTCATGTACTGCATTGTTTATTTCTTGCTTCAAATGTTTTCAAAAACATTTTTGAGAACTGTAAATCAGCTGTGAAGGACATTGTGTGTGTGTGTTTACATGGCTGTCATGTTGGATGCAGCAGTAAATCAAGCATCTGTTATATCCTCTAGTGTCCTGAACGCGTTCTGGTGTTTTATCTGTTGAAAAATAGCAGATCAACAAGCTCATGTCGCGCCACCGAGTGGCGCGACACGAGCTTGTTGTTCTGCTATTTTTGAAAAATTGTGAAAATGTGCTGCAAATCTCTGAATACATTATTTTGGAAGCAAACATTTTATCTCAATTTTTCGCTTCTGGGGAACCCCCCGAGAACAACATGTTTTCAGATGGCGGTCTGCAGCCAAATATGGATAATTCTGGTGGTCCTTGGCTAGAAATATGTTAGCATCACTGACACAGGAGCACAGATTTTTCAGAAAAACTACAATCTAGTGTCTGAAACTATAGAATCTAGTGTCAAAAACTCGATTCTAGCATCAGAAAGTAGATTCTAGTGTCAAAAAGGAGATCCTAGCATCGGAAACTATATCATTTAGTGTCAATAACTATAATCTAGTGTCGGAAATTACTGTAGTGAACGAAACTCGAATCGAGGGTCAGGACTCAATGGGATATAGAGGAGAGGTCTGTTATGCAGAAATGACACACAGCTGAATTCAGCAATCGACCAATCAGATTTAGCTCTGTAATAAGTTCTCATAATCACCATGTGATTACATCATAAGTGTTGTTCATAGGATTATTATTGGTAATACAACCAAAAACACCTCATTGTAATGCTACTATGCACTGCACTAGTAATCAAGCCTACTTCTCAAACCACCACATGCCAGTCTGTCTCAAACCCTGACAGCTGTATAGAAGGCATTTACCATACACTGCTTTGTAAATACACAGACTATAGACTATATACAATAGTCCCCATTGATTATTGTATTGATTACAGTAATCAATCACAACAACTACGGTATAGCGACAGCGAGTTAACACTAGGGTGACTGAGGTGTCAAAAGCACCTATTTAGAAATGGATTGTTTGAGCTAGGCTGATCTTAATCTCCTCCTGCCATCACAACTAATCACTTTCAACCTGAACAATTCTGAACGATTTAACCTATATGTCCAACATAGAGAATCCATGTTGAAAGTGGTTAAGAAAGTGGTTAAAATGTAAAATGGGACTGCAAAATTGTTTGATTTTCAAAGTATTCCTGAGTGTGTTGTATCTCGCTTTAGTTCCACTAATCCTTATTGAAAGTTTGTACTTCTCTCCAGGACTGTGGCCGCCACCAACATGAACGAGACCAGCAGTCGTTCACATGCAGTCTTCAACATCATCTTCACCCAGAAACGCTACGACGCTGAAACTGAAAACACTTCCGAGAAGGTACAGCTTTTAGCCTTAGCCTTCTCACATTAAAGTTGACCTCCTTTTGTTGTTTCCTCTCCTCTTCTCCATGTAAAATGTTTTGGTACTTAGAAAAACGCTGTATAAAATTCAGTATGCTTAGAAATGTTTCACTCAACTTACGATACAAGGTTCATGATGTGATTTTCTATACAGAAGCAAAAGACTAAATCGACGATATATAGTTTCATGCCTAGATTTCGGATGCAGTACAGCAATTGCCAAACAATGTTTCCTACTGGAATGTCACTAGCAAATATCTTATTTTGTTTCGTTTTACGTTTTCCTTTTGCAGGTCAGCAAAATCAGCCTGGTGGATTTGGCTGGGAGTGAGAGGGCTGATTCCACAGGAGCCAAAGGGACCAGACTCAAGGTGATTGTCAGCAACTTGGAACACTAAAGGCTTAGTTTGGATACTGGACAAACAGTGAAGCACCATGAATACTACAGTGTTTGGTGGAAAACTTGTTTGTCTGAAATTATTATATTTTTTAGGAAAGGGAAAAATGATGGCAGCTATACATTTAATTGTGGCATACCTTATCTTAACTTACTTATCTTTCAACTTAATTGCCACTTTTTACTATTTTAAAACATTTTAAAATAGTGACTGGCTTTTTGAACTATTTTAATATATATATAAGGGGATAAGAGGTAAGTGTTCCAGAACTCAGTGTTCCAGTGGATGCGGTGTTCTTTGGTCTTTGGAACAACTTTCACATTGACAAGCCCATCTAAGCTCATAATGTGTCACAATGTGAACTTATAGACCAGCTATTTTTATTACTTTTGTGTGACATTGTAGTATGACAAAGAAGGGTATACATTAAAAAGTAAAGAAAAAAGTGCTGAAACATGGAGATACAAGGTTTCTGCATGACAGTGACAATATGGTTAGTTTCAGCAGAAATGACTTCTGCCTGTCATCCTGATACAGGAAGGAGCAAATATCAACAAATCTCTTACCACGCTGGGCAAAGTCATCTCTGCACTGGCTGAAGTGGTATGAAACTTAACATTTTTCTCCAAGTGTTTTTCTGTTTCACTTTAAGTCAATTGTACAATGTAATGAACAAACAACTAATATATATTTTTTACTATTAATTACTTTCCTTTAGGACACTGGACCAAACAAGGTAATTTTCGACCATAATCAGAGACATCAAAATGCTACCATTTTACCATTGTTGATAAACTGACCGGTGCCCTTATCTGTACCTGTGATATGTTTGTTAACAGAACAAGAAGAAGAAAAAAGTGGAGAGCCACATCCCATACAGAGACTCTGTGCTGACCTGGCTGCTGAGAGAGAATTTGGGTACGACTAGTAGTATTTGTGTACTGTATCTGTAAAGTACGGTATGTGTCAGCATGTTCCATATAACCTCTCCTCTCCTCTCTACCCCAACAGGGGGTAATTCGCGCACAGCCATGGTGGCTGCCCTCAGTCCAGCGGACATCAACTATGATGAGACTCTAAGCACACTCAGGTACACCACACTGTACAGGTACACATGCAAAGGGACGGTGGACGTTGAAGGGCATTGAAGACTCTGAGAGGAATGCCCTTCAAAGCTCTGCTGCAGTGTGCAGTGACGAGGGACAGATTGGGTGCTATAGTGGAGGCCACGATGGCCGCTTATGTGCAGGTTTGTCTTTGCAAGCGCTTGGCTCTCTCTCTCTGCACTCACACTGGAGTTGAAATTCTCCATTGTAGTGGTGCAAAAGATGCTGGGAATGAGAAAGTGACGGAGAGTACAGCAGCTAGACCTTTAGCAGTATTTACAACAACTGAGTACTTGCTTTACGCTTGGGCTCGTAGCGTGCAAGCCGTGAACGCCTGCTGTTTTGGGGGAAATCGTGAAAACGCAGTGCAAATCTTTAAATATTTCATGTTCTTTCAGGTCATAAGGTCATCGAGGTCATAATAAATGTATTAAACATGCATTCTTGATTATTTGATTAATCGGCAGAATCTATCACTGAAGATGTTACTCCTGTGTTGTTGCAGGTATGCCGACCGCGCCAAGCAGATCCGCTGCAATGCCGTCATCAATGAAGACCCCAACCACCGCCTGGTGCGTAACCTCAAGGATGAGGTGTCGCGTCTGAAGGAGCTCCTCTATGCCCAGGGACTGGGTGACATCATTGAAAGTAAGGGAGTTTCTTCTGACTGTCTCTGCGTTGTACATCAAGTTTAGCCTTGTACTAAGACGGGCAGAGATTTATTTTTATGGAGAAGCACTGCCACGGAACACAGAATTCCAAACACTATTTGGAGAGGGTGGCCAGGACAGATAATAAATAAATGCCAGAGTCGATAAAAATATGTCTCTGGCAGCCACGGCGGTCCAAGGCTGTGTTAAAGTTTGTTATGATGCAGTACTTCTCTACTCCAGTTTTTCAGTTTAATGAACTTGTGTGGCGACTGTATAGCTGGAAGGGTAGACCGGGCAGCTGGTAATCAGAAGGCGGTTCAAGCCATGGCATGGACCCTGTCGAAGTGTCTCTTAGCAATACACTCCTAAGAGAACAGCTCTCCAAAGAGCGGTCATTAAAAGCCAGCCATCTGCTGGGTGCATGCAGAAAAGTAAATTGCCCTCCCTCTGAGGACGATACAATACTCCCCTACCCTTTCCATTCATATACTGTCCCAGATCTTAGTGAGTACCCCGGCAGTGTCGGACTCAGGGTCCTGTCGACTGCCAAGTGAAGTCTGCTTGTGGCCCAGATTGTCACTGTTGGGTAGAAACCTTGCATGTAGGACATTTCATCTCATTTATTTTTACGAATTGACTATCATTTGACACCAGTGAGTATTACCAATCTACAAGCTCAATACACTATTGCTATTTTTTAGTATCTGTATCTGTGGGTTTCTATTTGAAAATTATTTGATTTTGGACATAAAAGGTTTCTGCACAACTCAACAGCAATGAGCTCTAACCGCAGTTCCCCTGGGGATAAGTGTCAATACTCCGGGTCTTCTACACTAGAGCTGAGGGCCACTTGCTTTATTGGCTCTGCCCAGGGACCACTTTCTCCACAGTAATGAACACACAAAACACCCCCCTGCCCCTCCACCCGCTCCTGTCCACATAGCAGCACACCTCACAGGCACACGTCCTTGTGTTATTCTCTCTGTTTTCATGCACGTCACGTGTGCGCAACACTATCGCAAGAATGTGGTGTTTTTCGCCCCCACTGTCCTGCCCGAATCTTGTGATTCATTCACTGGCAAGAGAAAAGTGACCAGGCTGTTGCAGCGTGCAGGCGAGTGCGCTCATCAGCTAATTCACTGAGTAATGCCCTTAAGACTGACTTGTATTTCCTGGGACGCATTTCCAGCGGAAAAAAGTGGACATTTATTTTGTGTGATGAATAATACCATTTTTTTGGCTACCAGTATACTTCAACAATCGTTTTGCAGTAAAATCCTCAGAGTTCATCAACTACAAGCGTTTCAATTTGGTTAGGGCTGCAGCTATTTCAAACATTTTCAAAAATGTCACAATTTACCAAGTAACAAGGATTGTTTTGTACTGTACGTAACCCCATCTTAAAGTGTTGCCCTGTCTGTTTTTCCTGTCTCTCTTTGTCTATATCTTTTCCCATCATTGTGTCTCTCTCTCCTGCCTCTCTCTCAGCATATCGGGGTTCGGGCACTGAGATAGAGGGTTTGAAATGTGTGTTTCTATGGCTCTGTGGCTTTGCACTCCCATCATCCTGGCTTGCCGGCCCTCTTGACGGCTCCAGTACAATAGCAGCTTTCACTTTGTTCTCTGCAGCACCATGTAATCATGAGGAATGATCAGTCAAAGAGATGGGGTGAATGATTAGTCAACATTGATTTCCATCCCACCTGGAGTTGCTAATGCAAAGTGGAAAACAACCGGGGCCCATTTCGTCTTGATGCTGATTTATGGCTGTTGTTAGTGCTGGCCGACATGACTTCACAAATCGCCCAGCCCTGGCCATTGTTCTCTTGGTGATCTTGTGAGTTCTTGGCTATCTGTGCCAATTCAGTGGTGCTGTAGAGATTCTGTGTGCATTTGGCTGTGTAGCTTTTTTGGCATCAGTGAATGAGCTCAGGCAATGCTAATGAAGTGCACACACGCAAGAAATGCAATTTGTTCTGATCAGCTGAGATATACTGTATATTATAATTTAGTTAATGCTTCCGCTTCCTTGATGACTGTGCAAGAAGGGCTTTGTAGCGTTGCTGGCTCAGATTGACAGGGAAGGCTGAGGCCTTCCTCTCTGTGATAGCACTCTGCACTGTCTCTACACTGGATACTGCCATTCAGAGCAGGTTCACAAACCCTCCTACCAGTGATGTTACCGTTGGTTGACAATTTCACATTTCAAATTTTCATATTTGTTATTCATGTTTGTATTAATGTGAGAACAATGGCTTCCATAGCAGCATGCTAAATATTATAGCATGCTAACTTTCCAGGAATAAATTAGCACATAAAGTTAGTCCTTTAAGACCTGAGGCTGATTCTACAAATTATATTGATGGTTTTCTCAAACCTTTTGCCAAGGACAACCAAAATGATATGTAGCCTATTTTTGTTTTGGCCAGAGCACAATTGTTAAAGAATCTGCAGTTAAGCAGCAGCCGATCACTGTCCTCCTTGTGGGCATCTATATTAGAATTGGTGTATGGGTGTGTGCTGGGTGGATGGTTGGTAGGTCACAAACGTAACATCCAGATTTGAGCTTCATCTGATTCAGCGCACCTAGATTTTGTTCTAGAGGGTCTATGAGCTCACATGTTACAATGCGACACGTAAGATTAATTGGTTAATTAAACACTCTTTTTCAAAATATGTGGGAAACACTGGTAATCTGTAGGCAGGATAATTTAGGATTCAGTCCCAAAACTATGTCACAAACCACCATAAGATCTTTCACAAATGTATAAATGAAAAACAAGTGCTAAAACTAATCCTCATACTGGGGATCCACTTGCGAAACAGCATGTAACAATGCTATATGGCCTCCAATAACCACTGCCATCAATACATTGTGTACAAGTCATCTCCAGTGAGCTTATCTCATCAATGTTTATTTTCTCTACATAATATAGGACATCATTAATGGACTTTAATTAGATGCTGCCTTTTGGCAGACAGCAGAGATTGTCCAGACTGTGATACACTGTCCCTCTTTACTGCTGTCTGTTGCCATGGCAGCTGCATCGCAGCGCCAGCATGCTGTGTCTTGGAGGCATTGCTTCTCAACATAGGGTCCAGGGACACTGAGGGGTTTGCAGTGTAGATTGCGGTGCCAGACCAAAAATATATATCCAAAAACCCCTTATGTATCCTAATGCATATCAAATCGGGGCAGAGGGGTCATTGAAGGTTGTGAATCACTAAACTATTCTGAGACCCCAGTTTCCCTTTGTTAAAGGCCTGTGAAGGGTCCAAATGCACACCCCTCAGTCCCCTGTTGGTCCCTGGAACCTGACATCAAAAACCAGTGTCTAGGACAATGAAACGCGAGACTCTGTAAAGATAGGAGAAAATGTGTTGATGGGATACAGAATCAGCTGCTTCAAGCGTACAGTAGCTTGCTCAACTGAATATATTTGAAGAATCAGTGATAAACCGGTGATCCTAATCGTATCATTTTTCAACGCATCTAAAGGGCTTTGGCTCGCAGTTTCCCTCCTGTGAGCCTTCTACTTTGTCACAAAAATGGATTTCCTGGTAATTGTACGGTTGTCCATGGAGCAGTAAATGAATTGAGCAAGCCTTTTAGATGTAATCTGACCGGCGTGTGTCGTCTTTTTAGTGGTCTGAGCCGGAAATGCGCAGCTGCAGGGATCCGGCTACCCTTGTGGTCGAGAACATTCGCACAAAAAGTGAAAACATGAAATGTTATGGAGTGGAGTTTGCGATTCGTTTGAGCAACACTTCATCGAAGTAACTGATTCAGATTATGAATAATAATCGGTTATTTACATTGTACTAAAATATCTAAGTGGTTAATCAACCCCTATGGGCATGTCATTTTACACGATCATTGAAAATGGCAAGTTGGCAGCAGAGTTTTAATACAGTGGTTCTCAATGGTTTTCATTTCAAGGGCCCTGTAGTTAATGTATTAGAGCCCCATCTGAGAAGTTGTTAATGCCAGGTGCCCAATACTGATACGTCTTGATAAAATGTTTCAAGATTGTGTATTGGCTGTATTGGCTTAAAGTGGCTAAACAGATTTGCTTGTAGGACTCCCAGTTGTCCTTGGAGCGGTTTCAACGTGTCCCTGGACCCAACGTGTCCATGGAGAGCCACTGTTTTAATCCACTTGTAAAGTGGATTAAAACGTAAACTTGCACTGTTATTTATTGGTCCTTGCATGGTCCTCCTTTGCTCGTTGTTTGACGACAGGCACCCTAAAACAATCTGAAGTGTTGATTTGACTCTCTCAGAGTGAACCTGTAGGGTAGATTCCCTCCCAAACAACACACAGTAATCCTTGTCTCTAAACTGCCTCCTCCTGGCCAGGAATAACCTGTTCCTTCCACATTCCTTCCACATGCTAATTCCTTTGTGGAAGTGTAGCGGCAAGGATTACATTAGATGATTGACTCTGACAATGGGTTGCAAAATCGTCGGATGAAATTTGCTGTCCCTATTTTGGGCATATCATAATGCCAATGTTAAGAATGTTAAAAATGTTAAGAAATCAAAAATAGCACATATACAAGCTACACAACACATAGTGAGCTTTGTTTGCTTTGTTCGCCTACACACAGGTACATGTGGTTAAATGAACACTCCTTCCCTCAGTCTTGCTTTAGTTGGATGTTTGCATCTTTGAAGCTGCTCCTCTCGCGTGGCTGTGCATCGGCAATGCTGCGTGGCTTCCATCCCCCTGGTCCTGCTCTGTGTCACAATACTGTCGCAGTGTAACGTCCGTCAAACTAGTTGTTTTTCAAGCCACTTCTCTTCTTTCTTCTTCTTTCCTGTCTCCTCCCCTTTCCCACTTTCCTCCTTATCCTTCCGCTTCTCCCTGGTGTCGCTCCTCTTGCCTCCCTCCCACCCCTGCTTTCCCCGTACACAGCCCAATTGCGCCCCTCGCCCCGCCCCAACGTACCCCTCGACCTCCTGACAGACCTGTCCGATTCCAATAACAATAAACGCCCACCACCTGTCAATCAAAGGGATGATCTCTCCACAGTGACCAATGCCATGACGGGGATGAGTCCGTCTCCGTCCCTGTCGGCTCTGTCCAGCCGTGCCGGGTCCATCGCCAGCCTCCATGACCGCATCATGTTCAGCCCCGGCAGCGAAGAGGCCATCGAGAGGCTGAAGGTTTGAAAAAAAAAAAACTCTTTTAACATCCTTGATCTGTTGTTCACCTAAGATACTGTGCTGCATCGTATCAGGTTAGCCACCACGACCGTGGAGAGTTGACTTTAACTTTGAATATCCCATCAACTGCACACATGCATTTGTTCACATGATAATATCTATTCTGCAGGCTCTTGCCTTTTCAACATCTCAGTTTTTTATTGTAATGTTTTCCTCGTTTCAAACATCAGGAAACAGAGAAAATCATTGCTGAACTCAATGAAACTTGGGAGGAGAAGCTTCGCCGCACAGAAGCCATTAGAATGGAAAGGTGAGTATGGTCCTGAAGTCTTTCTAAAGCCGAACTTATACTTGACAGCATTGCAGGCTGGATATAATCAATCTGTAAGCTCACACAGACACAGACACTGTACTATCAGTGAGCCTGGTTGCATTGTGCTGTACAGAGAGGCCTTGCTGGCAGAGATGGGCGTGGCGATGCGAGAGGATGGTGGAACAGTCGGAGTCTTCTCCCCAAAGAAGGTATGAGTGTAGATCCTGGAGTGTCATGCGTGCTGTATAAGTGAAATTTGTGTTGTAGACTCAAAATGAAGGCACACTTTACTCACTGAATATTTGACTGTTTGTTCCGAAGCCTTCGGACAACCCCAGAAAGCCTGAGGCCGTGTTTATTGACACGGTGGGGCTGTTCTCCCCCAATGAGGTTTGTAGTTGTGGAGTGTGTCAAACCTACTGTATCTCCTCCTCTGAATTCATCTTGTACGCAGTGTATTCTTCAGCGTTTGCTTACGGGTTTATCTCTACACTCGCAGGAAAACCAACACAGACTATTTGTGTACTTCTTTACTGACAGAGAGACAGACACAGACAAATGCAACCACTTAAACCCCTATTTTTCAACTTCAGCTGTTGAAAATTGCTGACCATGAGCTAAAAAACTTGCAGCGACAGGGCGATTTTCACAAATTTGGACAATTATAGAACATATCTTGACAAATTTGATTAGAACAGGAATGCCAGGGTTAATGTGGTTACTGCTGTTTGTGTTAATGTCTCCCTGCATACACACACAGACCATACTGTAGCCTCTGAACGTAACTTGCAATGCATGTAGCCGTAGGGCTGTGTGTGAACCAGGCCTGTCCTGTCAAGGGTTCCTCCTTTTCACTGAGTGCTGTGTTAAATACACTTCATTATTCACTGCAAACACTCCCACTGTAGCCAGGCAGCAGTGGATATAAACATGATGTGGAGGAGAGATAGCGCTGGTCCCCCTATTGTGGCGATGAATGGATGTTTGCCAAGAGGCACATGTTATATTTGATGGAGACGATGTTACAGTCATTAGCTCATGGTGATGAGCAGCGGGGAGGCGAAGCTGTCTGCATGGGTTTTAAGTATTGCTAATGATCCTTCTCATCTGTTTTTTCTTTTCTTGTTCTCGGCTCTGAGCGTTTTGCTGTGAAATTGTGTTCTTTTGCATTGTATCCACACGGCAAAAACCTGAGTTTTATTTAAAAATGTGGTGTTTCAGCTTGATCAGAGCCCCACTGGCTTCCATTATGAAATGTAATTAAGTATAAAGCACATTTTATTCTTGCTATGAGCATAGTGGAGGCCTACTCGCAGAATGCATACAAAATGTATCACTGATACGGCCCAGCAGTTTGCAAATAGACAGCATAGACTATACTGTAGACACACACATACACACAGACCTTCTGATAGACGGCCGATATGCCCTGAAAGCTAAATTCAGGATTTTGCAGTGTGTATCTTATATTGACTGACACTAAACCATACCTTCTGTATTAGACTCCTCATCTGGTGAACCTCAATGAAGATCCTCTGATGTCAGAGTGCCTGTTGTACTATATCAAAGATGGGATCACCAGGTAAGACCTATAAACCTCTAATTGCACAATGGCGCCCCCTGCTGAAACATTGACAGCACAGCACAAACCTCTTCAGACAGATTCACTCTGCATCCAATTCAGGGAGGATGGAAAAATCAACATAATAAAAGCTGATGGGATTATTCACTTACAATATTGGCTAGCAAATGCCTTGTTTTTCAGCATACACTCATATTTTTTGGCTATTGGGTTATTTGTATGTTTGTGTGGCAAAAGTGTAAAAGGTTGGAATTTACTAGTGCCATTGTCTGAATATCTGAATTGTGTGGATGTCATTGGATGCAAACATTCTTTGTTCTCTTTTCACCACCCTACAAGTATAGTTGATCTACAAAAAATAAAACCAGTTTGTGAATCCACTATTTTCTACCACTTGTAAAATCACACCTTTGGTTCCATATCTTCTTCTGTCAGGGTGGGTCGGGTGGATGCTGCCAGCCGCCAGGACATAGTCCTCAGTGGGCATTTCATAAAGGACGAACACTGCACCTTCTCCAGTAGCTCTGGTCCCATGGGAGAGAGTAAGCTATACCCCTCACATCTGCAGCACATTGGAGGTTAGTGGTCGGGTTGGTGTGGAAGTGTGGTCTCACCGTCCTCATGTCATCCTTCTACGCAGTCATCCTGGAGCCCTGTGAGGACGCGGAGACCTACGTCAATGGGAAGAGAGTCACAGAGCCCACAGTCCTCAGATCAGGTCCATTACCTTCTACTGTTCTGTAGATCTAGCGGCAGTAACTATCAACAAGTGTTGCGTAGTGATAGGCACTCGCGCTGCAACTAACGATTATTAATCGGATTATGCCTCTTATTTAGCTATAACCTTAAAGGGGGATTCCACCCATTTTCAAAAATTTCCTGAGAGTGTATAAATGTGAACTAAATGGACCCTAGCGTGTCCAGTTGGTTCCTTTTGTACACTCTCAGAAAAGAAAAAGAAAAATCATTAACATGGTGAAACAACATGATGATATCATCAAGTCGTGTTTCACCATGTTAATTATTTTGTTCAGACCTCCATTTCTAGGAAACACAGAATGGGCAGAACTTTGTTGTCATGTCCACACAACATCTCTAAGGTATATTAATTAATGACAGTGACCTGTTGAAAATGGGTGGAATTCATTACACTTAACACTGGAAAATTATGGTTGAGTGGGAAAACGGGTAAAAAGTGATTAGGTTAACGATTAACCCATTACTAAAATAGTTAACCCATTACTAATATAATAATCGATCAGATTACAATTAATCGTTGCAGCCCTAATATTAATAGGCACCCTTTTAATTCTCCTTTTGGTGTTTTCACTTTTTTGCAGGAAACCGCATTATCCTGGGGAAGAGCCACGTGTTCCGCTTCAACCATCCGGAGCAGGCCAGGGCTGAGAGAGAGAGAGCCCCCTGTCCTGAAACCCCTGTGGAGCCTGTGGACTGGGCCTTCGCCCAGCGAGAGCTGCTGGACAAACAGGGCATCGACATGAAGCAGGAGATGGACCAGAGGTGCCTCCATTCTTACAACCTCTGAGTCATATAATAATACACTTCCGGCCTGGTGTCCCTATTTTGTGCATAACATAATAGCTGGTATAGCTGGTAAACTTACAATATGTGTCGCATTGTAGATCGGCTGTAGTGTTTTGAATGTACGGCGGAAACACTGGCAAAATGCGATAATGTAAAAAACTAATAAACTACTGTCCACACCAAGAACAGTGATGATTACTATAAAACCTTAAACATAACTACAGTATATGATTGGGAACATCATTTCAGTCTGTCATCTCTATGGTAACCACTTGACTTACTTGACTTAAGCCCTTTGCTCCTCTAGGGTGCATAGGCCGTTGACAAATGTCCTCCATTTCACTCTGCTTTTTGCCGTTCTTTCGAGATCTGTCCAGTTGAGCCCCTTCTCTGCCATCTCTGACTCGATGCTCCTTCTCCAGCTGTTCCTGGGACGACCTCGTTTCCTTTTCCCCTGGGGGTTCCATTTTAAGGCTTGCCGGGTGATGTTTGTCGCAGGTTTTCTGAGTGTGTGGCCGATCCAACTCCACTTTCTCCTCCTGATCTGTAGGTCGATGGGATCCTGGTTTGTCCTTCTCCATAAGTCCACGTTGCTGACTTTGTCCCTCCACCAGATGTGAAGGATTCTCCTGAGGCATGTGTTGGTAAATGTCTGCAGTTTGTGTGATGTGAGTTTTGTTGTTCTCCATGTCTCGGCTCCGTACAGCATCACCTGTTTAACGCTCGAATTAAAGATGCGCATTTTGGTGTTGGTGGAGATGTTATTTGAGCTCCAGATCTTCCTGAGCATGTTAAACACGACTCTGGCCTTGTTTATCCTGCTTTTGATGTCAGCATCTGTCCCTCCAGTGGTGTCCACAACACTGCCAAGGTAGGTAAATGCTTGTACCTCTTCTAGAGCAGTGTTGTTCATGAGGATGGGGTTGGTGGTTTGTGTATGGATCTTCATCACCTGTGTCTTTGATACATTGGGAGTGAGGCCGAGTTTTATTGCAGTGTGTGAGAGTCTTTCTGTTTTATCTTGCATTTGTGTATGTGTGTGTGAAAGGAGGGCTATGTCGTCTGCAAAATCAAGATCATCCAGCTGCTCCCACATTGTCCAATGGATTCCATTTCTCCTCCCTTCAGTTGTTTTCCTCATTATCCAGTCGATTGCTAGGAGGAACAGGAATGGTGAGAGCAGACATCCCTGCTTGACACCCGTCTTGACCTCGAAGCTCTGGGAGAGCTGGCCTGCATGCATTACTTTACATGAGGTTCCCTCATATGAGTTCTTAATGAGGTTTGCGATCTTGGTGGGGATGCCATAGTGGTCTAGTAGTTGCCATAGTGATGCCCTATCCAAACTGTCAAAATTGATGTACAAGGACGTGTTCCATTCAATAGACTGTTCAATGATGATGCGTAGTGTTGCTATTTGGTCTGTGCATGAGCGATCTTTCCTAAAACCTGCTTGCTGGTCCCGGAGCCTCTTGTCTACCGCTTCCTGGAGACGGTTAAGGATGATCCTATTGAAGATCTTACTGGGCACACAAAGTAAGGTAATTCCTCGGTAGTTGTTACATTTCCTTAGGTCACCTTTCTTTGGCAGTTTCACAATGTGACCTTCTGCCCATTCTGTTGGGGTCTTTTCCTCGTCCCATATTCTCCGAAAGAGGCTGTAGAGCATGTCTGTGGAAGTGTTTATGTCCACTTTAAGGGCTTCAGGTGGAATATTGTCAGGGCCAGCAGCTTTTCCGGTTTTCTGTTGCTTGATTGCCTCTTTTATTTCAGTTTTTGTTGGTCGGTCACACTTGACTTTTAATGGGACCCTGGCCTTGTGAATGTCTGGCTGTTCTGGTGGTGGTGGCCTGTTCAAAACCTCTTTGAAGTGTTCAACCCATCTTTCGAGCTGTTCTTCTGGGGTTGAAAGCAGTTGGCCATTCTTGTCTGTGATTGGTTTGTTGCTGTGTTTATACGTCCCAGACAGCTTCCTTGTAATGTTGTACAACTCCTTCATGTTCTTTTGAGCTGCTGCAAGTTCTGCCTCCTTGGCTAGCCTCTCCACTTGTGATCTCTTGTCTCTCCTGATGTTCTGTCGCACTTCTTTATGGCACCTGTTGTACTCCTTTTGCGCAGAGGTTTTTCCTGCTCTTGTTCTGGAGTTGTTCACTTTTTCTTTCAAATCTCTTCTCTGCTGGATTAAATGAAGGGTTTCCGGTGTTATCCATTCTTTGTGCTTTTGGGATCTTCTCCCCAAGGCCTCATCACACGTTGAGCTCCAAGCAGTCTTTAAGTGGTCCCACTCCTCATCAATAGTCCGTCCTTCCGTTGTTCCCAACTGGAGGTCAGCAAATTTCTTTGAGAGGGTGTCCTTGAACCGCACTGTGACTTGCGTATTGCTGAGATGTTCAGTGTTGTATTTCGCTCTTTCGCTTTTGGCCCGGTGGTATCTCTTGAGCCTTAACTTAAATTTCCCGACTAGGAGATGGTGATCTGAGGCTGCATCTGCCCCTCTTCTTGTCCGAACATCTTCCATGGCTCTTCTAAACTTTTTGCTGATACAGATGTGGTCAATTTGATTTTCTGTGACATGGTCTGGTGACACCCAGGTTGTTTTATGGATTGTCTTATGGGGGAACACACTACCCCCAATCACTAGGCTATTGTTAACACAGGTCTCCACAAATATTTCGCCATTCTCATTCATTCTCCCAACTCCATGCTTCCCCATTACTGCTTCGTACCCCTCATTTTGGCCTCCAATCTTGGCGTTAAAGTCCCCCATTAGGATGATGAGGTCTTTGGCTCCTATATTATTCAGTAGGTGGTTTAAGCTGTCATAAAACCTGGCCTTGACCTCCTCCTCTGCGTCGTTGGTGGGTGCATAGCACTGGATTATGTGGGCTTTCACCCTCCTGTTGTTGGTGTTGAAGGTTGCAGAGATGATGCGGGAGTTGATGGGTTTCCATGCCGCTAGGGCCTTTCTAGCTTCCTTCGTCATCATGATGGCCACTCCCTCTGTATGGGTCGCTCCCTCCTCTTCGTGCCCGGAATAGATTATGCTCTGCCCACTGGCCAACTTAACCTCTCCTGACTGAATCCATCTTGTTTCTGCCAGCCCCAGCACTGAGAGGTTGTAGCGCTCCATTTCTTTGGCGACTGTTGCAGCCTTGCCAGCCTGGAACATGGTCCTGATGTTCCATGTCCCCATTGGAATGGATTTTCTTGGTGTCAGAAGGTGTGTCGGCTTCCCAGCGCCCTTCAGGGTTTGGCTGGGGCGCGTCATACTCCCATCTGCTTGGGTGCCTTCTTCGACCAGTTGTGTGATTTGGTTTTCATTTGTCATCGTTTCTATAACTAGTGGTTGTTTTTACAGGGTGGGGAAGTTACCCCCACGCCCAACCCCCACCCTGGAGGACCAGGGACTGCATTAGTCTGCCTCGTCGCCCTCGACCTGTCCGGCTTGGTTGAACCTGCTAGGGGTATAAGCCCCCTCCGGCATAGCTCTCAGGTTCACTGGAGTACGCAAGCCTCTCCACCACGCCAAGGTTGCAGTCCAGGAGAAGTGTCATCTCTATGGTAACCACTAAAGCTAACGACACATACTGTAAGTAGGTCATTTTTAGCGTCCGATATGGTTGACGGACGAGCACAAAACAGTCTGGTCATTAAGTAGAACAGAAGGAGGGGGGGGGGGTGAAACCAGCACTGTCATCACTACAGAATACCCGAGGCTTAATAACACCATACAAATATCCCACTGCGATTGGAAACAAGTTTGAAATGGAACACAAGAATCCAGGCAGAAGAATGCAATTAAAAGTAATGTAAACTTTAAGATGACATGCCATGTCTCATCATCTGTGATTCCACATGTGTTCAGGCTGCAGGAACTGGAGGACACGTATCGGAAAGAGAGAGAAGAGACCCACAACCTACTGGAGCAGCAAAGACTGGTAAACACAAATGAACAGACAAACAAACAAAACTTTCACATACACTTTAAGATGATGCAGTGTACACTTTTAGACAGAAATCACGTGCACTTCACAAATAGCACAGTGTCCAGATCAACTTTGTTCTGCTGCTTAGCGTTGTAGTGACATCTGGAGCTAAATACAAGAGACTACAACCAGGTGATCTGTACATCACCTGCTTTGGTCCATGGTGCATCACAGATACACATAGATGAAAGCTAGGGGTGGGACGATTCAATTAGCTCACACTACGATACAATATTGATATTTAGGGTTCTGAATCGATTTATATTGCGATTCTTAATTATGCTGCGATTCGATTTCATACTACATTGATATATCACATTTCTCCCCACAAATTACTGTGCGTCATTATATTAGAACATTTTAAATGGGAATTCCACCCATTTTCAAGATTTTTTTTTCAAGAGCGTACAAATGGAACCAAATGGACCCTAATGGGTCCAACACAACTTGATGATGTCATCAAGTTGTGTTTCACCACAAGTTCAATAAACTAGAACATTTTAAAGCAATTTTGAACAATAATATAAAATAACAGAAAGTTCAATTGTACACATCAATGCAGCCTGATAACATCAATCAGTCTGACATGAACAAATTAATGAATAGGCCTACATAAATATAAAAAAAAAATCGATTTTGAACCTGGCGATTCGATATTGATATCATGGCATTAAGAATTGCAACATATTGGCATATCGATTTTTTTGACCACCGCCAATACAATCCAGTCCTCATTAGTGATTGCATGATTGATTGTTAACAGGATTATGAGAGCAAGCTGGAGGCTCTACAGAAGCAGGTAGAGAGAAGCTGTAACCCAGAGCCTACTGAGGAGGAGCTGGAGCCTGAAGAGGAAGGTAGACTACTTGAAATAATAAACTGTGATAATGGTGGATCTATACACTAAAAACATGCATGAATACTAGTCATCCTCTATGCTCTTCGGCCCCACAGTTCAGTGGACAGAGAGGGAAACGGAGCTTGCAGTCTGGGGCTTCAGGAAGTGGAGGTGCTATCAGTTCACGTCTCTGCGAGATCTGTTATGGGGCAACGCCATCTTCCTAAAGGAGGCCAACGCCATCAGCGTGGAACTCAAAAAGAAGGCAAGTCTCTGGCCCACTAGTACTATTAGTGGTCAGTGGTGGTCACTTGTTTTCAACCGGTGGTCTTTGGATCGACCACTAGTCGTCCTCGAAGGGTTCCAGGCTAAATGTTGGAGCTAGTATTACCAGTTGAACCCTTATAGATCTTTAACTCTTGAGAGCGTGAAATAAAACCAAATGGACTTGTATGGGTCTATTTGGTTTAATTTCACACGAGTTGCATTTATTGTTAAACATCAAAAGTCTGCATGAATAATTGTCATTTTGATCAATGTTTGGCTTTTGTCTCTCCTATGGTACCCCACAGCAAGTTTTGAGGCAAAAATCTCATCAAATAGTGGTCCGTGGCTCAAAATGCCAAATTAATGATGGTCCTTGAAAACCACTGCTTTAGGAGTCTTAACACCCCGGGAGTTTAGAGTGCTGGTTCTGAACTCTGTGGCCCCTCACACCTTTGTCCTCCGTCGACCCTGCTGCAGGTTCAGTTCCAGTTTGTGCTGCTCACCGACACGCTGTACTCGCCGCTGCCCCCGGACATGCTGCCCCCGGAGGCCACCAAGGACAGAGAGATGAGACACTTCCCACGGACCATAGTGGCAGTGGAGGTGCAGGACCAGAAGAATGGAGCCACTCACTACTGGACGTTAGACAAACTGAGGTACTTGGAGCATCTCCTGTGATCCACGTGTTTCACCCATTATATAGGCAGGAAGCCCCTTTTGGAGTTCTGTACAGTAAGTATGCACTGTTCCAGTGGTTTTCAACCAGTGTTCCGGGAAACACCACTGGTCCCTGAGAGGATTCCAGGTTGTCTCCAGCTAAATGATGGACAAGTTGGTAAACAAATGGACCCTTATAGATCTGTAATTCTTGAGATGAAACCAAATGGACCCGTTTACGCTCTCAAGAGTTAAATTATCAACATCTATTATTATTAACATCTGAATTACTTAATTTTCAAGAATCTACACATTTAGAAAATGTAGAAGACTTGTTATTTTGACCAACGTTTTGTCAGTTATCTCTCCTAAATTGTGGACACAAACTTGAAAATCCTTAGTTTTGGGTCAGAGAGACTACATTCAACGTCAAATGGTGGTCCGTGGCTAAAATGCAGAATAAATAGTGGGCCCTGGTATGAAAAAGGTTGAAAACCGCTGCACTATTAAAAAATGACAAAAAGAAGAAACGTCTTAATTCAAAGACATGTTTTATTTATTATAGACCTTTGTTTTTTTACTTGGGCTATTTAAAAATATCTGATCTGGCCACATGAAGTCCAAGATCCTCACCGGAGCCAAGCAGTTCCCATGTGGATCCTGCGATCAGCATGTTTGAAAGTTTTATTTGGCAACTTTAGATTAGCCTGCTCAGAAAATAACTTCCTCTGTGATATAACAAAAGTCAGGGTCAACGGGGGGAAATCAATCATTTGCCACAACACTGTGACATTGCTAATGTCATACTGAACATGAAAATGTGATGGATATTCAGGGCTTTACTTCCTTTTGCCTACTGGCAGTGAGCACAAGACATTTGGCACTGACCAGTCCAGCGTTTTGCAAGATCAGTCCCAGTGGTCTCACACAGTGTGTGTGTGTGTGTGTGTGTGTGTGTGTGTGTGTGTGTGTGTGTGTGTGTGTGTGTGTGTGTGTGTGTGTGTGTGTGTGTGTGTGTGTGTGTGTGTGTGTGTGTGTGTGTGTGTGTGTGTGTAGATCGTGTTCCAGTGCTTGTTTGTGCATGTGTGACGGTTCTTCCTGCAAAAGGCTGTTCCCTTTACGGTGGTCATGACATGTACTGTATGTTCCTCTGCTCCTCCCAGGCAGCGCCTGGACCTGATGAGGGAGATGTACGACCGTGCGGCCGAGGTTCCTGGCACCGCTGCTGAGGACAGTGACAGCGTGATGACCGGAGGGGACCCCTTCTACGACCGCTTTCCTTGGTTCCGTCTGGTTGGCAGGTAAATGCTGACCGAGGCTGGTGGCCACTCTGTACAGCGGTGGTTCCCCTGAAACGTCCCCTCAGGCCTCTCTAGCCACCAGAAAGCAGACAGTTCTTAGTCTGTGAGCCACAGCTCCAACACTGGAATGTTCATGGTAAATGATAACCCTGCCATAGTTGGAGCTTTTTCATTTTTTATAATTGTTGCTTCCTATATAATGCCTAATTTGCATATTTAAATGTAGAGTTTGTACAATTTCAGAATACATCATTGTCTTTGTGTAGGTATTCAGCTGGGGAAGTTTCATAGTGTTAACTATTAGTTCATTTTTTACCTATTCACCTCCTGTGGAAGGGTTATCATAATTTAATAACTTTTTAATAACTCCTATAAACATATGGTCTGTTTTTACCCATTCAAATCGTAATCAAAAATGTATTTTTTCCCACCCTAAAACCAGGTACGGTATTATTTTAAAAAAGCGTCTCGTATTTGTTAATTTTTATGCGTGCAACCCCACCAGTTCATTTAGTATTTCTGCTCTGGTGGGTGGTGATGGGTGAAGATCCACCTGAACCTAAGCCACACCCACAGAGGTAGTTGTATGATAAAGGGGAGGGGCTGATAGTGTGATGTCACTATATTACATTATTTTTTCATTGGCACGTTTGACTGTCAAGGCTACAGTCTTCAGGAAGAAACTAAATACTGTCATCTCTTAAACACATGGAACACAAAAATCATGGCATTCCGTGTTTAACATTCCAATTTTGGGGGCTCTGTCTCCTGAACTATGAACTGAGCCGGTTCAACCCTGGTGGAAAAAGAGCCTCAATGTTCATTGTACTCTGATCCTCCTCAGAGTTACAAATGGATATGTTTTTGTATTTTTACTGAGAATCGTCTAAACAGGTCCACTCAGCTTCCCAGCATCATTCATGCTAATCCAGGCTGACTGATTGATTTCCACTGTGGTCCTTTAATTTACGACATGCTAAAAATATCCAGACTTTTTAGAGTGCAACCAATGTTGCTGTTGTGGAATGGATAATGCAGCCAAATGACCAAGTGTGGAGTTAAGGAATGCAGGAGAATTATAATGAATTTAACATGAATTGTGGTCTTGAAGGAAACTGTTCTGTGTTCTCCTGAATTCATTCTCATATCTTTAATCCATGCTGGGACCTTATCATTTCACTTCCTATCCCTTTACATCAATACACCAATTTTCAGTGCATTTGAAGAGCACTGACATGTATATTGAAGGGCTCACTCAGCATCATGTATCAAGCAATAACAATTTTATTTGTCAAGCATATAAAGTGAGTTTCACCTATCATTTCACTCCTACAGAGATGCTGCTTAATGACCCCGTCTTAAAAAACAAAACATTGTTATTGTTTGATTTGTCTTATGAAAGCCAGGGTGAATCATACATTTGTGACACAGTTGTGTTGTGTTAATGCTTGCACCATTAACACAATCAACATGTACTGTACCTTCAAACATAACACGACTCCATTGGTAAGTAAATATAATTAACCTCTTGGGAAGCATACACAGTATGTTTACCATGACATACCCCTACCCTAACAGCTGCAAGGGCAAGCAGCCTTTGACCGAAGGGCATCCCGTTGCTGGGCAGGTTGCTGCTTGTCTCCCACTCAACCCTTTATGACCAATACTTTTCCATGATAAGGAAGGAAATAATAGAACAACACTATAGACCCATTGAAAGAAAAAAAGGAAGAAAGACTATCTCTATATGAGTGAAATGATCTTGAAGCACACATCTTCAACGTCCATCATGGCCGATATGAACATATAGATTTTTGAACTATTTTTGAATTTTCGAACTAAAACCTGAAGGTTTTAGTTCAAGGGGAGCGAGACATTTTCCAGAGGCCCCGTAAATATGGTGCTCTGCCCCCTCCCATCCACCCCCTCTTGATTCAAGTGTATGCTTCTATGGAACTGTACTAATCGAGTTCCCATCATGTCTCTGGCTGCACCAGCAACCCCATATTCAACACATGCATGAGCGAGCGCATGAGTGACCCTACCCCATCCCCGACCCTGTCCAACTCTGAAATTACTGAGCTGGCCGATTTGCGTCGGGAGGGGCGTGGGGAGGAGGAGGAGGAGTTGGAGGAGTTGGAGGACCTGGACGATGATATCTTTTTGGACGACCCGTGCTCGGAGCTCGGGGCAGAGGATGATGATGATGATGATGATGATGATGAGCGAGAGCTCTGCCATGGCTCCAGCGAAGGCCAGGACCCCTTTTACGACCGCTCGCCCATATTCAGTGTAGTGGGAAGGTTGGTGAGGTTTCAGGAGCGCGCTGGTGGAGGAAACTAGCTCTTTCACGTTGAGACACAGGGCCTGCCTCGCATTAGACTTTACATGCAATCTGACACACAGGGAAAACCCCAGAGGACGCATTTGCAGGTTCAGAAATGTCTTCAGACTCACCTTAACGCATGGAGATAATTGATTATAAGGAATAATCATCTCACAGAAGGACCTGGGGGTGGGGGAAGCACATGGAACGTCAGGCATACAATGTAATGCAACTCCAATGCTGGATTTTGATTTCATCACTGCTGCCCACTGCCACTGTTATGTCTCAGCTGGCTTGCCTGGCTGATTACCGTTTCGCTTTTAGCTTTTTTCCTGTTTTGTTGGGGCCCTGAAACTGCGTGGCCTTAACTGCAGTACATAAGAGTTATTGACGTGACATTGTTTTAGGCTGAGTAGATCCAGTGGAGATGTGAGAAACACATCTCTGTGGTTTAATACAGTTTAAAACAGTAGCCCATCACACATCAGGAAACATACAGTGTTTATTAAATACAACATTGCACACCAGGTGAACAATGCATTATACATTTTAACACCCATCTACAGTATTTGTTGACAAAAAAAGACATGAACATGAAAAGTGTCCGTAATATACTTTGTGTAGAGGTAATGTGAATAGACAATTTAATGTACTGATGGTCGTATGCTCGATTCCCACTAGCTTCTACAGATAATCATAATACTGAGGAATGAATGTCATTTCAACAGCTTGTGAATTCATGGATCAATCTCCCACTGCTCATATTGTTTCTGGACTCTGGACTGTACTGAGTTGAAGCTGGTAGACAAGTCAGGACTTTTAGGACCATGTTTAATCTCATTGTACTTGAAGAAAGGTCTCCCTGCCTTTCACACAACTTCTCTTAATTCATCACTTGCTTTGATAGAATTTCAAGCAATGTTGATGCTCAACGGCTGCTTGAGATGTGTGTCTCACTTTTTTGCATACAGTATATTATATAGTATATACTGTATATACTGCATGTCTCGATGCAGAATAGGAGAGACAGCGAAATCCACTATTGACCAACGACTTGGTCGAAACCAACTTCAGTGGTTGTTAACCATTTTGATACCAGGGCCCAATATTTAGTCAGCATTTGAGCCACGGACCACCATTTGGTGACATTTTCACCTACTATCTACATCTCTAGTTGTGTAGACTTGGGCTAATGAACCCTTCTCAAAACCCTACCCATTGGGGTGGGGTTTGCTCACTGTCCAATACCAATCCACATACTTTAGCAACTGTTGCTACCCAGGTCAAGCTTTCCTGGTCAAGTTCTCCCCTTCTAACGTGCCTATTGGACAAGGCTGGATTGGGGAGGGACTTAGCGAAGGGCTCATTCAGATAAAGAACATTTTAACTCTTGAGAGTGTAAACATGGAACCAAATGGACCCGCAAGAGTCCATTTTACGCTCTCAAATGTTACATCTGGTTAACCAACTTTCCATCATTTAGCCTGGGGACCACCTGGAACCCTCTCAGACCACTGGTTGAAAACCACTGAACTATGTGACTAGTGAGTGAACTAGTTGCAACCTAGTTGCGACTACTTGCTAGTTGCTTATGGTCACAACTATGTTATAGGTCACGGGAGACCCTTAGCCTAAACATAACTGCAAGCACTGAGCAGGGCATGTTCTCCAAAATGGTCGCGACTATAGTAAGCAACTGGTCACAACCTGGTCCCTAACCAAACGCGACCAGAAGCTATAGCTCAAAGGTGACTAGAGGACCTGATCGCGACTAGTAAGCAATTGATCACGACCAGATTGCGACCAGGTCACTAGTGGATCTCACCCTTCCTGTAGAATAGTGTCTTTTTTGTTTTGAAAGTAGACACTTTGCTAGCCAAAGCACTGACATGTCTCATGGAGTACATTTAGGTTTTACGTAACATATCAAACCACTGGCTAAATGTTCTCGCCATGCCTTGACCATCAGCTGATGTAGGTATGAAAGAGTCTGAAAATGATTTCTGTGAAATGCGGTGATGAAGGAAGACTCAGAATACCAAGATGAAAGAGCTGGTTTCCACCGCAGCTGTCTCTTTTAGGCATGCCAGAGCACAATTTTTATTTTTTATTTTTATCATTTTGATATATTTTTTTACTTGAATACTTTTGATGACCTAGCGCCCGTCCTTTGCACCAACTAAACCCAGGAGATGGGCTTTGATTTCTGGTGTCATCCTTTTGTTTTCTTTGTCGTTGTTTTCGTTGTTTTTAGTTTGATGTAGCATACAGTATGTCCAGCTGTTGGCAGTGTTGATTCAAGCTGAGCCATGTTTCGTATGATGTTTCTTTTGCATTGATTCCTTTGAGTCAAGATGCCCAGAGCATTTACGTTCACCTTTTTGTCCTGAGCATGCCTTCTTTGCACCTCACCAATCTTGTCATAAGCCGTTGCCTTTTTTTAACCACTCCTGTACCCTTAAATGTTACCCCAACCCCATTGGCTCTTGAGAAATGTGGTATGTGACTGCAAGATCAACTATTTTATTTAACGGTTTTCACAAACAAAGAAAGGTGATAGTTCACAATCATTGGCTACATAGCAGCAAGTCATTACTAATTCTCAACTTACTACCCCTAATAAGCTTTTGGCGAAGTACAACGTATTTTCAATTACAGCCCAAGTACAGACATGTATACAGGTGTGAAGTGTGATGCTAGTGACCATAGTCTAACTCGGGTACAGTCAAGGCCAGTTCCCATGATGTGAACACAAGCCCTGCTATGTCTCAATCAGTGAACACGAGACATGAATCGACTCCTCCATGCTTTGTTCTTAGGCAAATTACTGAGTTGATGTCGCATCCTCTATCCAGGTAGACCCCACGCCACCACCCTCCTGGCCCTACCCACAACTCTGCACACTGCTCTTCCTTATCCTTAGCCCCAACTGTGCCCATGTGGAAAATATTTTATATACAAACTCTTGAAACTGGCACCTTTCATATAAGAGAATAAAGTTAATATAAGATCCATACTATGTCTTTGTAAAATTAAAACATATATAATTTTGTGATTTATAAGAATATACAGTATGACATAAAAAAAAACATAGTATCCGTTGTATAGTATCCGTTCAAAAGATCCATAGTATTTTTCTTGTAGAGTATTTTGTATGAAAGGTGCCACTTTTAAGTTCGCATATAAAGTGGGAGACCTCACTCTTTGCTGTAGCATTTTTATGTCACATATTGTAGCGTTACCATCCAAAATTGCGGTTATCAGCCAAAACATCCAGGAACATTTTACTAATTTTTTGTTTTGTTTTTAATACTATGATGGATTTTTTCCCCCCCTCAGCAAACCCAAATCTGGACGGCAATGCTGCTGTAGGTGACCAAATCCCAGAGCTACAACAAAGAGGGACATCACAGAGGGGGCTAAAGCTCCTCCTTAGCCTCACCAAGCTTTCAAAAAACAAACACGTTAACCACTACTGCATTGTCCTAATGATAACGATAATAACCCCTCCCAACACACAAGCACAGCAAGCTATAGTAAAGGGCAGCCATGGCCGTCGCGAGAGCAGTCCCAGCTTCTGTTTGGTTGCTTTGCGGCTCTGTGTTCTGTTTGTTCAGTCCACCGACCCTCTGTCAGTCGTGTCCGTCCACCGTGCCTGTGGTGTCTCTAATCCTTCTCCTATCTCTCTCTCTCTCTCTGCCTTTCACCCTCTCTATCAAGGGCCTTTGTTTACCTGAGTAACCTGCTGTACCCGGTGCCTCTGGTCCATCGAGTTGCCATCGTCAGTGAGAAAGGAGAGGTGAAGGGTTTCCTGCGGGTGGCAGTGCAGGCCATATCAGGTAAGGCCCCGAGCGGCGATCTGCTTCCATCTTGTAAGAGAGTTCCAGACTGTGTGTGACTTGTTGAGGAAGTGAAGTGAAGGTGCTTTGTGTTTCCCTCCAGCCGATGAGGAGGCGCCGGACTACGGCTCAGGGGTCAGGCAGTCGGGCACGGCCAAGATCACGTTCGAGGACCAGCAGTTTGAGAAGGTGAGGGGGCAGTGGGGGGCAAAGTGCTTAACCCCTCTGTAAGTACTCTGTCCTGCTCAAAAGCACCTCGACTGCTAACAGTTGTCAAGTCAAACTTGCACTTTTATTATTCAAAAGGGCATACTTTTAAATACTAAATATAACATACCGTATGTATTAAAAAACGGCAAACTACATTGTATTATTTACTATATTAGTCAATGCATTGCTGTACTGCTGTTTTGATTTTTGTCAAATATAGTGACTTTCCAGTCACTATATTTCCAGTCACTATACTTTCCAGTCACCAATATAGAAATATATCAATACTAGTTGAAATAGCAGACCTACAAGCAAACAATATGTCAAATCATAACATTTGGGTTTAAATGGTTAGTTCATAATGTACTTTTCCCTTCTCCTTCATTTTACAATATCTGTCCTTGACGTGTAGTGGAGTGAAAGTCAAGTTCCCAAACAGTACAGTTACTTAAATTTATACTATTGATATCCATTATGACTGGCATATTTGTCACATAAGCCATTGCCTGAGTTTCAGCCCTCAAAGCCTGTTATAAATATGTTTAGTATCGAGACGTGATGGGGGTACTGTGGTGCCCACGGTTCCTGGGAAAACGACACACATCTGACTGGTCCTTGATTACAAGGACCAATCAGCCAACCTAACCCTAACCCAAAGCGCAAAGGATGCTGGGAGATCTAGGACTCTATCTAAAAACAGCAGTACCAACAGTTACCACCAGTCAAAGTTACCTAGTACATAGTTAAGTAAAGTACATGTATTTCACAAAAGGGTGGCAACCCCCTGCACTCTACCCTGGCCTACCTTTCCAAACGTCCCATCCTGGTCCTTTGACCCTCCAGTTTCAGGCAGAGTCGTCCCCCGTGGGCCTGTCCCGTACAGGAGCATCTCAGGAGGAGCTCCGTTTCGTGGAGGGTGAGGGGCAGAACGCAGAGATGGGACCCTCGGCCGATGAGGTTAACAACAACACATGTGCGGGTAACTTTATTCTGTGTGTACCTTGGACGCGTTTTCATATTCCATGTGGATTTTTGTTATTTAGGAGTGAACGATTATGTTTACTACAGGATCTCACAAACTGTTCATCTCGGTTATGATTACTGAAATATTGACAATAGGAGATTTACAAGCTCACACCATGTCGCGATATATGTTGTAAAGCGATTGGTTAATCGCCTATTACTATGCACAGGTTTTGTGCCAGTATTGTGCTTTGGTGTTTGATGTTTTTAACCCATCCAATCCCTCCCAGCGGGTGCAGAAGAAGCAGAGATGCCACTGAAGGCTAGTTTGGAAGGGCCTCTAGATGGCGCCATGGAGCACCTGAGGATCGGCAATGTTTTCACCTTCAGAGTCACTGTGCTGCAGGCGTCCAGCATCTCTGCAGAATACGCAGACATATTCTGCCAGTTCAAGTAAGTAGGGGCCAAGTGTACCAGTTGTGCACCCTGTGCATGACTGGCATCATACCCTGTATGATAACTCCATTTAACTCCAGTTGACTAAATTGAGATTTACACATCACTAAATTCCATAACACTGTGTCCCTGACATAGTATGACATTGATCACTTTTACCTCACTCTTTGATGGGGTCATTATTTTAAGTACATCTCTCTCTGAATTTAGTTTCATCCACCGCCACGATGAAGCCTTCTCCACCGAACCCTTGAAAAACACAGGTCGTGGCCCGCCTCTCGGCTTCTACCATGTGCAGAACGTAAGCCAGGACAGTAAACTACAATCATGTAATACACAGTGTGCAAGAATTGGGCAGTTCTTTGATCCACTCCTTCATTTCTTTGGTTTGCTAGATCGCTGTGGAAGTCACTAAATCGTTTGTGGAGTACATCAGAACCCAGCCCATTGTGTTTGAGGTGTTTGGTCACTACCAGAAACAGCCCTTCCCTCCGCTCTGTAAAGACGTCATCAGGTACGAGGACGACTGGGAAGTCCAAGATGTCATTGGTGTCGGGCAGAAACCTTGTATCTCCACATTTAAAAGAATGTTTTTTCCATAATTGACTGTCCCGACTTGTAACCGTTTGATGACATTTTGCTTCCATGTTGCTTGTCCAAACAGCCCTCTACGTCCCTGCAGAAGACAATTCCCAAAAGTGATGCCCCTGTCAAAACCCGGTAAATATATTTACATTAAAGCAACAAAATCCCATTAGCTGTAAAAATGATGCTCCATATTCTGCAGTGGCACTTCGGGACAGGGTTTTCACTTTGCCTTGCATCCCATGAAGAGTTGTTTGTAGCAATGTGTTTGTAAAGCCTACCGGTAATTTATACTTTGTTTTCGTGCCAGTGTCATACGCCAGAATTTGCCAACAGTGATGCTTAACCTGTGTCTTAGCATACCGTTAACTTAATGATTCACTGGAAGTGGTCAGATCTTTACAGTAAAGAGGGGGTGCCGTGATTTTTGTATTTTTTCCAATTTGGTACATGATTAAGAGGTGATGGTACTTCATTAGAACCCTTGGTCTGTTTTTTTATGTGTAATGATGCCTTCCCTTTGTATTTAGGGTTTCTTCCTGGAGGCTAAAACCTTTCCAGTCAAATGTGCCAATGACAAAGGCTGTAGTGATCATCACACATCAGCTCCTCCCTTAACTACTCCTCCTTAAACCTTTACCATACAACTACAGCTGTGGGTGTGGCTTCAGTTCAGGTGGATCTCCACCCACCACCACCCACCAGGCAAACCAGGCATACTTAATGAGCTGGTGGGGGAGACCACATAAAAACATCATCATTTTAACAAATAATGCAAACCTTTTTGAGAAAAATTCTTTCTTTTCATATAACAATAATACCTGATGATCATGATTTAAGTTGGAAAAAATCATGGCATTCCATCTTTAAGATTTCCAAATGGGGCTTGATCAAGATAAGGTCGGGACCGACATCAAGCTGACCTAGAAAATGGCAGATCTATAGCTCCTCAATGTTCTGCGTGTCACACTGGCTCGCAACGGGTATAAATCTAAGTCTAAGTCATGTGTCATGTGTGTCTGTAAGTCCATGTCATCGTAACGTCTTCATGTTGTTGGCTGCGAATCAGCGGACTCCGACAGCCTGCCGGAGCAGGACAAAGCCCTGGACCTGATCCGCTACCTGGTCCCGGACGTGTTCAACGGGGCTCTGGTGGACTCGCTGTCAGGCCACGCCCTGTCTGCCGCTGGCCTGGCCGCCTCCTTCCTGGAGGAGCAGGCTCAGCTCACAGCTCCGCCCATCAATATCTGTTCCGTTATTAAAGCCCAGACGCCGGGTTGGTTGGTTGACTGGGGCTAAATCCACACAAACTCCCCCACACACCCCACAGCGGAAAGCTCTTTTTATATCAGGCTGTGCAAGCCACAGAGCAACCATTTTGATACCAGGGACCTCCATTTATTCAGCATTTGAGCCACAGGCTACCATCTGATGTCATTTTAGCCCCCATAGAACCCAAAAACTAAAGCTTTATTTTGCTTTTTTGTAGACTTCTTATATAAGTGGTGCTAATTCATACGATAAATATGTTTAGCTCTTGACTTGAGATGTAACTCTCAAAGAGTTACGTCTGGTTAATCAACTTTTCCATCATTTAGACTGGGGACCACCTGGATTCCTCCCAAGGACCACTCGTGGTCCCCGGACCACTGGTTAAAAAACACTGATTTAGGGCATTGGTTCCCTCCTAAGCATTAGCACCACAGACCACTGTGGTTGTGTGAGTCTACAAATGTGGTTCCATTTTCACACACAGGTTTCACACAATTGGGTTCCTCCTAAATATCTATCATGTAGCAGGGGATCCCCTGGAACCCGCTCACAAGAACCCCCACTTTAAGAACCACTACATTGCAATGCCTGACCTGACACACTGCAACAGCACAGTCAGAATCAACTTTTAGCTTTACTTTTAGTTTTAAGAATGTCACTTACTGACAAACATTCACAGATGTAGAAACATGATGGATCTCTTCCAGATGGAGGCTGATATAAAAAGCAGAAGCTTGGCTTTGGGGGATTCTACCGTTGGATTGGTTCCCTTGTGTACTTGTGTGCCCATTCCTACTTGTGTGGTTTTTCCTGCAGTTCCACCTTTCAATGTGGGATCACTTGGGCTTTTCCTGCTAGTGGCAACTGGCCACTCTGAATTTTATGTAGTATAGGGAGGATTGGAGAAGTTATTGTATGTGTTCTACCTTATACTTTTTTATTTGCTTAAGTGTCCGTGTCCACCAAAGTACTTTTCCTGAGTACTGCATATGTATTAGATTGCGTGAGTTACTGCTTTGAGTAGCTGTTGTTTCGATGTTGTTTCAATGGGAGAGCCATGTTTTTACGCCACACATGCATTCATGTTTTGGCTTATTTTTTCATCTGCTTGCTGAAAGTTTAAATATTCTCCCTGGGGGCGCTTGGAAGCGCTTTTTGGACAAGCACATTGACATTTTCAGCTGGGAAAAACACTTTGGTGGACTAGCTGGACATGCATGGGAGTGTTTCTGTCACTCTTGTAGAGAAATTACTGTTAATATCCCCAGTTTGACATGCATTGTGACATGCAACCCCATTTAATGATTTTCACTGTAGCTGTAGGACCTCAATCTACACAGTACAACAAGTGTTCATTTAACTCTTAAATTTTAAACCTCAAAAATTGTTCATTTGGTTAAATTTGGAGTACAGTCCCAAGGTCCTACGGGTTCCTATTTATTGATCAGTTAACTGGGGACCCCCTGGAACCCACCCAGATCATACATTGAGAATTAGTCTCTCCATAGTTCTATGTGGAGAAGTACAGTGGATTGTGTACATGTTGTGTGACGGTGTGATTTGCAGAACCGCGCCATTACTGTGCATATGCCATGTGTGAACTGTGAAAATATTCAAGGAAAATACCATTCCTTCAAAACGTCATTATACTATCAAATCAATCCTGAACCATTGTGTAAAAAAAAAACAACCAAAGCATATTATTGAGAAATTCCATGGATATTCCATTTGCAGCAGCAATAATGAACCTATTTCTGCAAGAAACAGTGAACTGGCCAAGTGGCTCATTCACTGTGTACAGTATGGACCTGCATGGTATTTTCCTTTGACTGATGTTAAACATCCTTCCACAGGTCTGAGTGCTTCCTGTCTCCCTTCATCTCTCTGATCTTCTGCCCTTTCTCCGTCCTTTTGTCTGACCAGAGCTGGTCTCAGCCTTCCCCCCGTTCTTGCCAGCCAGTAGCCTATAGCAGTGCTTCTCAAAGAATTTACTTCCAACAACCCACTAACTCTGAGAGTGTACAAATGGAACCATTTGTACACTCTGAGTTACAAATTCCCAAGGATTCATTTTGTCCCAAATGACCAATAAATGAACCTGGGACACCCTGGAGCGGCCTGAAAGACCTGGGGCCCCACTTTGAGAACCAGTGTCCTATAGTAGCTGTAGTACTTTCCTCAACCATACCGTATATCTTGACGTCTAACCGTTTCTGTCTTCTGTTGAACACCAGTACCGGCCACCAAGTTGACCACGCTGACCCGCCCCTCGGCCGGTCCGTGCCACTGCAAGTACGACCTCATGGTCCTCTTCGAGATCTGCGAGCTGGAGGCCAATGGGGAGTGAGTATCCCATGTCACCCATTATAGCTGAATCCAGGGAAAGGATTAGTATATCGCTCATCCTATGGCACAGTTCAGCTTCATTAAGCAGATGCTTGGAATCGATTGGCTTAGATTATTTTTTTTCTCCTGTAAATTGAATATTTCATGAAGAGCGATCACCTTACATGTTGCCTCAGGAGGATATTGATAGCGTTCATAAATTCACTGGGCGTGTGATCAATGAGAGATGTGTGTGTGTGTCCGTCCTTCCACAGCTATATCCCTGCAGCAGTGGACCACAGGGCAGGCATGCCCTGCCATGGCACGTTTCTACTGCACCAGGTAGACAAACACTGTGAGTGCACTAAAACAATATAAGGCACTGCTCTCAGCTGAACGCCATCCAAACATCTATCCGCCCCTCTATCATACTCTGTAGGGTCTCCAGAGAAGAATCGCTGTCACTATTGTACACGAGTCAGGAGGTGACATCGAATGGAAGGATGTCCGCGAGCTTGTCGTGGGTAGGTTTGTTTTGATTATTTTCCAAAAGGTTAAAAGCTTTGTTGGGGCTCAATGGCTTTCGTTATCCGTCGAGGGAACCTAGACTGAGGATGCCGCCTGACAGTGTGCCGCGGGTTTGACTCCCGAAGTTTTGCTCGTGTCAGTCATTCCCATTTTCTCTCCGCCTACTGTCTCTAATAATAACTGCAGAAAAAGCTCCACAAAATATATTTTAAAAAGTTCTCCTTACTGACGTCCGTGTGCTTTTGGCAGGGCGTCTCCGCACCACCCCGGAGGCTGATGAGACAATCATCGACCCCAACATCCTGTCCCTCAACATCCACTCTGTGGGTTATGTCAGACCCGCGCAAGACGACAGGTACGTACCGCTAGGAAACAGGGAACAACCCTGCGGGGTGACCTTCCTACTGCTTTTGAATTTAGCTGCTTTGCTAGACGGAATTCAAAGCAGCGACGGCCACAGGGATGTTTGGTCATTCTATCTACGCCTACAGCAGCTGTGCTGAATTTAGAAGAGAGCATGCCGTGCTAAATCATTCAACGGTCACAGAAACCCCACCCTAGCGTTTCTCTGAGTGACAGCTCCTGCACTGGACCGTGGCACCCAATGCAGATGCATGGATTAGTGAAAACAGCTACAGTATGTATGGGTCAGAAGATCGCATGCCCAGAGAGAAACGCATATTGGACGTCATATAACAATCCACAGCCGATCTTTATTCTTCATGTGTATTACTTTGGCTTAAGCATCTTTTAGCAACCCATCCCTGATCACCGAAACATTAGCTGCTTTGCAAAAAACACGTAAATCTACTTTGATCTGTCAAGAGAGCTTTAGGCGGCATACGTGAGATGACCAAGATCAAAGCCCTTGTGAATTAGAACACTTCAGCTGAGTATTGTCATAAGTCTTTGTACTTAATAAAGTCTGTTAAATTGTTTGTTAAGTTGCTATACTCTGATCCTGGCTGTTTGGTACCCTCTGTGCTTTGGGTGTTTAAACATCACTGCACCTTCATGCTGCATCTCATCCTGTTCACCATTCCACCAGCCTGATTCATCCTACATGGACTGACCATCAGCACCATGACTCATAAAACGTCACCTTTATTTTACTCTGGCTCACTACGCGCCTTGTAGTACAGTAGTTCCACATAATCATCCTGGACTGGACTTCATTACTGTGCAGTAGTATAACCAACTAATGCATGTTTCATTTGATTTAATAGTGAATATAAAGTGCTAGTAGTATTATAAATGTACTAACCTGAAAGTAGCTACAGTACTCCCATAGATCTCTTTGAGGGTGAATAAGTTTCATTACTCAACCATTCACAGCACACTGGCATACATTACTAATCAACCTTACCTAGAATAGCCACGTATCACTAACATGATCATAATACACTGGCCCCATGAATGCATTTGCTATGTTTCAGTATTTTACATTGAATGAATCTTAGGTTTTAACATTTTATGTTGTATTACTTGTTAAATGTGTGTTGCTCTCTTGCTGTCATCTAAAGGGAATCACAGTATTTTCAAGAATTATTCAAAGTATTGTTATGGAAAGCTAAACCTGCTTATATTAAGTTGCCCCTGTTTCTTTTATTTTTTTATATTTATTTTTTCATTTACATTTAATTTTGTGACTTGCTGTTATTATTCATTGCTTAAATTATGCTATTTTGCTGATAACCTCCCCCTCTCTAAACATAGCCTAATATTTACATTGTAACCCAGAGTCAGATAACTATTATAGAAGCTAAAGGATAGTAAAGGTCAGGGCAGCAGGGTCCAGCAGGTTCTCTGCTTATTTAGTTCTGTCTTGGTTGTTATTGTCCAGTTAAATGCGGATTGCTGACGTTCTTTTCCTCCCTCCACTCCACTAACAGAATGTTGTTTTGTGTTTTTGCAGACAGTTTCTTGATTCGGACATGCCTAGGTATATTATTATTTACCCTTTGCCCCGATTCTCTTGATTTCGACACATTCTCATTTCATATTCTCTGTAACCCTGCCACTCTCTGCAAACCCCCTGTTGCTTTTTCTTCCCCCTTGCCTTGTACTTTCCTTCACTTCCGTTGTGTTGCTGCTATTCTCTGGCTTGTCTGTTCGTCTCTCTGTTTCCTCCTCCTCGTCAGCAGCATGTCCCCCCCCTCCTCCTACTGAGCTGGATGTGTGTTTGAGTGGTTGTAGTTATTGTTGTTGTAAGGCGTTGAGGCTAAAGGTGGAGACAGGTACTGCATGGCTGGCTTTGCTTGGTGACAGTGGAGTATGTTGGGCTGTGTCACTGCTGGAGGTGTCGCTGGGCCAGTATCACGCTCATCTTCACTAGCTGCTGACAGGTCTATACATAACACAGACTAGAGGCTGGGCAATGAAATATGTACCGTACTTATTATTATGGTGCCGTGGAGACATAACTAAAATAGCGGATGTACAAGCTTGTTGTATCGTGGTGGCACGTCGTGAAGTTATAGAACTTATACTCCTATCTTTTCACCATTCCTACTGGCCATTCCTTCACCAATTCATTATTCTTCTGCCTGAGTTGAGCCTGGCTTGGCAAATCACATGAACAAGTTATAAGGAATTGTTTTTCAAGTAATAGGAATAAGCACTGCTGCCCACTAGAGGGCAGTGCCGGTTTGTTGTTCACAGTGCAACTTTAGTTCATTTGACACAAGGGGACAAAGGTGCACCTCGCCTTTAGCCAAAGCAGTGATTCATTCCTGAAATCTTGAAAGAACAGAAATATATATTTTTTCTTTGAGTGGAGAAAGATGAAATGCGTAAGTTATTCCACCATTCTCCAACACTAATAGATGATTGTCCAGGCTTTGTGACATTGATATTTCCCTGCAATCTCTAATGTAATTGATTTTTCATGTCAGGCAAGGTCCAGTGATTGGTTTCTCCGCTCCCATGGGCCCATGACACAATGTTCTTCCCATCACAGATATCTGGAACATCTCTGGGGAACAGGGACACCAGTTGTCCGCTATTAGCTCCAGTGCTGTTCTGAGAGAACACGTCATTTACAGTACCCCCGCTGGCAAGGTGTACTAGTCCCGAACATTAAAATGTAATCCACCAAACCATTACCTCAGCAGTAGCATTTTCCCTAAACCCTAAACCTGCTGCGATGCTGTGAACATTTCTAAATCTCATTTATGCCTCAGTGAAACGGGGCCAAACGGCAGAAACAAATGTTTCCTCACATGCTCTGCCAGCAAGCATGACTTCAAACCTGGCTTTTACACTTTAAAAGGAGCTCATAAAAAGAAAAGAGGAGAATCATGTAAGTGTGGGGAAAAGCAGAAAAAAAATGCTTCCTAGTTTAGTGTGAGCGAACAGGCCTCTGCTGCCGTAGTGTGTGTACTGTATGCACATGTGTGCCCGGGTCATGTGTGTGCATGTGTAAAGCACCTAGTTGAAAGGCAGAGATTGAAGTCTCCACTGGTACAGGTCACTCTGTCCATAGAGCTATGGAGCAACCTGCTTCTCAACCTGGGGCTTGGGGACCACCAGCAGCCCAAATGGACCCTGGCGGGTCTGTAACTCTGGGACTGCACAAATGCACATTCTGTCAAAAGAGAAGCAGCATACAAAGGAGGAAAAAAATCTGTAATATTCTAGTAAATATTTATTACACATTCGCCATTAGGTGTCCATATTTGTATATTTGCACATGTTATCTCTGTGGCCCTTGATCTTCACTGCAAAATAATGGGTCCCTTTGGTTCCATTTGTACACGCTCAGTGTTGCACACCCGTTAAGGCTCCCGTTTGGTTCCTTTTGTACACTCTCAAAATTAGAGACCCATAAGGGGTCCATTTGGACCCCTGGTGGTCCCCGCACTCCACTTTGAAAAGTAGAGCCTTACCGTAAGCCTCCCTCTGGGCAGCGCATTGTTTGTTTTCCCCCAAGGTCACTTCAGGCCAAGGCCTTCAACATCTGAACCTCATGAGCCCTCATTTCAGCCTCCTTTTATGACTTACAGAAACATGAGGTTCCTTTCACATTCACTGCATGGATTATTCTTATTTTTCACGTCAGATGTAAGGCCAGAGCTGGTTTCAGGGTGTGATTGCTCGCGCAGGGGTGAAAAGCACATGTCTATCAATGTATGCAGTGAGCAAGAAGAGAGAGAAGTGCCAGAAAGGTGCATTGTGTCTCTAGTGACTGTAGGGTTTAGGCCTGCGTAAGATAGGATTTTCCCAAAATTCTTATAAGAATCCTTTGAGAAAACAGGATTTTCTAAGATTTGATCCAAAATCTTATAGGATGTTTTTCCTAGAAGATTTGGGGGAAAATCGTATTGGATTTTCTTAATCCTAAGAAAATATACAGTAGGATTTTTCTGTCAGAATCCTATAGGATGAGGGATGCCTGTTATCTCTTCTAAACACAGTTTAGAAGTGTAGACCAAATCAATTAAAAGCAAAAAAGGGTTTGGTTCTGAGAGACTAGACCCCATCACATATGGTCGTCCATGGCTAAAATGCAGGATAAATAGTGGGCCCTGGTATCAAAATGGTTGACAACCACTGATTTATCCTATTGCATGCTTCTTTTAGCACCACAGAGGCATAAATATCTCTCTCTCCCCCTCTCTCTCTCTTAGTGTGGGCTCTGTCACAGCTGCACTGCGTTATTGAGGTTTTCTAGCCACTGTTAACAGAATGTTTTCGTTCTTCAGTGTGGGTGCTCACATAATTATCATTACAGTTATACAGTAGTTGTCCTGTTTGGCTTGAGTGGCCCTTGGCTTTTATGAATGACCACTCCAAAAATAAAACTGAACCGTCCCAGCCACAAAGCTCACAACCACAACACACTTCCTTCCCACAGCCCACCAGTTTCATTATTTTGCCGAGTTCTACCGTCTCCTTGGTAGTTGGCGATAGGTTAACCCTATCCCTCGGTGTCTCGTCTCCCTTTTGTCTTCTACTAATGAAGTCAACTCCACTCTTCTCTTCTCGCTGTTTTCCGTGGCGTTTTTTGCCATGCCGAATGTTGAATCTTAAGCAGTGATTCTCAAATGATTCCCCACTTTCAGAACCACTGCTCTGTTGCATGCCGAACATTTCATTGTCACCCCTGTTGTTACACTGAAAATGGATTTATGCCACATGTTTAACATACTGTGCAGCAGTGATTCTCAGTCATTTTATTTTGCGGAACCACAGTTTGACATGCATCAGTCCATTTGGTACAGGGTGCAGGCATTTGTTCCGACACACCTACATAAAGTCCGACAGTCATTAGTCCAGGTGATTTGTAACCGGCAGCATGCTGGCCATGCATGTTGAAAGCCGCTGTTAATTTTAATGTCGGATAAACGCCTGCACCCCTTTGAAACAATGTTTGACCCTGGGATAGCTTGCAATGTTTTGTAAAACACAGCATAAAGAAGAACCACTACTGTACAGTATGGCTGACTAAGTTGACTCTAATGACAATCGCTAACTTATCTTATCGTACAACACGTGTAAATAAATTGTACATCACCACTGTACTAAACGTAAATTACAGGATTAAGTGCTTAATCCGGTTAATTCGTTTGGTTGATCACTAAAGCTTGGGTGGTGCAGTGGTAAAGTACTTTCCTAGGTGCTCAAATCCCTTATCCGACTTTACCCGAGTATTTGTGTATTTTAACTGAATGTGCTTGCCTGACAACTCCAGGACTTTCTATCGCTTCGAGGCGGCGTGGGACAGCTCCATGCACAACTCCCTGCTGCTGAACCGCGTCACTCCGGGAGGGGAGAAGATCTACATGACCCTCTCAGCCTACCTAGAGGTAGAACATCATGCTCACAGATGCGGGGCGGAGGAGGACAGGGGCTGAGCCCCCTTTTTTTCTGTTCAATAATCCCTGCTCTTTGTATTCATCACTTGCAGATGGAGAAGTGCACACAGCCAGCAGTTATAACCAAAGATGTCTGCATGGTGTTTTACTCCCGAGATGCTAAGCTCTCGGCCTCGCGTTCCATCCGCAACCTCTTTGGCACCGGAAGCCTGCGGGGAGCGGAGGGGTGAGTTTTGAAGTTCCCAATCCTGCAGATACTTTTTAAACACGCTCAACTTTCTTTATGCTGTGTATGGTGGGGGGTTCTCATACTGGGTTGTGGGGAGCCTCAGGCATAGGCACTTTTAGGCTCTCCTAACGGGTGGGGGGGGCTTTTTTAGGCTATTTGTGCCAAACACACAGCTAAATGATGGACCATTGGTAACTTAAAGATCTGTAACTCTTAAGAGCGTTAAAATGAAACCAAATGGACCCTTGCAGGTCCAATAGGTTTCATTTTACACTCTCAATAGTTAAATTATAATGAAACATCTGGAGTCTACACAATTACAAAATGTAAAATAATTGATATTTTGACAAACATTTTGCCAGTTATCTCTGCTAAATTGTGGACAAAAACTTGAAAATCCTTAGTTTTGGGTCTGAGAGACAAAACTATATACAGTAACTTTGTCCCCAGGGGGGATCCTTGAGGTGTTAGGGGGGTCTGTAGAAATGTGAATACAAGTTCACTGAACACCGAGGACATTAGGCAGAATCTACCCACTGGTTTGCCAGAATGTTGTTGTTCTTTCAGAAACCGTGTGACAGGAGTGTACGAGGTCAGCCTTTCTCACCTGGCGGATGCAGGAAGCCCAGGTAGGAACAAGATATCAAAAAATGCGTGTAGAAGACAATTCATTAAAGGATTAGTTCACACAATTACACACTCCAAGAATCCGTGGAGATCTTGCCAAGGGAATGCCGTAAGCAGAGCTTACAGACCAGACAGTCTGACTTCTGTTCAGATTACTGGTTTAGGAATGCGACAAAAACAAAGAAATCTCATCCGCTTCATGCAGAGTGTACTTGATAGGGGTGAAAAAGTCACTATTTGTATGAACTAATCCTTTAAAGGGTCACTTCACTGATTTTTGCACTCAAATCCTGTTTTGATGGGTGGTTAAGAAGGGAACCACGGAATTACCGGTCTGTCTGGAAGCAGGTGAATCTCAGGGCGTAGTGTTCCACTGACCGATCAGTGTGTGGTGTCACTGAGTTGGAGGAAAAACACAAAACACACACCCAACACCATGGTTATTGTGTTCTCAACTTCTTAAGCTCCAATATTTATATTTATTTGTAGGATTCAACATTTTGACCCCTTCGGGTCTTCATCAGGAATGGAAGGAAATCATTCCTGATGAAAACCCGAAGGGGTCAAAACGTTGAATCCTACAAATAAATATTGGAGCTTAAGAACAGTGTGGGGACATCCTCTCTCTTTCAGGTATGTACATATATTGTCCAGCACCTGTCACCATTTTTTGAGATGTGCGTGCTGCCCAGTGGATTTTTTCTTATGTTCTCAACTTCACCACAACGAGATCCAGTTGAAGTGCCCATTCAAGATAAGGCTATTTGAGCTAATCATCCTCTGACCATCCATCCCATCCTGATCCCAGGAATGCAGAGGAGACGCAGGCGGGTGCTGGACACCTCTGTGGCCTACGTTCGCGGTGAGGAGAACCTGGCAGGCTGGAGACCTCGCAGTGACAGCCTCATCCTGGACCACCAGTGGGATCTGGAGAAACTCAGCCTCCTGCAAGAGGTGAGACAACAACTGCAGCCAAACCTATGAAGATGCAGGTGGCATTGGAATGCTAAGTCGCTGTTATTTAGCACCTTCAAGTAAATGAAGAAAGTACATTAAGGTCTATGACACTCCAGTGCTTCGTTGCTTTTGTCCTGAAATCGTTTTGATGCACTAAGGAACTTTCCCTCTTTCAACCCCCTATTCTCCCAGGTGGAGAAGACCAGACATTACCTCCTGCTGAGGGAGAAGTTAGAGTCCACTCTGCTGTTGAGCCAGGAGTCCATGCTGACCAGCGTGGAGGAGGAGAGAAACGATTCTCCTCAGCCCTCCGACGGCAGCCAGGACCTCAGCACTGAAATCATCACTGACAGACAGAGGGAGTTAGCCTCCAAGGTGATCACATCTCTTTGCTAGAAAAACACTTCTAATCATGTAGGGTTTTGTCGAGTCGGGTGGATACCTTTAATGTCCAAAACAGTGGATTGAATGTAGTCATAATTTAGTCGCTTACCCTCTTTCACTTCTATGTGTGATACCGCACAATGTGAGCTACTTTGTTGCAACACTCTTGTACAATAGAGCATTACAGTGATTTCTGCTTGACAGCAAAAGCATGTATACATCTTTATACACGTATATGTATACATCTGTACATGTCTATGTATGGATGTGTTCACTCACATATTGTCTATTAATGGTGAATGTCTGCTAAAGCTCAATTTTCTGTACCTTCAGTGTCTCCGTCTACTCACACACTCCTTCACCAGAGAATACAGCCATGTGTGTGTCAGCGCCAGCGAGAGCAAGGTATAGTTCCTCCAACACACTCCCCGAAACCTTTCCTTCTGTAGTCTTTCCAGAAAGTTTGAACCTGTGTGTGTGTGTGTGTGTGTGTGTGTGTGTGTGTGTGTGTGTGTGTGTGTGTGTGTGTGTGTGTGTGTGTGTGTGTGTGTGTGTGTGTGTGTGTGTGTGTGTGTGTGTGTGTGTGTGTGTGCGTGTGTGTGTGTGTGTGTGTGTGTTACAGCTCTCAGAAATGTCTGTCACATCGCTGAAGGACTCCACCTCATCTTCTGCCCTGAACACAATCATACCCTCCTCGACATGCCCCTCACTGGTTGAGGGTTGCTATGATGACACTGAGCTCAGGTAAGGTTTCCCCCCACCTTGAGAGAAAGTGAGATCCACATACAAGCTCACAACCTGCCATGGCATGGGACAAAAAAATAATAATAATCTCCTTTTGTACCCCAGACCCCCTACACCCCGCTCTCGTGCCCCCAGCCCCTGCCCTGAACCCCAGCAAGACAAGAAGTCCTCCTCCAACGGAGCCCCTGAACCCAAACCTCGGATCCGCAAATATGTCCCCGATATCCAGGAGATCCGAGTCAGGTGAGAATACACACACACACACACACACACACACACACACACACACACACACACACACACACACAGAGTTATGCGGCTCCGTCGTTTGATGAACCAAACCCCGGATCTGCAAATATGCTCCCGATATTCAGGAGATTCAAGTCAAGTGAAAGAAAAATGGGCAGAATGTGACAGCTAATGTGCGCACGGCTGCTAAGATAGATGCGCCGACCTCACTCTTTTCTCCTGTTCTCTCGGCAGCCCCATCGTGTCGAAGAAGGGCTACCTGCACTTCCTGGAGCCGCACACCAACGGCTGGGTGAAGCGCTATGTGGTGGTGAGGCGGCCGTACGTCTACATCTACAACACAGAGAGGGACACGGTGGAAAGAGCCATCCTCAACCTGTCCACCGCCCACGTGGAGTACAGCGAGGACCAGCAGGCCATGCTGAAGGTGGGCAGTGGAGTTGCTTCCCGAAAATTGGCACTCTGGTTGTGGGTTTAACGGATTTAGACCCCCAGAATTATTTGCAATTGGCCGCCATCTGAATATAAGTTGTTCCAGGGACACATTTTCGCAATTTTTCAAGCGCTACGAGCCTGTAGATCTTTTTCAATAACTAAACTCTTTCTTTTTTAACTAGACCCCAAACACATTTGCCGTGTGTACGGAACACCGCGGAATCCTGCTTCAGGCCAACACTGACAAAGAGATGCATGATTGGCTGTATGCCTTTAACCCTCTCCTTGCTGGAACTATCAGGTAACTTATTGATGCCATATCATTGACAAAACACAAAGACATTTTTGATAATATACAGTCAATCAATATACAGTACATGCGTTGGGTTAGGGTTAGCAGCAGCAGTTGATGTGTTTACAGTTCGTTTCCGAGTGTAATTGACCCTAAATCAGAATAACTGTTGTGTGCTTTTCTGTGATTTTGTTGTTGGTAAATTAGTATTAAATTGTAGAATAGAATTATCCATTTTAAAATGTATAATTCCACCCCAAAATACTTTCTTAACTTTATTTGCTGTTGATTTATTTACAAAAAAGTGGCCCAGTTGTTATTTTGTGAAAACACTCCTTAATGGCTGAACCAAAAGTGAAAGTGTGAGTGTCAACAGTAACACACTACTCACATGGTGGAGAGACAATATATAGCAAAACAGGCGTTTCGGAGCAATGTAAGCAGGTGAAATTAGCCCCGTTCTAAGCTTATTTTGGGGTAGGGGAAACAGCCATAAAGGAGTATTTTCACAAAATAACAACTGGACCACTTGTTGGAAATAAATCAACTGCAAATAAAGTTAAGAAAGCCTTCTGGGGTGGAATTCTCCTTTAACCCTGGATACTGAATTAGCAATAGAAGTGTCACATCCTGTATCATAATGCATGTACTTGTATCTACTGTATCTTCTCCTCTCTTGTAGGTCAAAGCTCTCCAGGAGACGAGCTGGACAGATGAGGATGTAAGATGACACCCCAAACAAATGTTATGGAGGGTGGAAAAAAATATAATAAGACAAAGACTAATGTGTATATAGTTCCCTGTCTTTGTACTTTACTCCTGTGCTGAAGCCCCCTCCCACCAACCACCGACCCGCCCCTTGCACAACCTCCGTCGATCACAAACTGACCACTAGTGTTCTCCAGACCCCCTTCCCGCGCACCCCACCTCACCCCCTGTTGTGTTGTCAGGGCTTTGCTGCTGTGTGAGTCTCCTGGTTCCAGTGGTTCTCAAAGTGGGGGGCTAGGGACCCTCAGGGTTCGTTGAGGGGGTTCCAAATGGACACTTACAGGTCTGTGACTCTGAAGGGGTTACCAGATCAATGATTTGCAAGGCAAAGAGTTGCAACTTGCAACCACAGCAATGCAATTTGTTGAACAAGTTGAATCACTTCGAAGTCAATGACCCGGCATGCGCCAACCTGCAACAGGGTAATTCAGGCCGCAACGTTCCTCTGCAACGCTCAGCAATGGAATTGTTTCGTTGCATCACAAATCATTGGTCTCTGGACTGAGCCTGAGAGTATACAGGTGGACCTCAATGAACCTTGAAATTTAAAAGTTTGAGAACCACTAGTCCGAAGAACCTCTTCACCTCGTTCACGCGGTACTGTACTGGAATAATATTCATAGCCGGAGGAGACACGTACAACCTTGACCACATGAACCCTGGAATATGTTTTCTGAGTGCGAACATTCAGTGAGAACAGCCCGATCTACAAGCTCACATGAGGGTTAGTTAAAATACAAATGCATATACTGTAACATAGGGGTTTAAGTGGTCAAGGAAGTAGCAACCACTTCTCTATTTCAGATTACATATGTCTGGTAATGTAGTTGTTTGTCAGTGACACATTGAGCTTTACACGTTTATTCCTCAAATAAGAAAGAAAGCAAAAAAGAAAAAGAAAAGCTGTGACATTAATCGTTGCGTAGAAGCTGCCGTGTCAGTTGGGATGACATTATGACATTTTGCATCTCAGCTGTCATGTAAAATACATGAACCTGCAGATTTTCTCTTATTAAAACTATATTAAGTACAACTGGTTTGCATTCAGAGTAAAACTAGGGAAAAAAAACAATACGAATAAATAACGTTGCTGCTCTGTAGATCCATTCGCTATTCTTTACGATTCCGCCGTGGGAATGCATAGCATCCTTATGAATTCGGATACTGTACAATCTTCTAATTTTTCTGAATGTTTAGCACACACAGTCTGGCAAGGGAAGAGGACTGACTCAGAGCAAACAATAATTGATCCTCAACTGTTTTGATTTCAAAAGAAAACGATGGGGAAATGGAAACACGTTTTAGCTCGCGAGAGTCTCGAGTATCTACTGTCGCCCATTTAATAATCAACCATTGTTAAATTAATCCTCCAAAATTTTACCTTAACCTGAATTTTATTTGTATCAAGATGTGATATATTTAGATATTTAACAGCTTTAATATTTATTTCTGCATGTATTTATTTACAAAGACATTTATATTTCTAAAGTAGTAGTACAGTGCAATTTCTGCACACCGCACTTTTTAATTATGAGTTCCTTTAAAACGTTTTGATAGCATAACCTTGTCCCCCTACAGTTATGGCTACTTAAACACTGACATTATAATATCTATGGGCCAGTTTCCTTGTGCTGAAGACTACTTGAATTATGCTATCCCTGCACCGATATCGGATAGTCATGTGCGACCTTTGACCCAATTTACATACAGGGTCAATTAGAGCACTGTTTTTTTTCACCGAGTCTGGTCCGAGGCCCACCAGGTGTCCAAATGGAACCCTACAGGTCTGTAAATTGGTTAATTTGACAGTTAAAGACCCGTAAGTCTCCATTCAAACCCCCTGGTGGGCCCCAGACCCGATGTTGAGGACCAGTAAAAAAAAAAAAAAAAAAGAGGGTATGGATTAAGGTGCTCTGTGCACAATCAGATGCACAAAGTTTCCTTATAGAGCAAAAAAGTATGTTAATCCTTCCTTGTTTTTAGGGAACAAATGGGGTTTGTGAATGATGTGTGTATATTTATTATGTAGTGCCTCTCTTTTCAACCATAAGCCGTACTTATACGTAGCTGTGTGCTGGTGTCGCACACCGAAAATGGCAGATCTCCAAGCTCAGTTTGCATTGTTGCACAGTGACAGGTTGTAGAACGCCTATGTTCAGTGCACGGCCGGCACCTGCACGCAACTAGTATAACTCAGGCTATACTGTATAGTACATCCAGTTGCTTTTACTCTACAGTCTTCATGCTGCTGCTGCATTGCTAACAGTCTTATCTAAACTGTCTGTTCATATCCTCAACATAACTGTAACTGTCCTAATTATCATTATCATCATCTATTAATGTATTATGAAAAAATATGCAAAGGTTTCATTTATGTTGATGTGACATTCGTACTGTGGCAACTGGCAATGAGGCACCATTATATAGTTCAGATTTTTTTCTTAGAATACAGTATACCACATATGTATACATAAAACTCCTGCTGATGTTTGATTATCATGAAAGCCTTAGAAATATATTCCCATATCTGGGAGGCAAATTAATAAATATGCTTGAAAAGCAACCATAAACCCAAATAATAAATAGATTTCATTTGTTTCAAGTTTAAATATCACTCACTAGAATTACTTAGAAGGACTCCAGTCTAACTGATAAGGATCTGTTCTGCAGTGAAACTGCACTCGTTGCATACTTGGGGTTCTGACTTATTAAACACGACCACGGTCCATGTTTTCAAGAGAGCATTAATCCACAACAGCAATACTTCACATCTCAACAAACAACAGAATGAAGATTCAAGTGTACAGTTGATCTTTAATTGCCTCATGCCATAGGTCAGCCAACCTACAGAGCATGTGCAGAGCGATGACACAGCACTTAAGAGAATGTAAGCACTCTCCAATCTACAAACAAAAACAAGCATATCCGAACAAAATCTCCAAGTGTGCATAGTTGAACTCTATGCCTCGCGAAAGCGTAAATAAACAGAATTTTCGATGTGCTCTCCAAAAATAAAGCTTGAAGGCCGCATTTTTATGCAGCACATGCTATGTTGTTCTTGTCCATGCTGATGTCTTCAGATTATAAGGTATTCTGTTTGTGTGTGTTATGTGCCGTGCACCTCTGATAAATGGATTCAAGTATTTTCAGTCGTCCTTCAGCTAGCCCTGTGCCTATAAATCTAACTGTGGGTTATCAAGGAGCAAAATGTGATGCATGCTGAAAATGTCTCTTTATTTTGGCATTTCACAGATACCTAGTAAAGTTCATGCAATCAATAGAGTGATCAAAGTCCATCAGAGGCTTTTGGCTAAGATTGTGTGCCCCCTTGATCTTCATCAGCAATGTCAGGCTTGATCTACTTGGTCTTGCACGGGTTACAAATAAAAGATCTACAAGCTCACAAAGCATTACACTCACTGCGACACGTGAGCTTGTAAATTTGCTAATTTTGGCGTGCCCCGACTACAGTACACACACTAAGCATAAATTAGGCCTCACTGTGCTGTGAGCATTGTCAAGTCGTTGTCGCTGTCTGATTGTGACCCAAAATGTGTTATCAAACGACCACCACCTGTGCTAAAGTTTTACTTTTAAGTTTAACTTTTATGTTATTTAGTTGTTGATGTTGTCATTGTTTTTTATCTGGTTTGGAGCTTTGATATTTGTCACTGTTTGTTTGGTTAAACCAACCAACCAAAGTTCTGTTGGTGCAACACAGGAGTATATCACACTGAATGTAAAGGAATATTTTAAATTACTTATTTTTGCCGGATTGATTCTACTGGTGTTGCCTGGTTCCTTACTGATTGTAGGTTTTTATGAAGGAACTATACTGTAGCTGTCAGACATCCCTGTATAGATCCATCCAACAGTGTGTCAGATATGGCCATTTTCGGCCCAAGTAGACGTCACATCCTGTAGTGTAGAGACAAAGATGCTATAGGATATATTACTGTCAATCAATGTCACTTTTATTTGAATTTCTGACCATATCCAGCTTCAACATTATAGTCTGTCGGCCTTTGCAACACCCCACAAAACAATCCTCACATTTTATGACCATATCTTCATTTTGTTGTGCTTCCACATCTAAAAGTTAAAACTTGCTTCGTCAAACTGCACCAGTAAGATTCCCTTTTCTTTCTCTTCATGTGATTTTGCATTGTATATAAACCTGATTGCTGTGAACTGTGTATTATAAGGGTGTACCCATTTATACAATCTTAAATGGGCAGTAGTTAAAAAGTCATTGTCTATTTGAGTGTGTTGGAGTTGAGCGTCAAATGTTTGTGTACACTAAACACATTGTCTTATATGAAATAAACATGAAGATTATGCAACACAAACTTTTGTATACTCCTCTTCCTATGATATGTTGCAGCGGTGGAAAGTAACTAATAATTAATTGATATTAATTGATTAATTAATATGTGAATTAGATATTTCGACTCCACTACATCTCGGAATGTAGTAACAACAAGAAAAGAAAAAAGAAAACATACTGCACAATAAAATTATGAATCACCATTTTGTGTCTTGATAATGCTTTACTGACACTTATGCGTTGCATAAAAACTATTTTTAATGTATTGCAAAATTATTGCCTGCACCTTAAGTATAAAGCAGTGGTTTTCAACCAGTATGATGAATTCATGTAAATGCTTCAGATTTTAACTAATTAAACCGTCAATAGTTTAACTTTCACTCAAGTGGCATCTGCACAGCTGCTGTCACCTCACTGCTAGAAGGTTCTGGGTTCAATGCCTGCTGTGGGTGTCATACCCGAGGTGGGATTGGCGAAAAGGGCCTCTGCATGTCCTCCCTGTGTCCCTTATAGGGTGGTACCCTCCCAGAAAACATGCAGTAATCCTGGTCTGAAAATGTATGGAGGTCGGGGACAGTTTCCCTATGAGACATATGCCCCATGAGAGCAGCCAAGGGATTCACATGTCTGCTGAATGATTGTTGGGAAGGGGTTCCCCATTTTGGAAGTCCCGGACCACCTGCTGAACACCCCTGACCTACTGCTACTGTATGAGAAATATATCCTGTCTAAATTACCACTGTAATCCCACACAGGACGCAAAAAATATACAATCCCTGATTGGATTGGCCCGAGCGAAGCCACCACCATAAATTCACAATCCCTGATTGGCCGAGGGACACACCGACATACGTAGCCACAAACAGTACTTGCAGTTTGCTCGCTGCAAATGAAAACTTTATTTATAGGCTACTGTCCAATACTTAGGAAGTGGGCAGCTGTTTACGATCAAGTCAATAGACACTTGACTTGATCATGCTTTCTAAGGTGTAATTTGGGGCACTATAGATGAATATAACATTTAAAATACTTACAGTGGATAAGTATTTTAATCCCCTGTTCAAAAGCTTGGAAGACATCGAAGGGAAGGCTATGGGTTTATGTCAGAACAGGTTCTGATTATCAGGGATCTTCATTATGTTCTTAATTGCAAATCGCCTTTACTTTACTACTGTATAGGCTGCGAGACCATCTAGGTCAGTGGTGGTCCAGGGACCACCAGTGGTCCCTGAGAGGGTTCCAGGTGGTCCCCAGTTAGATGGACAGTTGGTAAACAAATGGACCCTTATAGATCTGTAACTCTTGAGATCGTAAAATGAATGAATGAGTACTCGTTTTTCTGCTAGAAAAAAACAGCATGATTTCTATGCTGGTCTTTGCTGGTTTATGCTGGTCTACATGGTCTTGCTGGTCTAGCTGGTGGACCATGCTGGTAGACTATAGCATGAGTTTAGCTGGTGATGCTGGACTAGCTGGTGGACCAGCATACCAGCTACAAAACACAACATAGGTTACTGTATGGTTTTGCTGAGATGCTGGTTTATGCTGGTCATGAATGCTGTTTTTTCCAGTAGGGTTATTTCATGCTCCCAAGAGTTAAATTTAAACATCTGAATTACTTAATTATCAAGAATCTACACATTTAGAAAATGTAGAACAATTGACAATTTGACCAATGTTTGTCAGTTATCTCTCCTAAATTGTTGACACAAATTTGAAAATCCTTAGTTTTGGGTCCGAGAGATTAAACTCAACATCAAATGGTGGTCTGTAGCTAAAATGCAGAATAAATAATAGGCCCTGGTATGAAAAAGGTTGAAAACCACTTATCTAGGTCTATTGTCTCTATAGTGAGACGGGGGGTATGGGGATTGCGTATAGAGCCGTGACAAAAACCTGCTTGCTAATTGTGGTCACAACAAATGAGGAAAGAATAAATCAAGTGCCTTTTTGCAGCTTGTATCGCTTGTTTCCTTTGCGTTATTTGGCAACCCGTGGAGTCGCACGCCAGCACGCCACGCACACGTTGACAGCTCAGCTGCTAGCTGGTCATTACCCACACTGTTATTGTACCACTGATAGCTGATCCATTTAACAACTACATAACGCCGTTTTACAAGGTCAGCGACTTTTAGTTCACAGAGACACACGCACCAATAAACCCGACGCAGAAAAGCAGCGTTCCGTGACATAACTGGGAGATACAAGATGACAGCACTAGTGTTTACGCCTGTGTCTGTCTGCTGCAGTACACGCGTATGACAGTGTTGTACGACACTGCTGCCTGCTAGCTTAGCATTGAAGCGAATTTTCATTCTGTTAAGCTAACAAAACATGACTAAGGGTGCGCTGCTTGTTAACCACACAGACCTTGTTACGACAATGTGTCTTGATTTGATGGTAATGTATGAAGTCATTAAACACAGCCAACTATTTAGTTTATGTCAAATCAGAGCCATCTACTAGAAGGGATGCGACACTGACGGGTCAGAAACTGAGTGCTCGAGCACGACTGTTTATGTTTATGCACTCTCTCTGAATAGGGACAAACAAGTTGGAAATGCACTGACATGACAACAAGTGGCAACTAAAATCTCTATCTCTGTACTGTTTATGCTTTTACTATTACTACAAAGCGATATAGAATAAAGGTAATTAAGATAATTAAAGCTGGGCTGTTGCCTGAATCCGGTGCATTTCTGCCTACTGACTTTGCTGACTTCTTATCGTCCCCACTATCAATAGAAGTCTATGTAGAGCGACCGCTATTGGACTGGCCCCATGAAGTGAACGGAGTTTGCGTAACTCTGTGTCTATACTCTTAAAGGGATAGTTCAGATTTTTGAACTGAAAGAATTTAAGCTCCCTGAAATACTTGCCATTAGTACAGTGGTTGGCGTGGTTGCAATTATTTTAATTTATTGCCAGAGTCCCGTGATGAATCCTGGTTTTGGTGAAACATTAAGTAGTTCTGTGATTTTGTTACGCACTAAAAGTAAATATTACTAGCGCAGTGTTCATTTCTTAGATCATTTCTTACTTAACAGGGAACTATCATGTCTTTTTGTGTCCATGGCTCTATGCTGGGGGGGTGGGGGGTACAGTATCTGAATATCTTGTGATATGATTTGCAGTGCACTCCGTTACTATGGCTGACCAGCAGGAGGACATCACATTATTTGGCCAAAGCTTCTCTCTGTGTTCAGAGACCAAGGTGGACAGGTAGGTGTACCACCACTGTACAAAGTCCCGTAGTACAGTAATTCCCATACTCTTTCGTGCTGAGGACCCCCCAAATTGACACTAAAGCCCATTTGAAGAGACATGCCACTGATGCCAGGTACCCCATAAGAGAAGATTCTAGCAGTGATTCTCACCCAGTTTCATTTCAAGGCCCATCCAGTTTGACATGCATTAGTGCCTTATTAATTTCTATCTATGGGACCCCCAATTCTGCTGAATCATTAGGACCCTAGTGCGTGGTCTAGCCCTCAATGATTTTGGCCTTGGGGGGCGGGGGTGTCGTGGGATCCACACGGCGGAAGTGCTGTGCTCTGATTTGATCTCACTAACGTGTCGTCATCTCCGGCCCCTCCCACGCCCGTCCACTGCTGTTCTACGTCACATCATTTAGAGCGACGCCCACCCCGGAAGGTTGACACGCCCCTCAAGGCCACTTTCCAACGCGCGTTAGTCCAGGCTTTCCGTTTTCGCGCAAGGCGAACGAAAATGAAAGCCTGGGTGTCGAATCATTAGGACCCTAGTGCTTATGTGTGTTATCAGTTAACATGATACTATTGCTAATTGCATCTTTGTGTGGAACAGAATCTACATGGACTATAACGCCACCACGCCTCTGGATCCAGAGGTGATCAAGGCCATTACAGAGGCCCTACAGGAAGCATGGGGAAACCCCAGTAGTAACTACATTGCAGGTTTGAATACTACTATCACTATCAAACTATCACTATCAAAAATGTTGCATTAATATAATGTATAGCCCTACCGTGTAACCATTTAATTTGCACAAAAGTTACTTTTTGTTATTTTTTAATATAATCTTTCACTGTTATAGTTGACATTATACAATTTTACCAAGCCTTCAGCATTCCAGAAAGATGACAAAAATAATGTTACGCAACATGACATTGAAGGTTATTTTTCAGAATTTATTCATGTCATGGAAATTCATTATTTGATACCTACTGGTATGATTGTGGCTACATACATTGGAAGTGTCTTCTTGTGCCTGCTCACATCAGCGTTCATGCAGTCATACAGTGTTAAACAAAGAAAACATGTGATACAATGCTTTATAAAGGTGCAAAGGCCAAAGCCATCATCAACCAGTCCAGGGAGAACGTGGCAAGAATGGTTGGAGGAAAAGCAGAAGACATTATTTTCACTTCAGGTGGAACTGAGGTATGCTACTAAGTACTAACCACCTCAGTGTTGCATGATCATACACACATTTGCAGAAACATTTTCTTACTCAATAAGTAAGGAAAAAGTGAGTTGGGCGATAGTCTAAGTCCGATTACATATGTGAGGATTGTGTCATTGGTGTGAACTGTGAAGGGAAATTGATAACATTGAAATGCATACTGTAGTACAAGAAACCAATCGTGCCCCTCCTTTTTACTTGCGTAAACTGAGCAGGCGCAAGTAATATCTAATGTCATGAGTATTAGCTCGCTCCATTCACGCACAAGTAAGCCATGTCCTACTTGTGTGCAACGCACAAGTTTGCACTCGGTAGAGTGCAAACCCGAGCGTTGATCTGTTTATTTGTATCTGACGACTACACGTCTATGGTTTGAATTATTAATGAGCATGTTGCCTACCTGGTGCTCATCCACACAATAAAAAAATCACCCCCCGTGAGTAGTGAGGGGCTTTATTATCATTGTACAATACATCATGACACTATACTGTATATGCCTATTTGCTCCTGACATCAAATTCCATTCATTGTCAAATGGAATTTAATGTTTGTGTAAGACAAAAATCTACACTAATAGCTGAATATACAGTAGCAGTAGCAGATGGTGCCCCTCAAAAAAAGGTTAAAATAGCAAGCTACTGGGACACACAGACTGTCAGTCATACAGCACATACACAGGTGGTGTTGGTTCATATAGATAAAGCAAAAATTCAATTCATAATTATTAACAGTGGTGTTGTTATTTTTACAAAATGTTCAATGGAACTTACCTAGTCTGACCTTTGTTTTTCGTGTAATAGGCTAATAACCTGGTGTTCCACACTGCCATGGAGCATTTCAAAAGAAGCCGTGAGGCTGCAGAGCAGACTGAAGGGCTCGGACGTCAGCACAATGGAAGTGTTGACCCTCCTCACATCATCATCTCCAACGTGGAACACGACTCAGTCAAACTGACAGTCCAACACCTTGTGAAAGACGGCAGGGCCGGTAAGAGATGCCACAATACGCAGTGAAATACCACTTTAAACAGTATATAAGGGGATATTTCGATTTGATATTTCACTTTCAAAAAAACATTAAGTCATTTATCGTCTGCTCAGGCTAACGTGAGCACCACACACATTTGCTTGATTCCGTGTTTAGATATGACTCACCCCATTCTATACAAACCCTTTGTAGCTTCATACTTTTACATTTTAAAACACCTGCCCCCCGTGTATTAAGTACAGGGGGTTGTGTTTTCTCCATTTACTGTTTTCATTTAATTTAAAAAAATGTAGTGTACACTGCCTCTACTCTCACTGCCTTCTACTCCCTTTTTTTCCAAAACAACTAACATTCTCTGCTTACTATGATTGTAATCGTAGCTGAGCTACATACCTAAAGGTGCTAACTACATACATATTTAGCATATTACCATTTAACATTGCTCTGGCCTCCAACCTCACCAGCTAAAGGGATTTTTAAATTCCCTTTAAAATATCTTTATCATACAGGATAAAGACGATTCAAAGAATTGTAAAGCACTAAACTGTTTCCCTTTTCTCAAAAGTAGGTTTCACATAAAATACAAATAAAAAGGTTTAATAAAATCAAAGACAAGCTGTACATACCGGTATGGTGTGATTCCCAAAATATACGATTATTAACTGATTATTTTATTAAATACGCTAGCTCCTCCTATGCCCAGCTTTGTGTGTAATTGTGTGAATTTTAGCAATGATTTGACTGACTAAACAAAGTACATATTTCAGATAACGTGTTAGGATGTAAATTGTGATTGGCCAGAATATGGGAGGTATGTGAAGGCTCTTTAGGTACTACCTTCATGTTCTTCAACTGGTTGATATACCAGTCCAGTGAATGATCAGTATGTAAATTATCTCTGGGTAGGCTCAACCTTCCTGTTCTTCAGCTGGTGAGGTGAACCAGTCCAGTGAACCTGATGTTGTATGCTATGTGAAGGTTCTTTAGGTAGGCTCAGATCTTCCTGTTCTTGAGCTGATTGGTGAACCAGTCGAGACCTTCATACAGGCCTTCGCCGCTGGTGGCGCAGGTGGCCTGGATGTACCAGTGGCGCTGGCGCCCCAGCGCCTTTAGGGCCAGCCTGTCGGTGACCTCAGCGGCCGACATGGCGTTGGGCAGGTCCTGCTTGTTGGCCAGCACCAGCAGCACGGCGTCGCGCAGCTCCTCCTCGGCTAGCATGTTCTGGAGCTCGTCGCGTGCCTCCTCCAGCCGTGCGCGGTCGTTGCTGTCCACCACGAAGATGAGGCCCTGCGTGTTCTGGAAGTAGTGGCGCCACAGCTGGCGGATCTTGTGCTGGCCGCCCACATCCCACATGACGAAGCTCACGTTGCGGTGCTCCACCGTCTCCACGTTGAAGCCGATGGTAGGCATGGTGGAGACGATCTCGCCCAGCTTCAGCTTGTATAGGATTGTGGTCTTGCCGGCGGCGTCCAGGCCCACCAGCAGGATCCTCATCTCCTTCTTGCCAAACAGGCCCTTGAGGATGCTTGAAAAGACGTTGCCCATGGTCGGCAGTTTCCGGCCCAGGAGGAACGATAGCAGGCGTGTCGCAGGGAGGCTGTTCCTTCCACTCTACTACTGCTGTCGCTCTAGAATAATACTCTGAGCAAACACGAGGTACCCCGAGTATTCACTTGGTTTTAAAGGCTTTAGTGGGTCGTCGTAGTACTGACGTCGTCCGCTGCTCTACTGGCTCACTGCGCTCTCCTCAGAATGCGCTTGACCCTCCTGGACGCCTGTTATATGTTCAGAAATGACGTATAGCGGACATCATCAAATGATGCCTCAGCCTTGCATGTGATTTGCATGAGACTCGCGTGGGAAAGGGGAGATATTTTGTAAAAAGCAATGGCACCTCCGATGTCCAGCTTTCGATGTTGATAAGATTATAAGAGCGCAACTCATTTTATGCTGGTGTGACTTTTATCAGATTTGCTGGTTGGGTTTGTGCTTCAGTGTTAGTTAATTCATGCACAGTCTGTTCACTCTAATAATAACAACAAATAACTGTAGTCCATAGCTCTAATGCCTTCAATAGAGCTAAAGTATTTGACTGTTTTCCTGCACTTGCATGAACTACAGATAGTGGAAATATAAAGAATACAAAGGCGGCTTGTGCTGTGTTATTAGAAAGCCTACCTTCCTTAGTGGATTCAAGCAATTTCTTTAATCGGAAAGACAACTCTTGTCTACTGACTTCTGTCTTTGCGATATTGATAAAGGGCAGTTGGGAGTAGCAAAAAATGTTTTCTTCAGGGATTTGATAGAACATAACCAATGGAGCAGGGATACTAGCATTAGTATCCTAAATGTGTATTTCTTGCAATACCAGAGCTGCCCACCACGCTTTGGTGGTTTCAACGATTCTCTGTAGTTCGGGATTTGAGTTGCAGTAGATAATATTTGTTTTTTTCCCTTCAGATGTGACCTGTGTGCCTGTTTCCACGGTGACAGGCCGGGTGGAGGTGGAGGACGTAATGGCTGCGGTGCGCCCCACCACCTGTCTGGTCTCCATCATGATGGCTAATAATGAGACAGGAGTCCTTATGGTAAAGTGTGCTTCATACTTGGCTGATGTGAAGGCTTTGATAGATTAAATGTATTATACAACATACAACACAAGCCGACCTATGTCCATCCCTGAAGGAACACAAAGATTGAATGCCAGACAATTAAAGGGACACTTACTGTAATCCTTTTTGCAAAGACCTGTGCCCCTTCGGGGCATAGGTCTCCACCAGCTCAGGTCATGTCACCCTGTGAGGGTGACGTAACAGTCACTCACCAGTATGGTGAGTCACCACCGCAAGATGGTGACTCTGTTTCACCACTGCAGGTTACGTAACAGCGGACGGACGGACGTGCGGATGGACAGACAGACATAGTCACCACCTTACGAACAAAGATTTAATGACATTGACAATGAACCCAATACACAAAACCATTGGGGAAATACATACATTGAATGGACAACTTTGAGTGTTTGTATAGACACAAACTTCGAACACAAAAGTGAGGATGCAAACTGTGATTGGCCACGATGAGATGATCACACAGCTGTGACCATTTTGAACACCCCATATTGCTAACAAGATATTACATTACCCCATAACTTAAAAAGAGAGAAAAATTAACAACCATCTTTAAAATAAAAATAGTAATGAATTCAAAACTACACAACCAGATCATTGCTGAATTGCTGGTACAACTTGCATAAAGTCTTTATAATATGACCCTAGGTCTAGTATGTGTAATTGCACCTGCAAGTGGTATGGGCTAAGATGAAGTCAGGAGAGCTACGTTTTCAGCAGGAGATTGGGGAATCTGATTGGCAAAGTGCATTATATAGTTTTGGGGCCAAAAGGAAGGGGAAGGAAGAGTTTGAGGCGTGTGGAGCATTCTCCATTTCAAGAACAAATATTTATTTAGAGTACCAATTATTATTATTTTAATGATTGATGGATCTCAAATTATTTGTTGTCTGATTAACCCAAACCAAACTACTGTATGTCCCTTTTTTCCAAGTTGAGTTTCGTTAGCCTCATAGGATAAATACCTAAGTCATTTTTGGTGAAATTGAGATGATAAGAAAAAAAAATCTCGCTAATCTATTGTTGAAATTCTAGAAATCTCAATTTCGCCAAAAAATGACTTGGCTAACGGTTTGATTTGTTGAGCCCTTCCCAGTGGTTCCATAGAATATCTGATTTTTAAATTAGGAAGTGCATAAAGACAAATAAACAAAAGAGCTGATAAACCCAACCCGGGAAGTAACAAAAGAACCTTGATATCAGCTGTTATCATCCTATATGCCATGTGTGACCAGCAGCCAGCCTATTGTGCATGTGTTGATATGCAACATCTGAGCTACTGAGAATGTGGACATAATTGCGGCGCTGACTCACATCATATCTGTAGTTGTTTAGGGTTTTCACACATCCAGTGGGGTGCCATGGGACAACGTTATATCTTCACAACTATCTTGCGACTGCTGGCAGCTGAGCCATGGGTGTGCCAGACACTGTGCAGCCGTGGCCCTTCTCTCAGGCACCTGCTCCAGCATGGGCAGCAGGAAGCCACTGAAGCACTGGGCTTCCTCCTCGGCCCACCTGTACTTCTCTACCAGAACATCTTGTAAACCCCTGTGCTTCCTCTTGGGCATGTGCCGCAGGTCACCTTTCTTAGTGAAGAACACATTTGCGTGTTTGCCTGACATCAGCTCACTTGGAAATTTACCTAGCAGCTCAATGATCATTCCTATGTGGTTTTGATCCTTGGAGTAGTTCTGTTCACTACGGGGGTCAAACAGGTAATCGCCTGTAGCCAGTTCGAAGGCCATGCATGCTGTACTCCATATGTCTGCTGGTGTGCTGTAACCAGCACCCATCATCACCTCTGGTGAACGATATTGCCGCGTCTGGATGTCCTCTGTATAGTGCTTGTGCACCCAGCAGGCGTTGCCCAGGTCAACAATCTTGACCTGCAATTTGTCAGCATTTAGAGGATTGAGAGGGTTTACCAACAGACTATTTGATGCCTTATTCTGATGCCCTTCTTCAGCACATCCCGTGGTCCCTGGTCCTTCTATTTCCAATATCCCTTCCTCTGTTTCCCTGTACCTCTTCTCAAGCCACTCTGCCTGTTTTTTTTGCTTTTTCAAAATCTTTTTGCTCTTGGACCTCCTGTCCATTGCTTTGGATGGTGAGGCTGTGCTGACTGCACAAGCAGAGGGTGGCAAATCCCCAGTTTTATGCCATTGAGCCGCCTCTGCTGCTATCTTCTTGATGTAGGGCTCATCAACAGTCACAAGGATGTTCTCAGGCTTGATATCTGTGTGTATGATCTTACATTTCGTGTGGAGGTAGTCCAAACCATGCAGAACCTGTCTTATGATGCTCTTGACACAGGGCACAGGTAGGCCTTTGTAATTAGACTTTCTGATCCACTTGAACAGATTAAAACCCAACACCTCAAACACCATGCACACATGTGTGCCGTTCACGCCAGAGATCTTGAAGTCATCCAAAAGCTGTACTACTTTCGCTCTGCCGTGGACACCTGGGTCAGTTTCTCCCGCTGATTTCAGGAGTTGGATCTCGTCTAGCGCCGTTTCAGTGTACTGGTCACCGCTCTTTTCCACCTTCAATGCCACATGACGTTTTCCCTGCATGTCCCAGGCTAGCCACACTGTGGAGAAGTGCCCCCAGCCCAGCTTCCGTATCACATGATATCGCTCGTTAAACAAGTCCCCGATCTTCACATGGTGATATCCACCCCTACAGTAGTCAGCAGGGTCCTCTTGCTCTTCCTCCTCAGAACTTGGAAAGTCCTCCTCTGGTGGCATGGGGTTTGTCTGGCACGCCTGCAAGCCTGTTTTGTGAGCACAATCCGACGGGGACTTTTTGCCATACTTCTTAGGCTTGGTCCTTTTGTTTCTCACTGGCATCACAAGTATCTTTGTGTCTCTTATACAGGCAGAGGGCGAGAGGTGTATACTGGGTGGCTTTGTATATATATAGTGCTTTGAGCTATGACTTATATATCACTTATGGTTTGGTGGCACAAACATCACGCAAAGTATGGCAAAGCCCAGCGTAATCCCTGGAAGCTGTAGGCCTAGTTTTGTTTTTAAATGATAGTACTTTTTTGAGGGGCTACTAGACCCTTCTATGCCCAGCTTTGTGTGTGCCCCATTGAGGACACCAAAAGTGATTTGCCAAAATGGTATTGGGATTTGAATTGTAAAGGGGGTTGAACTCTGATCTTTTAACGGATGCCAGATGTCATTGTTTATTGTAGTAATGTTGTGTAACACAAAAGGTGACTGATTAGGTGCTAAATTCTGCTTCCTCAGTGGTTATACGGTACATTTTTGGGGCCCAGTCTTTCAGATCTAAACTTAAGCTCTAAAAAGCATGTAGATCTAATCCTGTGAACAAGGATCATCTTCATGGTGCGTGTTGATAAGAGCATGCTTCATGTCACTGTGTTACTATATAACCGTGCTATATTGGTAGTTGCAAATGCTTTGTCCCACTAGTGTGAGCACAAGAGTTTCAGGATGCTAATGTGGTCCAGTTCGGTCCAGTTGGGTGTAGTGTAGCCTGTGGCACTGTTAGACTCTAGGCGTGATGAAGAGGACTTAAGTGTTTTCTTACCCCATGGAAAATACGCCGTCATGCCATATTTACAATTCACTGCTGTCCTCATACACACCATGAAAATGACTCAACGTCGTAGAATATGCAGCCGCATGAGGTTAGTTCATGCTTACATCAATAAGACATGGCATATATTTCTGTTATGTTGCTAGGGTATTCGCAATAAAAGTATTAAGCTTGTTGATTTTCAATAATCAAGTTCATGTCATTTTGGGTGGGAGTAATTGTTCCTGATACACAGCACAGTGTGCATGTTAATAACGCATGTTCTCTGTAGCGCAGCCAGTTGACAAATCCTCCCGCTCTGTAGCGAAAGGTCTTCCAATCACTTTCTTGAAATAATTAATTAAATACATCTTTACAGTAATATAAAACAGAAGTGTATTGTTCCTCTTTTGTAGCCTGTCCGAGACATCTGCCAGAGGATAAAGGCTCTTAACAAGCAACGACAGTACCTCAGAATCCTCCTCCACACCGATGCTGCCCAGGCTCTGGGGAAGATCCAAGTGGACGCCTGTGACCTGGAAGTAGACTACCTTACCATTGTAGGGCACAAGGTCAGAGCTTCACCGCTTAGTCTTAAACACTACAGTATATACTTAAATTGAGCTCTATACTTATAGTCCCTTTCTTTGTAGATCAGTAGGAAAAGTGCTATCTAACATGTTCACACATTTCTAGTTCTATGCACCACGGATTGGTGCCTTGTACGTCAAAGGCCCTGGAACAAAAACACCAGTGTATCCCATGCTGTTTGGAGGAGGACAAGAGAGGAATTTAAGACCAGGGTAATTTCTGTTGTCTGTTTCTTTGGACTATATGCAGCGTGCAAGAAATCTTGCCTGAAATGTGTATGAATTGAAGATTTAAACGTTTGAGTCTCGTTTCTCCAATGTTGCAGTACTGAAAACACGCCAATGATTGCTGGTTTGGGAAAGGTATGTGCAGTATTTGATCAGATTTCAAAATTGTTACTTTGAACTATTCAGTGTATTATTTTCAGTGTGATGAATTTATGTATAATTGCAGAGTGTACCACAAATACAATATTGAGCATTTACTATATGTCTTAAGTATCAGATATATTTGTGAGGCCATGTTTTCACCATTTCTACAGTAATTACATTATTTGTACATTAGGCAGCAGAGCTGGTGACCACCAATCTGTCGGAGTATGAGAGCCAGATGCGAAGCACCAGACTTTACTTGGAAGAACGGCTAAAGGTATGCGAGTTTGCAACTGACAACCTGAATTTCTGTAGTTTGACTGTTGTTTGATTACACTGTCATTTTTCAGGCTGTTTTTGGCGAGGACAAGATCCACTTCAACAGCCATTTCCCTGGCTCTGACTCGCTCCCCAACACATGCAACGTGTCCATCCTGGGCCCACGATTACAAGGTGACACCCCGACACGCTTGTTGTTGCATGTAGTCTTGTTCTTTTGACCTCCCACTCTGAACTGAAGCCTCCTCCATGCCCGCGCATAAACCGGTCAGAGGCAGGTCAGCACCCGCGCCTGGCCCATTTGTAAACTACAAAGTCTATGAATGATTAATCTGTCTCTCCCCACGTTAGGCCGGAAGGTATTGTCCAGCTGTACAAGGTTGTTGGCCAGCGTAGGTGCCGCCTGCCACTCTCACAGCGGCGACAGGTAAAGAGTCGCTTTTACTCTAATAACAAATCTAACAATAAGGACTAAGGAAACCATGTTCCTGTTCATGGTGAAATATATTTCATGTTCTGAACTTGTTTCCAACCTTATGGGGCCTGCTCAGTAGTTGGTACTAATCTTGAGAAGAGTTCTACAAGCTCATATTACTGTATATGAGCTTGCAAGTCATCCATTTTAACATGTTTAATGTTTTTATAGGTACCGGTAGTTTTTTTTTTTTACTAAACAAAATAACAAACACAGAACTTTACATCTCCTGGAAGGTTCTGGGCTATACCTTGATATTCAAAAAAGAGCCATAAGTCACTGAAGCATTCATGAATGAAATAAGTTAAGAGATGTTCTTTGACTTCCAGGCCCTCCCATATCCTGCTGAGCTGTGGCATCCCCCCAGACGTGGCAGCAAATGCCCTCCGGTTGAGCGTGGGTCGGGGCACCACGTGTGCAGATGTGGATGCAGTGGTGGAAGACCTCAGGGACGCCGTGCAGCTCTTGGAACAAGCACACTGATACACTGCGGACAGTGCTGTTATTATGGACCATCAATGCTTCATGTTTTTTTTTGCTTTGCTTTTTTACATTAGTTTATCACAATTATGTAAACTACCTTTTATTTATTTGATTTTTGGTGAAGGTTAGTGAATTTCTTATGAATGTATGAACTTTCCTGGAGAACGCTACCATTACTGAAAAATGAAGATGGATGGATGGATGGATGGATGGATGGATGGATGGAGGGGGATGGATGGATGGATGGATGGAGGGATGGATGGAGGGAGGGATGGATGGGTGGGTGGGGGCGTGTGGATCGATGGATTACTTGCTTTACTGTGCTGAAACAACATTTTGCAGGTTTGTCAAAACCTCAGGTAAGTGCACTAGCTAGTCGGTTCTTCTACACATTAACTGCTCTTGTGTAGGAAATTGATGAAGCAATATGTTTGAAAACGACTTTTAAGGTCAGTGTTTGAATATATTTAATTGCTTTAGTTACTGTAACATTTACTGTAACAGAAATATTACTGTAACATTTCTTACAATCCTAGTTTATAACATGTATGGATTTTTTTATATAGTTAATAGATATAGATATAGTAAAAAACTATGCACATTTGAAATAATTAAACATTCCTTTGTGTTCAATCCCATGATACCTATGATCATCTCCCAACATCTTCAAAAACTTTTTTTTTAATTCACTCCCAGATGAATTCATTTTTTTAAATGGTTATGAAATAAAAAACACTCAGCGTAATCCGCCATGGCTTGGCAGTGACTTCTCCTGTTACTTAAGTTTCCGTGCCGCCTCGGTTCCCCTGTCTCCAGTGAAGCGCGGCTGCGTATGCCAGCATGTGTTCGCCACTGCACAAAGGGGAGCGGGAGGCCATGAGCGCCGTACGCGCCTCCACCCGTCTTTCATTACCTTTCTATCTCACTGGGCCTGACCCCCTCCTCTTCGTCCCGCAGTCCCGCTGGCCAGCTGGCTGCTGCTCGGGTGTCGCTTTCCTGGCTCGGGAGCAGGCAATGAGTGCATGTGTGCATATGGTCTGTGTGTGTGTATGCTTATGTGTGCGCACGTGTGTGAGGGAGAGAGCGTTGGCCTGTGTCTGTGCCAGAGACGGTAGCTCACAGGGATCCAAGGAGCTCCAGCGGGCCTGTACTGTGTGCCATAGCTTACTCTTCCAGCTCGGGGAGAGATAGTGCCAGCCAGAGGGATGGTGCTGCACAGAGCCATCCAGGCAGCTCGTTCCGGGGACCTGGCAACCCTGAGGGAGCTGGCGTCCCGTGGTCAGCTCATGCCAGACATCACCGATGCCCAGGGCGCCGGCCCGGTCCATCACGCGGCCCGCTGTGGGCGCCTGGAGTGCCTGTGTTTCCTGGTGAGCGAATTGGGCCTTGCTGCTGACACCCGGGCCTTGAACAGAGCCACTCCAGCGCATGATGCGGCGGCCACCGGCCACACCCGCGAACTGCAGTGGTTGGTGGACCAGGGCGGATGCAACATTGAGGTGAGTGTCTGGCAAGGAGAGAGAAGGGCGCATTTCCTGGGCTTTCACTTCATGTCTTTGAGTTGGGTTGCGTGTAACGCCAGTCCAAATTGAAGAGATGGCTTCTCCTGGTCATCTTATCTGACATCCTAACTGATCCCCAACCAGGCTTACGCAACTACCTGTATATTTGTAAAAGGTACCGCAGAGTACGCTGTCAGATGTCTTACCAGTTGATTACATCATTTGGTGTTGACTTACTTGATATCCTGTAGAATTACATAGGCTCTCTCTAATTATGTCCAGATGGGCGTGGGGCTGTCCTCACTCCTCAAGTTTTACCACTAGTTACAGAGGGCAAGTAATCAAGGTGTTTACTCAAAGTAACACATTTGAGACAACTTCTAATTAGTGACATTTGTTTTAAAGTGTTTTGTTGTCCCACTGAAAGCCACTAGCATACTGTAGCTTTCCTATTGCGGTCAACCTTAGGCACATGGGCCAACATTGGCACAAGTGGGGGGAGAGAGAAAAAAATGTGGCATTTTATCACAAAAACACAGGTGTAATTCACCCAAACACCTGCCTGTAAAACTCAGGGATGTGGGCAGGGAAACAAACTTATATTCTATGATGTGAGATCACTGAGCATCATGAAGGCACTGAAAGACCCACCTCAGACATCAGTGACATTATGAAGATTCCCAAATTATAATTGTCTGGGTGAAAATGACCCGTGTTGAAAGGATAATGATCATTATATCTTGAAGTGAAAGAAAGTGTGTCTAAGGAAGTAATAAGAAAAATAATGAAGGTAGTTATATTGTCTTTCCAAGTGATTTTGATGGTCCATAGATGATCAAATTCACTTGATTGATGATGCAGTGTCATAATTAAACATAATGCTGGTACGGCAAACTGACTTTCAACAAAATGAAAACATGACACTTCATTTCAAAAAGGCTGCCATGCCCTGCTCTACAGTATCTGACCCAATAAAAGAAAAGCTACCCTTCATTGCCTACAAAAAATGCCTGTATTTGATTTCATCAAAGTTAGGCTTGGATCCTTCTTTGTTCTTGTTTTTGTTTTCTGTTGAGTGTGTGGGTGTACCTGAGCATGCTTGAGTGTCTCTTTGTGCATCTTCTTAAAGGTTCATCGTGTGGTGATACTGCTGGCGTTGAGAATGCTGTTAATAATGTAAAGTATTGTACAGTGAAACAGTTGGCGCCTTCTGCTCACTTGTAGAACCAGGACGCTGGCGGCGCCACGGCGCTCCACCTTGCGGCCCGTTTTGGTCGTGTGGATGTAATGAAGTGGCTGCTGTCTGTGGGGGGCGTGGCCGAGGTGGAGACCCACTGTGGAGCGCTGCCTGCGCACTACGCTGCAGCCAAGGGAGACCTCACCTGTTTGAAGCTACTGGTGCAGCAAGCACCCGGGTAAGAGCTTCATCCTCACAGTCACTGAGCAGTGAGCACACCAAGGTTTTATGTTAGAAATGTTGAGTATGGATCCCCCAGCATTAGAAACTGCAATTTTAATAATTGGCATTATATGTGACTATACCATTAACAACCCATAAAAGGCAAAAATGTAAAAACGTCATCATGTTTTATGGAGCATGTGATATGTCTGTGTTTTTGTTTGTTTGTTTGTTTTGTTTTGGTCACTGTCTTCTTCTGTCCATGTGCTTTCTATTAAACATATATTTTCAGGTTCAATGTAAACCATTTTTTTTTTCTTTTCAAAAAAAGTAAAGCTTAGAGTAAAAAAACAAAAAAAGCTCTTAAGGGTAGGAGGGGAAACGCCTCCACTTAATTACAGTAAGTACAGTATTTTGGAAACATACTGGTTCAAACATCCAGCAGGGTACAAATAAAGGGGACGTATGAGAAATAAATAAAGCACTTTAGTATGCCTTCCCTCTTCAACAAAAGTCTGATTTTACAGGTTTAATATATAATATTCAGTCCATTTATTCCAAGTCCATACCCGTCATCACAAGTGTTTTAGTTACTATGTTAATTCATGTGAGAACAAGAGGATCGTGAAAAACCCTAGTTAGACATATCACATGTCACATTTTTGCCTTCTACAGATTGTTAATGGTATGGTCACATATTATGCCAATTATGAAAATTGCTCAACATATGAAAGTTAGGATCTGACAGTTTTTACTTGCTGGAGATCCATACTCAACATTTCATAAAACATATAAAACCTTGGTGTCAATATGTCTGTGTTCACAATGTGACTCTATGGGCTGACAAGTAGACTTATATATTAAATTATGCTGTTGAAATGTTTCAAGATTTTATGACAATTGGCGATTGTGGTGTCATTGTGACTTGTAGAGGTTTGTTATTTTCAAGTAGTCGATGTATACAGTGTTAAAGTGGTTAATTTTTTGACACGGTGGATCCTGGGAGTCCCCAGAGCTTACTTTGAGAACCACTGCTACAGTAATCTTGGTAGTAGTGTCTTCACAAAGTGTTGGACTGTAGATTGTGGTAATAGTCACACACCAACAGCAAAGGCAAGGCACAGCCATCTCTCATCAGGGGCATTTAGGTTCACATTCTTGCTCAAGGACTGTTCACTGTGAAGCCAGGAGGATCCTGGAATGGCACCAGGAACCTTCCTGTTCAAATAAGAGGCTGTAACTGGATGTGAGAAAGCACCAATTTAAGGTTAGGATAGGACATGATTACCGATAATATACACTCACATTTCCCCAGTAAAACTATTATATTATATTACTATTACTATTATTTAACATTTACATTAAAATATATATATAAATATTTTCTGGGATATTCTCACTGGTGAAAAAGATTAAGAGGTTTTAGATTGCTTTGCTCATACTATTATTGTAATGGACAATGTTTATGTGCATAATTATGTGCACCATCCATATGCCATGTGATCCCTGTGCTGGAGTTAAATAAATGATGATGGAAAATAAATAAGTTCTTATTTCATGTGGAGATTATTAACTTGACAATCATCCTGACTTCACTTTTCGAGGGCAATCCGTAATTAAAAACAGGGAACATAATGCAGTCAGGCTACAACTGAGTGCGTCTGTTGACATTGTGCGGGTCTCTGCGATGAAGTGCAGTTAAAAGTCAAAAGAGAGGGGGGTGGTGTGAAATGCCATCCCCCCGACCCTCTGAACCTGAGACATTAAACACTCAGACTCAGACAGCTAAAGCCATGTCACAGCCGCCTCCCCCTTTCATGCCTTTGTCACTGGAGGGCAGGGCTGTAATTTGCATGACACGCGGTGGGGTCGCTGCATCACATGAGACCATCAGCGGCCCGTGAATAATGGATGACCGGTGACTGTCTGTCACACGTCAGCGGCCGTTGTCGCACGTACAGTATGTGTGTGTAATGTAAACGAAGCCCGACGCCCGGTGCACTGAAACGCCGCAGTTGGACGTCGTGGGGCCTGCGATAACCGATCCGCTGTCCACTTTTTTTCATGATCACAGATTTTTGGGGGGGCTCGTGAAAGGCTCTTTTATCAGGTGTTGGAGCGCGATTGGTGTTTATTTCACACGGGGCGTGCAGTTGAAAGCGCTGCGCGGTGAATAGGCCGCATCTGAGATTTCAGAGAGGAGTCACGGATGCGAGCCGGCGGACAAAAGATCACATGACGTTATCCTCTGTGTTTGGACACCAATAAAAGACCCTCTCGATTTCAGTGGCTATCACAGTGTTTTTTAACCGGTGGTCCGGGGCCCACCACTGGTCCTTGAAAGGGTTCCTGGTGGTCCCCAGGTTAAATGCTGGAAATTTGATTAACCAGGTTTAACTCTTTGAGAGCGTAAAAATGAAACCAAATGGACCCTTGCAGGTCCATTGTAGAAGAATGTAGAAGATGAATGGACATTTTGATCTGTATGTTTGACTGTTTTGTTCCCCAAATCCAGCCTTGGCATTGTGGACAAAAACAAAAGAAATCTTTAGTTTTGGGGTCTGTGGGACTAAAATGTCATCAAATAGTGGTCCGTGGCTCAAATTCTGAATAAATAGTGGGCCCTGGTATCAAAAAGGTTGAAAACCTCTCCCTTATTGTTTTGTACCCCCTTCCCTTCCAGCTGTGTGAACCGTCAGATGAGCAACGGTGCGACGCCGCTCTACTTGGCCTGCCAGGAGGGACACCTGCATGTGGCTCAGTACCTGGTGAAGGACTGCGGGGCCGACGTCCACCTGAGGGCCAACGACGGCATGAGCGGCCTGCACGCTGCCGCGCATATGGGCCACTACGGTGTGGTGGTCTGGCTGGTCGGTGGTGCACTGTGTAAAACCACGCTCTACCAAACATTCATGTGTATGTGTGAATGACGTTGTTTTCCTTGATTGTGTCCGATCTGCCCGGCACAGGTCACGTTCACCGACCTGAGCGTATCTTGCCAAGACAAAGAAGGAGCGACTGCTCTGCACTTTGCCGCCAGCGGAGGGCACCGGCGCATCTTGGAGAGGCTGCTTGGCATGGGGGCAAAGGTCATCAAGGACTACTGGGGGGGCACGCCCCTGCATGATGCCGCGGAGAACCGGGAGCTGGAGGTCGGCTGGAGAGTCAGAGTTCATAAATCATAAATTAATGTGTTACATACTAGGAGCTTATAAGTCATTTGCTCTCTCTCTCTCTCTCTCTCTCTCTCTCTCTCTCTCTCTCTCTCTCTCTCTCTCTCTCTCTCTCTCAGTGCTGCAAAATCCTCCTGGCCAATCAAGCGAACCCGTTGGAGCGAGACATAGATGGGTTCACGGCAGCAGACTTGGCAGAGTACAACGGACACTACGACTGTGCCATCTACCTCCGTACTGTGGAGAAACATGTAAGAATCCCCCCTTGTGCCCAATATACAGTATTTTGATGACCGGAGGAGTCCCCGCGAAGCCTGTTCATGGCACCCCTCATTTTATCCGTCTACAGCCCAAATTCCGAAGCCGAAAATAGCCGATCTACGGCTCGCAAACATCTGCTATTTCTGCTATCTGCGATTAAGAACGGAGGCGCTGGGTTCATGTGGTTAAGCTTAACCTACATCTTCTGGCGCACTGGTCCTCGGTCAAGTTTGTGGCCACCGCTTCGCCAAGCTGCTGTTTTCTTTGGTGTGCAAATCAAAGCCAGGACATGGAAGGCGGTCAGCAGCAGACATCTGGGAGATTGTGCAACTGCTGCACAATTTCATATCAGTTTCATCACAGCAGTCACTGTCATTCTACTTATTCTAGAACATGTACGAAATTCAACGCGGCCCCACGCTGAACCAGTTCATCTTCACTGATTGACTCTCAATTTAATAGGCATAAATAGTGAACAATGATGGTATTGGTGGTTAATAAGGCATCACAGTCTGAGCCGCTAAATCCATGTAGAGCGGCAGATGGGCTTTGGCCTTCTCAATTACCAACAAGGACTCTCTGAGATTAGCCTTTTTGTTTTGAGTGTTAAGTACGGAACCCCTTAATTTAACTGATGAATATTTCAGTGTCGACACTCTGTTTGCACCTTACCGCAGAGAATCCCCATCATGGCGCCACAAGATCTAAATTTGGCTTGCATTGGCCTTAAGGAAAGCAAAGGGTGTTTTGCTTTAAAATAGTAAATGGTGCTACTATATAAAAAATATATATAGTAGAGCATAGCATTTTATCCAAAGTGCTACATAGATTGTGCAATATGTTCCCCAATTCACACACACATTCAAACACCCATGAAGGAGCAAACCGTGCAAAGTACCAACTTGCAAATTGGAAGCAACTCGGGCTTCAGTGTAGGGATGACTTAAACACGTTTTATCTTGCCCTCGATCCAATCCCAATCATTTGATCTTGAGCATCCGCCGATACTGATTTTTCCCGATTTTGTATTTTTAATTTTAATCAAAAGAACACCTATACCATATTACAATTGTAAGTCATCCAAAATCACAGACAATATCCAGTCTTAATATCATATCCAGTCTTAATATTGTCCCAGGAATGTCCCGATCATGTTTTCTTTGTTCCTGATAGAAACCTCTGATCATTTCCAAATGATCATAAGTTTCTAGTGATCACGTATTCGGATAGGGACAACTCTAGTTCAGTGTCTTGCTCGAGGACACTCCCACACTAACTCTGGAGGAGCCTGGGGATCAAACTGGGAACCACGCGTTCCCAGTTGTTTGACAAGAATTGCCTTTCATTGCTGAAATCTGAGATTAGTGTTAAGTGGTAATCTTTCTCCTTTTACACAGTGGAGATGGACCACCCTGTCTGACACGTCGTCACGTGTAAATAAACAGTCCACCCCCGGTACGTGAGAGCCTCCTTTATACTTCCGAGGGCTTGTGACGTCGACTGCGGGCGAAACGGACGTGAGATAGTATCGGAAGCTACAGTAGCAACTAACAGAAACAATGAATAAGTCAGCGGCAGGAGGAGTACGAGTACTCATATGTGAAGTGGTTGATGGCGGGGGGAGCCATCGATGGGCTCCGCTCCCTCAATAATCCTCTGTCAACAATGGGGAAGCTAATTAGCACAGGGGCCGTTGCCACGTCCAACGCAGGCAGAGCCACCAACGGGCCAACGGGCCTATCAGTTACCCCTCTCCAGTGGCTCAGGTGGAAGGCCTTAGGGGCTGAGCACGTTATGAGATCCAGGAGCTTAAGTTTCAGCGTTTTCACCATTCTGATGCCGGGAACAGGCAACTCTATCCCCCAGAGGGCCTGGAGACCAGGACGTCACTGGGCTTCAATCCCGCGTTTGATTGTGTGTCATGTATTTTTTGTGTGTTTGTGTGTGTGTGTATTTTTTTATACTTCTCCGGGGGCTTGGAAGTGTCACAACGGTCACCCCTGAATACCACACAGTGTGGCGGCAGACTGTGTGTGAAGTATTATGTTTCTTGGCACTGCCCGCCGATGACCTCCGAAATGATGACAACAAAGTGGGTTCATCCGATAGGGCATCTGAGGCACCAGAAATGGCACGCCTTCAAATCCCTTTCTTGTCATATTCGGAGGAGCACTCTGAAAACGTACACTGTGGTACCGTTTCGGTCTCGCTTTAGTTACGCTTGTAGTGGTGTTGTTCCGCATTTGTGTCACTGGGTTCATCAGTTCTAAAGTGTCAGATTCTCATTTCCGATCGTTGACCCAAATGGATTGCTATAGAGCTGACCAGGAGAGTTGCGTGTTTCCCCATGTTTTGGGCCTCTCCCAAGCCAAGTGCTCTTCCTCACCATGCCTCTCAGGAACAGCTGCATTCAAATAAACAGTGCGTGGCGTGAGGTTTATTTTGCACACATACTCCTTTTTTTTCACTCTCCATTCACGGCCATCTTGCCAAAAACATTGTGGTCCACGACTGGTATTTTTAGAACATGTTTTTAGACAGAATCAGGCCAAATGTCCTGTAATTCATCACTGTGCTTTTCTGGGACATTCATTGGCCTTACTAAGTTACCTATGAGGAAGAATGAGCTATTTGCCATGGATGACTGTGGATGATGGAGTCTAAATCACCATCGCCACTAGAGGGTACCTTGTGAACTTTTGTGCATGGGCTTGTCCTCTCCCAGTTCACTACAGCAAAGATAAAAGAATGCGCAGGCATGCTTCTCATTAAACCCTCATCTTCTGTTGCATCAAGCCTCTGGATACAGATCTGTCTCCGAAAAATCTCACAAAGACCCTGGCCGGATTACAGCACAATGTTTATCACACATGGGGACGTATTCTACAATTCTACGCAAGTTTAAATCAGATCCTTGAACAAGCCCTATGATCCCCATTACTGACAGACCTCCAGAGATGTATTGATAAGAGGGTAGAAGGCAAATCCTACTCCCCTCCATTCTTTTTGCTTTCAACCTCAGTGTGTCTTTGATTTAAATGCATTGAAGTAGACCTAATGCTTGACACCAAAAATAGCTTATCTACAAGCTCACAGCACGCAGAGCTTGTAGGCCTGCTGTTTTCTGTGCATAACACCCGCACATAACTATTTAAAAGTTATAAAGTATTTCAGATCTAAAGACCCCACCACTGAACCTGATGATTTTTATGGGGATATCATGTAAAAGTATGTATTTCTTGGGGGAAACTCAGTAGGTTGTTGAATGACGACTTCTCAGTCAACTGATCCCACAAGAACGTTCACAGTTTGTCACAACAGGCACACCATTAATGTCATTTGGACAAAGGTCTGTGTGCTAATGACTGCGTGTGATACATGTTTGTCTCAGTCCATCCTTTTCCTATCCAATACTCAGCGTTTCCACATCATCTGTTAGTTCCGGCATGAATTCAGGTCAGGACCTGAATTGTGGCAGTGTGTTTCCACAATGGCATTTTGCTAATCATCTCAGGCAGACATTGCCAGAAAAAAAAAGAAAAAGGAAAAGAAGGCGTGATGGCTTTCTCATTCAGCAGAAGAGGCTAGAGTGGAAAAAGCACCTGAATGCGATGGATAAAGTATCTCTTTTCCAGCTGCTTTGACAGCCTTCCGCTGATACCTCCCTTCGTGCAACAACATGGCCATTGGTTTGGCCGTGCATTAGGTGCATTACCAGCCACCCTATCCTCTCCCTTAATTATTAACAACATTCTCCGATCAGAGTTTATTGTTTATTGCCTTGCGGCCCTTGGCCACAAGCAGAGATGTTGACGATGGTGTCAAACGGATGGTCGCTCATCTGCAGATAGTGTCATATCCTCACCTGTTAGGGGTCCACCTGGATACGTAGACCAACTGTCAGTGCCGCTGGCGTTTCACCGTAAGTCATATTGCCTGTTCATTAGTTAGTTAGTAAGGCTTGGCATTTGTTGGTTTGTTTGCCATTTTTTGTTTTGTTTGTTCCTTGCTTATTTGCTTAATTTTATGTATTAATTTAATTACATACTACTATTTTGCTTCACGACTGCTTGAATATAACTGTTTTCTTTGCAGCCTGAAGAATATTTTTCATTTAATGGGAGTGGTAGTTTTTGTGAATCTCCTGAGAGAACCCATAGCAGCAAGAGGCTGGCTTGGCAGCATTTGTAACTATTTTCTGGTCACTGTTATAGTAGCTATTTACTGTTAGCCATGACTAAGCTAATGGCTTCCAATATTCTGTTATGGTTGGATGCTTCTGAAGAAAGTTTTAGAGTTTGGATTACTGTAAGAGCTGTGTGAGCAGTATGCTAGAATGGAGAAGATTGATTAATTGGTTCATGTTGTACTAAAAGATTTTGTCATTTGACACATCACTGAGTTGGCAACCGAGGCATTGTGCAGATTAGCTAGATCCTTGACAGCTGTTTTAAGTAACAACAAAAAAATGGATGGGTGCGTGTTGTATTTTGATGGTTAATACCATCAAAAATGTGCTTGTGCAAAACCACAAGCACACTCCCCCAAGGAGTAGGAAATTACATGACCAAGATTATGTGAAAGTGTAGGCGGACATGTATTTACATTTAAGTGTACTTTGTGTAATCTATACAAATGTATGCATTCCATGTTGAACATTTACATAAGGGGGGAAAGCTATTCTCATGATGAATTCCAGAGAAAAGACGGGAAAAAAATGACATAATGTCATGTAAATAGATGCTGTATGTTTTTTCCTCAAACAATTCCCAGTCACCTTTGTCATTCCCCACGGAGATAACAGATAACAGAATCCTGACTGTGTGTGTCTGTCAGTGGTACAGTAAAGAGCTGTTTGTGGGGAAACCGTTGCTCCTCATCTGTCCCGCCTTGGGGCTCTGTGGCCTCAGATAATAAGAGCGGGAGAGAGAGAGAGATTGTGGATCCCGGCTATCTATGTCTGCGTGGCAATTATGATGGGGTGCTGATGAGAACCAAATGCTGCTCGGCCACTGGATCTAATTAAATTCACAAGAGCCAACGTGCTGTGGCTTTGAGGACGTTGAACTGTTACAAGAAGGGTCACAGAGGAATTGCGCCCCACCGTCCTCCACCCTTTTCCCGTCGCCCCCCTCCCCCCTTCCCCCCCACATGCACGCACTGTTTATCTGTTTGCTTATTACACAACTTCTGGGAAGTTTATTCAATCCACCAGAGCGGTGTCACAGTGCATTGGGTGCTGCCAGACATCAAAGTGCCGCGTGACAGGAAACGGCAAGGACCACCTCATGGAGACAAAGCACAACACAACAGCCCTATCAGAGTGCACTTTGATGTTTAGGCTTAAAAAAAAAAAAAATATATATATATATATATATATATATATATATATATATATATATATATATATATATATATATATATATATATATATATATATATATATATATATAGTCCTTGGAGTGCTGAATTTGATATGCATTCTGCATGGACTCCATTAGCACATTGCAGGTTCATTAATGTGGAGAGGTTGGGGGGGGGGGGGGTACATGTGTAAATGTTTCCATATAATATTGCATCCGCCCTTGCAGCGGTGTGAAATGTTGTCAGCATACTCAAGGTTGCTCTCTTTCACCCTGTGCTGTGCTACACTATACATACTATACTTTTACACTGCTGTACTGTATATTCTCCAGCTGCCATTTGTTCTTCGTCCCCCCTTGGGACTTTTAACTACTTAATCCCTGTATACTTAGTTGACCAGCGTCCCCCCCATGAGTCTGTACTGGCCCGCAGTTTTTTGTTCGCTCAACACCAGGGGTTATTGTTTTGAGGCCAAGTAGCAATTAGCTAAGCTGAGAGAGAGAGAGAGAGAGAGAGAGAGAGAGAGAGAGAGAGAGAGAGAGAGAGAGAGAGAGAGAGAAAGAAACAGAGAGGCGAAACAGGGACTCACTATATGATATAATATAGTGTTGTTGTTTCCATGGAACTTGATGAGATGCTGCTGAGATCAAAGCTAGCTCACCGCATTGAGCTAATACTGGCTGACCGTTGAGATATCTGAGACTTGCTTGGAAGTATTCCACAGGCTGACTATGGTTGCCTCCTTCGCTACTTGTGATGCTGCGGCTTTCATGGCTTTCATGGCTTTCTTTGTTAGCACTACCAGTATCCGTATGGCGTAAATTGTTGTTGTTTTTTGTCAGCTTTTGTCCACACACATCTATTTGCCATTGACAATGAAAGGAGAAAATGGGTCATGTACTGTATGTGCCTCAAATATGACATACATTTGTGGCAACACAAACATTAAATGGACAATGGGGAGAAAATCTATAGACAAGCAAATCGGCTAACCAATCACATACTGGAAATTCAGTTGTTCATGATGTACCGGTATAATGATAAAAAAAAAACGCCCCTCACTTCACATGAGTGTGATTTATTTTATTTTTTACAGATCATTTTGCTGATAACATGTTGCATTCATATTAATGCATATTAGGGTGACATTTGTTGTATGACATATCATGATCTTGTTCCGGGTCCCTGAATACGAGTGCTGACATCTTTACTGTTGAGCTACTGTATAACGGCAAGGCGTTATAAAAGGAATGCATGCAATACCTCTTGTCAATCTGTTCTGGTAGAGTGTAGAGCAGGGAGACCACACCCAGCCACTTCAGTTGTACTAGTTATATTGTTGTTATTTATTTTAAATTTTTAGATTTTTTTAGCATGATTGCACCCAAAAAACTTGAACATAACTTTCATCTTCAGTAGATTTTCGTGGCTCAAACAAGTCCTCTGATTTTTATGCTGGATGTTATGTCACATTCTGTAAATCATCCGAAAATCCACTGAATGTTCAAAGGGTTTCCTAGTTGTAATTGAGATCGTAAAACCTAAAAGAAAGTAGTTCTCTACTGCAGGGATTTGGTTGATAATATATAACATGATGATGGATTGCAGCCTCAGTGGTTAAACGTCTCTTTCTCCCCGTGTTCTCTCTCTGCCAGCCATTTTGTGTGGATCAGCCGGTTGAGGAGACTGCTCTAATAGAGGAGGAGGTCCAGGAGGAGACTGCTCTAATAGAGGAGGAGGTGAAGGGGAAGCCGACAGTGTCGTGGCAGCCCAGCGGAGAGGACTATTACCGGGGCCTAACTGACACATGCGGGGACAGTCGCAGAGCTAGCACACAGATGGCCAGCTTAAAGGTGAGAACCAATTTGATCTGATTCAGTTGCTCTCCTTTTTCCAAAAAAAAAAAAAAAAAAAAAGAAAAAGAAAAAGAAAAAGTCTTCTTTGATCAAGTGTGTTGTAACCACAAAGGTATCGGCATTGTCACTCTTTTCACCCAATCAGCAACCAGAGGTAGATGATACTCCTCAGGCAAGACACCCTGCAGCCAGTCGTAGGTCATCTCACACGCCTGGCCAACAAGAGAAGGTCAAAAGTGACGTCATAGAACAGGTTCATATAGCGACATCCGGTGAGAGCTGTGCTTCTGATCACCGGGTTAACGCTGCTCAACGAAAGAACATGTGTTTAAAATAATATTGGAAACAATGTGATATGCAGGTGGGAAAAAGCACAAAACCCCCAAAATAACACAAACCACTTATGGTTTTCTTTGCAGTTCTTAAAGGTTTTACTCAGACCAAGGTCGTCGAGGCAGCAAAAGATGAAAGGAAGACGCTGCCAAATGCGTGTGGCCTTGGCGAAAACAGCCTGCTGAAGCCCATTACGACTTTAAAAGATTCGAAGATATCAGGAACCTTATCAGTACAAGCAGTAAGCGCAATACGTTCACACCTACCTTACATTGTCACTCTGTTATTCCTTTGAGCGCATAATCTCTGACATTGCAGTTCTTTAGTTGATGTTTCAGGATGTGGTTGGAGATGAAGTCCATTTCATCTTTAACAGGGTTTTACTGAACAACCACTAACCACAACCGAGGAAGTCTAGTCACCAAGTTTAGGTACCTAAGGCAAAGGCCAGTGTGGAATCACTCCCCAAATAAATACATAAATAAATAAATTAATACATAAATAAAATAATATTGATGCATAAAATGATAGCGATGCACATTTTTTAATCATGAACATATAATTTTGCTAAAACTATTTTTAGCCAAAAGTTGTGTTTGGTTTAATGTCTACCCCAACAGGGAAAAGCATGGAGCTGAGCTTTATGCCTATACCCTGTAGAGCAGTGATTTTCAACCAGTGGTCCGGTGACCACAAGTGGTCCTTGAGAGGGTTCCAGGTGGTCCCCAGCTAAGTTGGTTAACCGGATGTAAAGTTGGTTAACCAGATGTAACTCTTGAGAGCGTAAATATGAATGTGTTTACACGAGTTTAAATATTCGTCAAATCTACATAACTAGAAAATGTAAAAGAGAATGGGTTCTTTGGGGCTAAAATGTCCTCAAATGGTGGTCTGTGGCTAAAATGCAGTGGGCCTTACTGTCAAAAAGTTTGAAAATCACTGCTGTAGAGTATACTCTATGCAGTATGTTTTTACATGTGTACGCACAGCATGTGTTTGTGTGTGTTATATTGTTCATTATTCTTGAACAACTTGTTCTTGCCAATATTCTTCAACCAAGATTCTCGAGACCAAGAAAATGCTCGCCGTTGAACAGAAGCCGCTGCTGGACTCAAGTCAGTTGCCCGAAAAACAACCGCTGACGGAAAAGCCGTCCATGCCATCTTTAACACAGTCAGCCAGCTTTACGGGAGAAGCAGTAAGCACAACCAGGGGCAGATTGAGTGATTGAAATCCAAAATCAAATCAATTTGGATTTGATTAAATCTGCAAACCCCCTCATCATTTTAAGGGAAATAAATCTTAATAACAGATTTTAAATTTAGCTTTAAAAAAAACATCTTTGTTGAACAGAAGATGCTGCCGGATGCACGCAAGTTGACTGACAAAGACCTGTGTTGGAACACGAAGTTGAAGTCCATTTCATCTTTACAGTCAGGGGGATTTACTGGACAACCAGTAAGCACAACCAGGGGCAGATTGACATCACTTACTCCTAAATCAAATGGCATGTTTGATTTAATCTGAACCCCTGAGCATTTTTATGGACAATACTTCTTTCTGGGGAACTCCTCTCTTATTGTCTGTGTCTTATGCAAGGGAAAAAAACATCCAGGAATATGGGTGGATGCCATCTTTAAATGAGTCAGGGCTAACAGGAGTCTTTTCCATCCATAGGGAGAGAATCAGTGAGGAAGCCACTCAATATTCACTAAATCAAACTGTATTTATTAATTGTTTCACTCTTGGAAAATCTTTCTATCTGACTGAAACTTGCCCTCCTTGCTAATTTACGGTTGAATAGTTCACTGCTATTGTCTTTTAACTGGCCACTAGGTCATTTTACTGTCTTTGTTAATGATTGGAAGGTCACTTACAGTATGTTTTTTTAGCCCTGTTCGTGGTGGTGCTCTAAGCCAGGATGACAGTGTTGATTCCTCCATCCATCACTTTGGTCCCAAAGAATATATTGAAAAGATTACTGGCTGGATTGCCATCAACTTTGCTGTACACCTTCATGCTCCCCGGAAGATGAACCCTGTGGATGTTGGTAACCCCATGGCCTTTCCACCTGTGCCACCCTCAGGCCGAAATGGCAACTTTGCAAACAAGATACAGCATCTCAGAGTGATATGGGTAGATTGTCATCCATCTTGTCAGTCCACAACAAACTCTACTGCCTGCTAGTGTGGCCTTTGGAGTCTTAGCTTTGTTTGTGCTGGTGGAAGTAAAAATAGAAAAGTAAGACTGCACAGTTAGCCAACTGTTCTTTTATTTCTAATCTTTTGGTCTCCTTGGGTAGCTCTTCTTGTTTAACTTATCCTCTTTCAACTAAGGTCGCTGAGACCGAGAAAAACATCCCTGTTGAAGAGAAAATGCTGCCGGATGCACGCAACTTGACTGACAAAGACCTGTTTGCAAGCATGAAGTCCATTTCATCTTTAAAACAGTCAGGGGGCTTTACAGGACAACCAGTAAGCATAACCAGGGGCAGATATAGCGAATGAGTTGTGGGCTCCAGGCAGAGGCCGACATGGAGACCCCCTCACTCCCAAATCAAGCGGCATGCTTGATTAGATCTGGACCCCTGATAACAGCACAATAAGTCCAGCTATCACGTTGCTACCAGTACATGTCCAGTATGTGGTTTGCACTCATGTCCTCCTTTAACTAAGGTCACCGAGACAAAGAGAGACCTCCTCACCAATGAACAGAAGCCGATGGCAGCTGCAAAGGTTCTGCACGGAAGTACCCTCCTGAACAACATGGGGTGGATTCCATCTCTTAAAGACTCTGGGCTAACAGAAACCTTTAACATTCAAGGAGTAAGCACAACCTGGGGCAGATTGAGTGATTGAGTTTGGGGGTTCCCAACTGATATATGGAGCCACCCTTCCTCTCACTCCTAAATCAAACTGCATGTTTGATCTTAATCTGCAACCATGATCATTGTTATGGAACATTCTTCTCTCTGGCTTCAACTTGGCCTCTCTTTAAATGAACCACTTTGTCTGATAGATACTTTGGCCGTATGTTTGACTCATCTTACTGTATGTCATTGTCATGTAACTTGGGAGGGTGAAGCAGCGCTACTATTGTGACTGTACTACTGTACAGTAATAGCAACACTGCTTCTAATCACGCTAGTGAAGGAAAAAAAGAGAGTCCATTGTAGCCTGAGTTTTTTCATTTTCTTTCTTTTTCGTAAAAATGGTGCTTTAAAATGAAATGTCTTTAAAATGATTATAACACTTAAATGTATTTTAAGTCTATTATAATCTATTATAATACTTAAATTTGTCTTTAAAAAGGCCAATTAACTATTATTTAACTATCATTAAATAGGGGTCAACAATACTTTTTGTTACTATTCCGGTCGGGGCACATAAAAGGCCAGAATACTCTGTCTACCCTTTTCTCACACTATTACTGTGGCTGCTTGCTTTGAACACTTGCCATTTCCTGCTGCCTGCCATTAGCTGACATCCAGTGGTGTTCCACCACCCCGTGTGCTCCTGCAGAACAGGATGGTGGTGCTGCCCACGGAGGAGGCCAACCTGTCGGACATGGACTACCTGGTGCCCAGCCATGACGAGAGAGGCCGTCCCATCGCCGAGTGGAAGAGACAGGTGATGGTGAGGCAGCTGCAGACCAGGCTACTGGCTGAGCAAGACCAGAGGAGGAGGGTGAGTCAATCAACACTAGAAAACACATTCTCATTTGCAACACAAGTCTCATTCTTTGACATATTAAGTAATGACAAATTGTTAAACAATACGCAACTCCTCTCCATTCTCTCTCTCTCTCTCTCTCTCTCTCTCTCTCTCTCTCTCTCTCTCTCTCTCTCTCTCTCTCTCTCTCTCTCTGTGTGTGTTTATTTCTCTCTCAGTTTGAGCTCTGCTGTATAAAATAGACTCCTCATTTAGATAATTGGTCACTTCACATTCCTGTGGTTTGGTTTGTAACTATGACTACTGCTGTTGAGAACCCCTGAAGACATGTTGCATATTAATTATCCTGCTACTTGCCCCCTCTCCTAACAGGAGAATGGCGACAAGGAGGCCAAGGTCTCATGGAGGTACTCTCAGGCCCACAACGCTATCCTGGGGCCCTCCGGAGAGATGCTGACTGAGGACGACCTGATCTACTTGGAGAAGCAGATCCAGAGCGTCTCCTTGCAGAAGAACTCTGAGGGCTACGAGCTGGAGCTGGCCCGCCTGGCCGAGGAGCTGCGGCACATCCTGCCCGCTCCCATCGTCAACATATCGGTCAACACGCAGTTCAGGAACTTCACCAGTCAGGTCCCTCTGCCTGTGTGGTGTGGCCGCATCTCAGGCATCGTCAAGAGCATGTCCCTGCTCCTGACCAATCTCGTGGACCAGCCCTTCTGTAAGATGCCCAACACGGACCTGAACTACGTCTTCCAGATGCCAGAGAGACGGAACTGCACCAAGGAGAGGGAGAAGATAGAGACTGAGATCCAACAGTTTGGAGTGTCCGTCAGAAACCTCAAGAGCAATTTTGAGAATCAAAATTCGGAGGTTAAGGAGCAGGACACATTACTCAGCCCTGCCATTGACCGGCAGGGCACTGAGAAGCAGGATGCAGAGAAGCAGGACGCAGAGAAGCAGGACACTGAGAAGCTGATTGTAGGGAAGCAGGTAAAAACTACAAAGCCTGCCTCTGAGACGGACCGGAGCAGTGACTCTGGCATCGACGCAGACGAGCACGTCGGCGATACGACGGAACTTGACGTCAGAGAGACCACCAGCCTCAGGAAAGAGCGCATTGTGGTCTTGTTCCTGGGCCACTGGAAGAAGTCTGCCTATTCGATAACACTGAAGAGTAAAGACTCTACAGAGAGTAAGACGAGCAGCGGCGGGTCAGATGTGGTTGACAAGCCCGGGTTAAACCGTAGGAGCAGCGAGGAGAACAAGAAGATGATGATGAACAGTTCACTGGGACACTACTTCAAGCAGAGGAGTGCAGTCAACAAGATGTTAGGGAACTGGAAGACCATGATCTCCATTGTCCCTTCCAGACAGATTCGCAGGTACGGCTTGCATGTTAGCAGGGAAATATTATATTGTGATTTGTATGAAGATTAGTGGAACTTGTCGGTTTCACCTGAGATGAGATACTTATAAATCATGGTGAATGTGCTCTCATGACACTAATTCCTGTTTTGGGGAAAGACATTGTAGACTTCATGATGATCAGTATTGTGAATAATCGTAGAATCCTCACCCGCAAGCTGGTGATGGACAGTCATTTACTTGAGCAATGCCCATTTGTCTAGTATATTTAAGTATACGAACTAAAGCATGCACCCCGGGATGCACACTAAGACTAGACTAGTCATTGCTCAGACATATTGATCAATGGTCAGACTACGGCTTGAACGGCGCTGCTCCCGTGCTTGCGGTTTTGGTTACCGGTAGTTTGGGTTAGAGAATGGGTGTCAGGCATGTACCCCAGTGCTACATTTTAAAATCAAATATTGCAAACGCAGTGAGCCACTTATTATGTAAGCCAGGCAGAAATGTCTATGAGTGAGTGAGTGAGTGAGTGAGTGAGTGAGTGAGTGAGTGAGTGAGTGAGTGAGTGAGTGAGTGAGTGAGTGAGTGAGTGATTGATTGATTGATTGATTCACACATGTGCGTCTCATACTGTATTCACTAGCCTAGTTTCAGTGAGTAACACAGATTTCAGTGAGTAGCACAGATGTAAATCCTGAAAGGGAAAATCATATATATATATATATTTTTTTAAAGTCACTTAACATAGTTTTGTTACACCATCACTAAACACACAAATATTTTTACCCAGTGTCAAATATTACATAAAAGTAGTTATCCCCAAAATATATTGAAGTACAGCAATACATGGCAACTTGAGGTACTCATATTCTTTAATAATTTACCATGACTTTTCATTTAAAAAAAATAAGCAAAAAACATAAAAAAGAGGAATTAAGTTGGGAACTTGTTCCAAACATTCCAAAACATGTGCGGTTGGTCCAGTGAAAAAAGGAAAAAAAGGGTTTTTTTTGGGGTCTATAGGATTTTTTTTCTCTACCACACTATCACTAGCCTGGCCCAACCTGAAATGAATTCGGCCTAGGAGGGGCGGGGTGCCGTCCGAATTTGGACGGCAGATGAGCTGATCTGATTTGGTCTCACCAACGTGTTGTCATTCCTGGCCCTTCCCCCGCCCCTCCACTGCTGTGCTACGTCACATCATTTGGTGCGACGGCCACCCCGAAAGGTTGACTCCCACTTCTAGGCCAACATGGCTAACAAATTAGCTCTCCATTTCCGCACAATGCAGACGAAAATGAAAGCCTGCGTGTCGGCTACACTATCACTAAACACGGTGGAAATTCACCTAAACAAAAAGACATGGAAAAAAACAGGCATGTGCACAAGGAAATAAATATAGCTTCTACGATAAGAAAATCACGCATGTTCAGTGTTCTAGGGTTGAATAATGAATTATAAAATAAAACCTACTCCAGTACTATAACCAAACTAAGTAACTGAGGACGTCTTGTAAAGGTATACTTTGACTCAAGTTCTAATGTTGTGTACTTTGTCCACCACTCTCTGCAGGCTTCACAAACAGCAGGCCCTGTACTCCCCAGAGCAGTTCCTGCCTCGCGTGGATGGGGTGCTTGTGGACTACGACAGCCTCACCCTTGACCTCTTCATGTTGGGCTACTTTCACATCCTGGAGCAGGATCTGCCTGCAGATGAGCGCAAAGTGAGACACCTGCTGTGTTTCGAGGTGTTTGACCACCTGGGCGGCTTCCCCTGGGAGACGGTCAGGGAGTTCCACAAGGCTGTGATTCAGGACATTGAGGCCGGGAACCGTGAGTGGAAGGATGGTTTTGAGGACATTAAGCTCAAGTTTTTTGGGAACACACCGAATCCGTCTGAAGTCATTCCAGAAGTTAAGAAACACTCCCTCCCAGAAGTCCGACAGCTGCCCAAAGTCATTGTTCAGAGCCCTACCCCTGATGAGTTGCTACAAAGTGGAACTGACATTTCTAGTTTCAGCAATGATGAAATCTGTAAATACATTGACCGTAGCTTTGCTTTCTGGAAAGAGAAAGAGGCAGAGATTTTTGACTTTGAGTAATTACTTTTTGATATTTTTTTGTATAATTTGTAGTTCATTTACAGCTATCAAAAAGGCCAGAGTGCTATGACTATTGATGTGTTTTGACTTGAGATTGAGTTTGTTTTTGAGATAAGGTTCTTTTTTGTTACGCTCAAAAAGCATTATTTATAAAACCGTTACAAAATAAATCTTCAAATTACAGTACCTGTGTGATGTTATCTATTTTAATTATCCCACTCTGCAACTATTCAACAAAAAATCTCATGACCCTTTCTGCTTCTCCATATAGAGATGCGCAGTGACGTCACCGCCCCGGTTCCGGAAGTCTTTTCCTCATTCATTTTTCTCATAGACTTTTCGAAAATGGTTAATAAAAACACGATTGCGCCGCGGCCAAAGCCAACTCGGGTCGTGACAAATCATGACAACAAACACAATATCGTCATATAATATATAATTAGGAAGAAGTAGAAAATGGCATGATACAAGACTTTTTGTTTCGTTTTTCATCTTAGAAATTATTTTATTGTCCCAAAAGTTTGTGTGTGTCATCATGATTCGTCACGACTCGAGTTGGCTTCGTCCGCGGCGTAATCGTCTTGATATACTGTAAATTATTTTCGAAAAGTCTATGAGAAAAATGAATGGGGAAAAGACTTCCGGAACCGGGGCGGTGACGTCACTGCGCATCTCTATTGTGTGTGTGTGTGTGTGTGTGTGTGTGTGTGTGTGTGTGTGTGTGTGTGTGTGTGTGTGTGTGTGTGTGTGCACATGTGTGTGTGTGTGTGTGTATTCCAGCACATAATGGACCAACCCAGAATGCAAAGTTTTGTGCGTTAGTGTGCATTCAGCAAGGATTATGCTGAGCTGATTGGCTGAGCACAGAATGTGATGTATAATGAATAAGAGCACACCTTGCTTTACACAAGTGTAATTTCTACTTTTTATGTAGGCTACATACATACTATATATTAAGCATTCAACAACAAACTAGAGCCCTTTCAACACACTTGACAGTTGTGTTTTAACATTCACATTACCTTGGCAAATGTGTCAAACAAAGCTTGGGGAGCTTCTATTGTACTTATGACTAATGTTTGGGGTCTACAGGCAATTAATACGCTCAAGTTACCCGAGAATGAGAAGGAGTCCATCAGTCCATGACACAAGTGTTTGTCTGAGTTAAGCTTGATTACCTGCAGCCCAAGCAAATAAAGTAGCAATCAAACAGCTTAAGTGAAGCAATTATAGCATGTAGTATCAGATGTTCTTCAACAAGTGCATCCAGAGGCAGTGAGAAAGGATCTGGGAAAGTATCTGGGAGAAAGTGAGTCAGGCGATGTGACTGTAAAACAACAAATGCAACAAATATAAAATGCAGAAAATATAATTTTAACCACCACAACAGCACACGATCAGAGACAAAGACACAATACAAAACATTGTCTCTCTCGACTACATTTGTGGTACTGTAGTGTATCCGACAATTAGGCAATAGGCATGCATAGTGTTACAAACCGGTCCGTGTACTTTTCGGCCATTCAGGATTCTGTTTTATACTTGTTAAATTTAAAATCAGAATACACTCCAAAACGGCCCGTTTCGGTATTCTGTTTTGAAAACAAAATTTAGAGTTGTGAATTGTAAGAGCAACATACGACCCGTTTCCAGGTTCTAATTGTTGTGGTTCGAATCAGAAACACAATTTAAACTCACTGCTCCTCTGGGCGAGGTGGCGAAGCAGATCCTGAAATCTGTTTTGTGTCCGCTGCTCCCCCCCCCCCCCCCCCCCCCCCCCCCCCCCCCCCCCCTCCCTCCCTCCGTGCTGAGGGCGGAGGCGTGGCACGGAGCTCTTGATTGACAGCTCGGTTACTGCTGCAGTTACTACAAGGAGACACACGCGGCGCTGTTGGTACTAGCAGTTGATATTATAAATTATTATGAGTAGACAATATTATACATTTATCCTACCGTAATTTCAAATAAATTACCCCACTTTTTGGTTGCATATTAACACAGGGCTGTTGTTACATTCATGTCAACTCTTAAGTAATTAAAAAAATTAATAGAGACAGACAGACGGACAGACAAAACAGACAGACAATGAATATAAACTTTCTAATTAATTAACATGCTAAAGTAAGTCTACTTTGTATTCAACATATAGGGTAAGTGTCCCACCATCATCATGTGTGTCATTGTTATGCAACCCGCTATGTTTATAGTGTATTCGTTATTCAATTAAGTGTTTATGAGATGCGCCACTTGGGCCGCCAAGGTGCCAACCGAACTAGGCATTGAAGTAAATGAATAGGAGTAAATGCCTCACCGGGGCTCATCATCAGATTGTTTTCAACATTCTAGCCAACTTTGTGGAAGATGGTAGGCTATAGATAGTGTCTATAAAATCAAGTGTGTGTGTGTGTGTGTGTGTGTGTGTGTGTGTGTGTGTGTGTGTGTGTGTGTGTGTGTGTGTGTGTGTGTGTGTGTGTGTGTGTGTGTGTGTGTGTGTGTGTGTGTGTAAGCGCGCGCAACAGCCTATGATGTGTGATCTAATACCTACCTAGTGAATGAATACCGGAACCTACATTTGAATTAAATATTAAATACATCATCATTGAATTTGAATGAGTTTGGACGTGCACATCCGCAACAACCAGGGGACCCTTTAGGCCTACTGTCTGTCACTGTGGTCCATCCGTGACACCATGATCACGCCCTCGCTGCAGTGTGCGCTGTATAGGCTACCAGTAGGTAGAAATAATAGCTCTGTGGCTGGTTATGACCCGTTAAGATTCAATCAAAATGCCGCTAACGCCAATGTATTTGTAATGACAGCAGCAGTCATAAATATAATCTAAATGATAAAGGATAAATGTATACAGACTACATTACTTCAATGATTAGTTTGGCACCTTGTTTGGCACCATGTCGGCCCAAAACACTTAATTGAACAAATAAACAGGCCTACCTGTAACATAACGCGTTGCATAATAATGATTAATGACACAGATGACGAGGTCCCGGGTAGGCCTCTTTAAAATGTCTATCTGTCTGTATTACTTTATTAATTAAGAGTTGACACAGAGGAGGATGCATCAATCATCAATGTCTAATCAGAATGTAATAACAGCACTGTATTAATATGCATTAAATGCAGACTAATTTATTCAATTTATTAACGGCAGTGCTAAATGGTATAAATAAAATCTAAATATAAAGGATAAATGTATAATAACTACTCTAATTCAATAATTCATAATATCATCTGCCAGTACCAACAGCGCCGCGTGTGTCTCCTTGTAGTAACTGCAGCAGTAACCGAGCTGTCAATCAAGAGCTCCGTGCCACGCCTCCGCCCTCAGCACGGAGGAGGGAGGGGGGGGAGCAGCGGACACAAAACAGATTTCAGGTTTTGCTCGCCACCTCGCCAGAGCAGCAGCGTTTTTAAATTTTGTCATTCTGATTCGAACCACAACAATTAGAACCTGGAAACGGGTCGTATGTTGCTCTTACAATTCACAACTCTACATTTTGTTTTCAAAACAGAATACCGAAACGGGCCGTTTTGGAGTGTATTCTGATTTTAAATTTAACAAGTATAAAACAGAATCCTGAATGGCCGAAACCAAGATATAGTGGAAAAAAAACACCTCAAAGGCTCATAAGTGCTATTTCCACAAATTTGTTGTTCTTTTCTTTTTTTAAGCATATATATTATTATTTGTAAAATATTACGTTTAATATAAAATTAAACGGAATAGCTAAGGAAATGTAAAAAGGGGACATTTATTCTTACTCATGACCCATAAAAATGGGTGGAGGAACTAAAAATGGGTCTTCCTGACCCTTTGTTTGGGGATCAGTGTCTAGCTTCCCAAGAACACATAATGCATGTACTGTATGTTCCTTTAACAGCAGGTGTGGAACCCCCATGCTTGCATTACTAGTGTGTCTCTGGAGGTCCTAAAAATAGCTTGGTGAGGACAAGCAGTCTGTCCCAACGAGTTGACAAAAACCTTCTGCCATACTGCTGGCTCCATGTTGATCTCACCAGCGACTCAGCCACACGCATTTCCCCGGAAATATGAACACTTATTGCCATCTTTTGCCTGTTTGGTGAGTCTGTCATTCCTTTCTTTAATTTCACAGCATTTTGAAGACAGCTAATGTAATTTATTGTAGGCTTTGGGGGATATAAGACATATGACATCATGACACACTGAAAGCCAAAGCTAAACTGATCCCACTGTGGATAAGTAAACAAACTAGTGTGGTCGTCATGATAACATGATACCACACTTTAAACAAGTTAAACTTGTGGCTTTTCTTCTAGAGTGAATTAAGGACTATATTGGGTCAGCGAAGTAAAATGAAATGCTCTCAGAAGTTCTGTACGGTACATGCCGTAATGTAATGAACTGATGTGTTGTTTTCTCATGGGTTCTGTATTTTACCTACAGCCTTTATCACTGAGCTGTGTGTTTCTGTTTTAATATAGATTGCAAGAAAACATTTAAGTTTGACTTGCCTTTATGTTAAGTATTAACAAACTTGCATCTTCTTTTATGTACTTGAATGTGTCTAACAACTGAGTGAATGATTATTATTTTTATTTTATTTTTAATGTTTTTTTGTCAAATATGACTAGAACAGAAACTGTACAAATTGTTCTAAATCCAGCATTATCATTGCACCAAAGACATGTTTCATATTTTATTTCAGCTCTGACAACTAATTTGTGTCCTCTTGTAGGTAAACACTGGTCTCAGTTACTGACAGTTCCTATCCGTTAGCTGCCACAGGATCGCATACGTAAAGCTCTGAACTATAAGTGACTTAGTCTACAGTATGGTTCGCAATGTGGACGACCTGGACTTTTGCCTGTCCACGCATTCTCAGAGCATCTTGGAGGGACTGCGATCGCTCTGCTCTCAGCCCAAGCTGGTGGACGTGACCCTGTGCGCTGGGGGCAGAGACTTCCCCTGCCACCGGGGCGTGCTGGCCCTGTGCAGCATGTACTTCCGCACCATGTTCTCCGGGGACTTCGTGGAGAGCATCGCCGCCCGCGTGGAGCTGCAGGATGTGGACCCGGACATCCTCGGCTCCCTGTTGGACTTCGCCTACACCGGCAAGCTGACCATCAACCAGGGCAACGTAGAGGGACTGACCTGCACCTCCAGCCAGCTGCAGTTCCAGACGGTGCGGACCGCGTGCAGCCGCTATCTGCAGCACCAGATGGACGCCACCAACTGCCTGGGCATCCTGGAGTTCGGGGAGCTCCACGGCTGCCCTGAGGTGGTGGCCAAGGCGCTGGCCTTCCTCCTGGAGAACTTTGAGGCGGTGCAGCAGGGCGAGGAGTTCCTGCTTCTGGGAAAGGACAGGCTGGTGGCCTGCCTGTCCAACGAGGGGCTCAAGACGCGCTCGGAGTCCACGCGGGTGGAGGCCGCCCTGGCCTGGGCCAGGTATGACCAGGAGGCCCGCCTCTGCCACCTCCCCGAGCTGCTGTCTCTGGCCCGCCTCGCCTTCCTCAAGCCCGACTACCTCAACACCCTGCTGAAGGACAGTCTGATCCAGGCCTCCCCGAGCTGCAAGGAGGCTGTCGGGAGAATTCACAGTGAGGTCTGTGTGCTCACTTCCATAGTTTCCATAGTTCCATAGTTCCTATTTTCTTTCATCATTGTGTACCCTCTGTGAGTAACCTTTCATCGCCTGTGGCGTGAAAGCGACACACACCCACACCATTTTCGATTACAGGACTTATATTAGGCAAGTAAACATCAATAATGACACCAGTTCTTGTTTTATATGATGAAATGATGTTGGTTTAGTGGTGTGACAATTGTAGTACATAGTGTTTCAAATCTTTTTAATTATAAGCACTTGAATTTGAAATATAAATTTGAAATTTGGGTTATTTTGCATGCCATCATGTTTGTTGGAGCAGTCAGGGCATTTAGGGCCTCCCATGCCCATGCTTAGATCCGGCCCTGATGCCTTGGTCCGTTCTCTCCCCAGAAGATAGATTCGGTGCCAGGGTATAATGACAGAACAGCTCAGAGTCCACAGCCCAACCTGCAGGAGGTGCTGTTTGTGATGGGCGGTCGCTCTCTGGACGACGATGATGACGACGACGAGGAGGAAGACAGAGACCCCAGACTCCTGCCCAGGAACTGTGCCTACTACAACACAAAGAACCGTATTACGCCTCTCTCTCTCTCTCTCTTACACTAGGGCTAGGCAATGTGAATGAGTGAATTTCACATTATGGCCTTGGAATTGCTCAGTAGAAAATCAAGAGAATGTGGAAATAAAGACACACCAAGAATGCAAGACCTTTACATGGAAGCACATCGATTAAAATGAACAGAGATAATGATTTGTGTTGACTATAGTCTATAGAGAAATTAGAATATATATTTTTTACATTATTCTCACATAGCCAGGGAGGCTGGAAATCATCCCTATACTTACTTTTATGTAGAATAGTGCTCTTAAGAGTATAGATGTCCAGTGGAGGAGATATTGTGGATGTGGACCATGTCCATGTAATCCTGAAGCCTAAATCCATGTCAGATTTTGGTGAGTTGTCAGTTAAAAAGTGGTTTTATCAGCAGCAATACATGCATGCAAACCATTCTTTGCTCATGGGCCGTTGGTAAGTGAAGAATGGATCAGCTTTTTCTATTTCGTCAATCCGCACCCTTATTAAGACCAGGTCAGGGAATTCAACCTTACAGACTTTTTATGTACTGTACATGACGTGGGCCTATAATTTAACTTGTCATTTGACCGAACTTTGAAAACTGAAATGTATTTATTTTACTGTGTTGCCTGTTTCACATCACTTCTCAGCTTCTCTCTTTCTCTGGCTCTCCACAGAACAGTGGCATCTGCTCCCTAATTTCCCAAACCCGAACAAGTGGGGATACTCCATGGTCTCGCTAAACAATGATGTCTATGTCACAGGTTGGTTGAGTGCATGTAGCCCTTCAAAACACATAAACGTTATGTGGAATTGTTGGCAAACGTAGGTGGGGCAGGGGATCATAGAGAAAATGGTTTTGAGGAGACTAGCTCCTCTTGTGCAGAATGTAATGTATCCACAGACTGGTGACAGGGTGCCATTGTCCGTCTTGACAGGCGGCTCACGAGGTTCAAATACCAACACCTGGTCGACCACAGAGACCTGGAAGTACATTACTGGTGAGGGGAGGTGGGTTACTGTGGCTCCCATGCTTCGACCTCGAACTAACCACACCTCGGCCACACTGAACGGAGAGATTTACGTCATTGGAGGTAAGAAAATAAATACAGAGAACAGCATGATGCCTTAAAGCTGCAGTGTAAATGGAAAGCTGTCATGAAACTCCATGCATGCATCTCTGCCCTTTCATGACCCGATAGCAAAATGTTGTATAAAGTACCCAATAGGTTTAAAGTACAGTAGTTGTATATTATATACTGTATATTATACAGTATTTTCATGATATATAATCACATGCTGGAGATCCCTGGAGCCCACTTTGAGAACCGTAGTTCTTTAGTAAAAGCAGCACATTTTGGCCCCTCTGAATTTTTTCACTGGGAATCACTGGGACCCCCCTGTGCAGCCATGCGGTATAAATACAAGTAAAGCTGTATTAATCTGAGCTTTTAGAGGGCCCACCTGGCTTTAGGCCCTAAAACTGTCTAACCCCCCTTCCCCCCCTTTGACACCTGTGATAATAAGTGATAGGGTATTGTAATTGCTCCTGTCTGTTTGTTTATGTTTGTATGTACAGATTCTCATGAAAGTTGGTGGGAATGATCAGTAAAAAAAGGGTTAGGAATGGTAAATATCAAGAGTGGATGGGGACTCAGTTTTACTGTTGATAAGTTAAGGTTATGATTGAGTTACTTGGGGCAGGATAATGCACCATGCAACTTCCAGATGCACTGTTTCTGTCTTATGCATTTTAACGCCAAATGTACTCATACCATGTTTTTATCCCTCCCAATAGGTACAACACTGAACTATGTCGATGTTGAACACTATGACCCTTACAGTGACACCTGGGACCACACATGCCCCGCCTTGAGATATGTGACTAACTTCACTGCCACAGCGTGCCACGGGAAGCTCTATGTGATTGGCTCATGCGCAGTGAAGTACAACGCTTTAACCATGCAGTGCTACAATCCTGTTATAGGTACGGATCATCAAATGTTGCATTTTTATTGCTGCCCAGCATTGTGTGAATTCTAACATTAGTTGATGATTTGTTCACCAGAGTTTCGTAGAGATGACCCGATTGGCTGAGCAAAGTACATTGAAGATAAAAGTGAGGACAGAATAGTGAGGATGCCAAAAGTGATTGGCCAGAATGATTTTTAGGATGATTTATTTTTCCCCAAACATTTTAAACATTTGGAAGCTCTTATCCAGAGCAACTTCATATCAATACGTGGAGACTATAGGCAGGATATAGGATACCAGCATCAAACTAATGTAATTTGATGCAAAAGGTTTTTTTGTCATTCAGTACTCAGTAAGCATTCCTGTAACGTCTGTGTATGTTGATGACATCACCTGCATACTCTCTATTGAGCACAATGTGTCAGGAAGCGATTCAGACAGTGTGGAAATGATTGTATGTGATTGCTGTGATTGTATCATCTTCATTTGTGTTTCTTGTTAGAATAAGTGGATAAGTATTCCAGTTGTAATCATTGCAGGCATAGAAAACACAAAATGTGAATTGAAGGATGCAGTACAGGATAAAAAGTGAAATTGGAAGTACTGAAACTAAAACATATCTTGATTGGATTATGTTGTTAGTATTTGCTCACTATAGGAGCTAGACTGCAAGTAAACTTGTCTTATTCTTTGTTATTCTTTGGAATATGTTGTCTGTGTTGTTTATGTTTTCGTTTTTATCTTACAGATAATTGGTCTATTATCTGTTCACCCTTCATTCCTAAGTACTTATCCTCTCCTCGGACGGTTGCCATGAACGGGATCATTTACCTGGTCGCTGACAACACTAAGAAAGTGTATACTTATGACCCTGAAGCTAACATTTGGCAGAAGGTGAGCGTCACATCCTTTTTGAAATTACCCAATGTGCTTGAAGATTGTTGATAAAAACCATGGCATGAAATAATTCAAAACAAATACAAAAATAATTTGGGGGTGTCCATGGCATGTACGTATGTGGCAGGACCACTGCCACATACGTCGTACATCCAAGGTCTAACCCCGGGAGACTTGGTTCCCATTTCACTCGACTGAACTTCTGACTTCAAACGATATCATTGTATGTCCCACTATGTTGCTATGTTGCTTGTGTCCAGATTCAGTTTCTTCACATGCTCCATGAGAACGGAGGCCTGGTGGTGGTGGATGGTCAGCTGCTGGTCACAGGAGGACACTGGAAGGGCATGGAGGGGGACTATGGGGTGGAGGTGGAACTCTACAACCGCACCACCAACACTTGGAAGGTGGAGGGCTTCCTGCCAAGACTCTGGTTCTACAGCGGGGCCTGCAGCGTTTACCTAGACCCGTCCATGTGGCCCGAGCCCTTCCCTGAAGATTCCACCTAAATAATTACAATCAAATCTTTTAAAGGAGCACTTCACCTATCTTCAACCTAATCTTCACATACTTTATTTCTCAATTTCCCTTCCCTACATAGATAGTATGAAATCAGCCACTTGCAGTGCAGCATAAAAGATCTGAACATCCAAAAAGACATACGGTATTCACATAATTTAGCCAAGAGAATTTAAAAACCCTATCTAGTCACTATAGGACCACTGTGGACATCTGTCTTGCTGCCATATAATGAACCTCTTTGCTGATTATAAGCAATATTACGTGTTTATATTGCTTGAAACGGCCACTGATGAAGCACATTAACAGTTTATTGTTTATTGCTTTTGCCATAAATGCATACACATGTGTATGTGTTTATCTCTATTGACATATAGTTGAAACAACAATCTTGTTTGGCATGTCTCACAATTTTAAAAAAGGTTAAAGGGAAGAGTAAAATAGTGCCTAGTGCTCCATTCATTTTGGTCACCTCATTAAGTGGCACATGTAAACTCTCATAAAAGGGAGTCCAAACCTCTTTTTTTTTTTTAAACAGAAACTTTAGTGTGTATTTCATTTAAACAAATCAATCTATTTAGTCCATCTGGTAAAGTCGGCTTTCTGGTAAAGCTGGGTATTGAGTGCAAGTCTCCTTGCAAGCAAAGAGTAAATGCTGTGATTACATGTGTTTTGCCTTGTATAGAACTGGTCCCTGCACAAATGTGGTTGGAACTTTGGAGTGATGACTTTTTGGTGATTTTTTAAATAGTAAGCATTAAATATAATGAGGAACATTTTCAAACCATCCAGGCATCCTGGATGCATGGTTGGAGGACTGAGTGGAATGAGTGAAGATTATATTGATAAAAGGGAAAATGTATCTTAACTCTGAGAGTGTACAAATGGACCACTACGGGTTCATTTGGTCACATTTGCTACACTGAGGTTGTTAGTGTGTACACTGTATCAAGCTCAGGGTCACAGTGTGTACAGACATCTCTCTGTCACCTGCACATGGAATGTTGTCATAGGATTATAGGGATGACCCTTACCTAGAATAGCATGCTATTTGAACCTCAGGTATTCCCATGTTTTCATAGGGCCCTTTTTGGCTGCACATACTGTTTACTTGTAATATATGATGATGTTGTGATGTAGCCTACCTCTGTGAGTGTTATTGCTTGTGTTGTGTATCATTAAATATTTGTAGAGAACCATTTTACTGTTGATTTTCTTCTGTATGCATTAACCCTCCACCCAACCCAGCACAATCCATACATTATTGATTGGTTTTAATCAGAAGTATGTACACTTTGTTTTTGTAAACAAGTGTAATGCTTTATGGTGTTGATCGACCCACAATTAACAGTTTTTGTTTGGATTGGTGCTTGAAATGTACTGTAATCCTGCAAACTGTTATTTAGTTTAATCAACAAACCAACCAACCAACCAATCAATCAAAATAGGCTATACTATGGTATACATTAGCTCTGGTCCAGAGCTCCACTGCTTCTGAGTCTGACAGCTCTTGGCGTCGTGTCACAACGTGGACGAGAGGTGAGTGAGATTCATGGATTGTTAGTTTGTTTGCATGGAATGTGCTTATATAATGACACCTACTGGCCAGTGGCCATCATATACTTTTTGCCTGTGATCCAAAAGTGAGAATAGATCTTTTCACTGCACCCAAATTATAGTGTGGTAATTTTCACTTCATCCTAATTAATGGATTTCCTTAAATCGTCCTTTCTGTTAATTCATGGTCCATGGTCCTTTCTGTTAAGACATGGTTCATAGAATGATATTGACCCTAGTTAAAAAAATCCTATATGACTCCCCTATAAAACTTTGGAACAAATCCTATTTGCTATCCAGCAGGAATCCAATAAGCTTGCTTGCTTTCTTTCTTTCTTTCTTTCTTTCTTTCTTTCTTTCTTTCTTTTTCTTTCTTTCTTTCTTTCTTTCTTTCTTTCTTTCTTGTTTACATTTGACACGTGCTGTGTAGGAGTCACCATGGAAACCACTTTTGTCACGTGCTGTATAGACGTGTCACTATGGGAACCAGTGACATCATTGGGAAGGGTGTGGCCTCGTCAACGTCGGCTGCTTTCTTAACCATGTTGGGCTTCTGTTGCAACGGCGACGGACCACGCCCACATGCCCTCGTCTTGTCCACGGCCTAGCTTGGAATCTTAAAGTCCCTACTAAGTAGGCCCTACGGTTCGGGGAAGGCACAACACAATGATTTGTTTAGGTTGGAGTCCTCCGATTTTAATTCACCCAAAAAGGTAGTTCCCATACCGGGAGTCGAACCCGGGCCGCCTGGGTGAAAACCAGGAATCCTAACCGCTAGACCATATGGGACTGAAAGTGTAATAGGCCATGTCTTGTATTCTTCCAGAGACACAAATGTAAACCTTAAAGCTGAGCTGAGCATAATGTGTGCGTATGTCAGTGCTAAATGATAACTATACGACAGTGGAATATAGCTAGTTAGAGTTAGTTAATTATATACACCATGCTTGTCTGTTGAGAAGTCATAACGGCGTTGTGTGCTTTGTCCTTCGATCATTAACCAGCTCGTGTCCATAAGGTTCACTGTAGCGTCTGCCCTGCTATGGAAACGACCAAGCCAGCATTCTATTTCTATGACAACGGCCCGGAAGCGTCTTGTTTCCTCGACGACCTCGGCTGGGATTTGAGCTAAAACTTGATTGGAAATCACGACTCTACTCTCTGGCTGGTTGTTAGCAAAAGTTTTGTTGTAGCAACTCCCGTGTTCATTTGATGTACAACTACAAGAGAAACACTTTGTTGACAAACGCCTGCAAGTACTTGCCTTATTCCGTGGTTCATTCTCATGCTGTGAGACAACCGTTTTGTTGAAGGAGCATTAGCATATATCCACTTCGGGGAATTCACCACAAATGCTATTGCGAATATAGTGATGATAATATTTTCAACATGAGTTCCCATGAGGACAGAGCTAGCACGACATCATCACCTGGGCTGGAGGCTGTGATACAGGTTGGTGTGAATTCGTTGCTCGCTCAGTCTGCATTATTAAGCATCCTCCTATATGCTAGTATTTTTCAGATCTTTACCCAGGACCACCATCCCGACTAAGAGCAACCTAGGGACCACCACTATTGTGTAGTAAAATTTGGTTTTATTTTACACTTTCAAGAGTTAAATATCTATAAAGATCAACTCTCCATCATTTTGCTGGGGACCACCTGGAACTCTCTCTCAAGGACCACTTGTGGTCCCCGGAACACTGTTTAACTCCACTGCATTAATAATTCAAATTACTCTGAAAATGTTTAACTTTACACTTGATATGAAAGCAAAACCCTATAGGCTAGTACCCATTTATTGAATGACACTCAGTGACTGTGGGGCGTGGGATGATGTTGTAGAAGCTGGAGGAGTCTTTGCTCAGCCCTGAGGGCAGCCCAGAAGAGAAGCATCTGACACTACGAGGTGATGTACTGGACCCCACTGCTTCGCCCACGCCTGTCACCACCTGCATCCGGCAAATCATCACCCGGAACCTGGCTGAGCAGCCTTCAGGTGGGCACAAGAACCACAGGGTTCACACAGCTGCAGGCCAGGAGGAAACACCAATTTGGAGTAATTTGGAATATAACTCAAATTGTGTTCAGATGCATGGCCCACAACCAAATACACATCAATTTGCTGGTCCTTCACTTGAAAATATTGGCGAATATCTGCTTGAGAACACAGCTGAGAGAAGCATTTTCTATCATTTCACAGAGTAGAATAGTAATAATACTGTATTTCAGAATAAAGTTGACCGTGACAATCTAGATACTGTCCCTCTACACCAGGTGAGAGTCCTATGGCCAGTGTAATGGAGGAGAACCAGTCCCTCAGGGAGCAGCTGAGTCAGAGTCAAAGAGAACGGGAGCATCTGCTGGCCAAGCAGACCACTCTCACAGACAAGGTAAGGACCCCTACGACCAGCCTCACAATCTGTTGTATAGCTCAATGGTTCTCAAGGTGGGGTCCGGGGATCCTTGTGGGGTGACAAAATGGACCTTAAAATATAAATCTCTGAGGTGCAAATGTAAGAACTGAACCACATGGACCATCACGGGTCCATTTGAGTTCCCTGGCCTAACAATGGATACCAAACTGGTGGTCCTTGAAAAGAAAAACAGAACAAAACATTTATCTATAGACTAATGATGCCTCAAAAGTGGTCACAGATAACCTGGCTGGCCTTGGATCTCAACAAAATGTTCCATATTATAACCAGTTTGTGAAACTTAAACAATAATTAATACAGTAGCTGATCTACAAAATGTTCCATATTACACAGATTACACATTGTGAGGCAGCCGTAGTTGAATGAGACGCCACCTCGGAAACAGAATGTGGGGACCTTTGGTTAACACCCCTGGTTTCAGTGTACTCCATTTGTCCCTAAACAAGACGCTCAACCTCTGGGTCTCCCTGGGTGCTTCATCAACAGTTAGATTGGGCGAAATTCTCGAGCAGACGATCGGGTGGTGTAGTGTTGAAGTAGCCTACCTGCCCACCACTGTGGAGTCTGTAGGTTTGAATCCACCACTGTGTCAAGTGACAAGCATCTGTCCAGACACAACTGGCCTGTGTTCGGTGGATCGAATTAAGGCAAGGAGGGGGAGATTACTGAGGGGGAGATCCCTGCACATACACGACACAGGGAGAGTTTAGTGGGAGACTGGGAGTAGTACAGGGCTTGACACTAACACTTGCCCGCTTGCCCGGGGCAAGTAAAAAAAATGGCCAGGCAAGTGAAGACTGCTACCTAGTTGCCCAATCGGGCAAGCATGTTAGTCCGTGGGACGCCAGGAAAAATACCGCCATCAAAAGGGACAAGACATATGTGGTATCATTACGTTCGTCTGACATCCAGGAATGCAAAAATGTGTGATAGCAGTTTCAGAAGAGTAGCTGAATACAGTTTTTTGGCATTTATATCTGATAAAATGTTGTAATAACTTCATAACTTGAAATGCATTGATTTTACGCCCCATAAATGTATTGAACGTTAATATAAAGTTGAGCATTACGAACGATTTGGTACCAACTACATGTCTGTATCTCCTACGGTTCTCGAGATACAGTATATAGGTACATTCACAGATGGAGGAGAGCAAGACATTTGTAACATTGATTTTTAAGTCAATCAAATGGTGATACAGGCATGAGAATTGGTACACACACTCTTCAAACCCCACTATTTCTAAAAGTACTGCGTGCCCTGCAAAATTCCAAGATGGCACCCCCCAAAATCCAAGATGTCCGTCCAAAAATGTGGTTTTTCCTTCATAACTCAAATTACAAAGATCTTAAGCCCCATAAATGTATTGAACGTTAATATAAAGTCGGGCATTACGGACATTTTGATACCAAGTACATGGCTGTATGTACTACGGTTCTTGAGTTACAACATATACGTAGTGATGTGGCACCATAAGTGTAACATTTTGGCATGTTTCACTCTTTAACTCAAAGATCCCTTTATCACCATTTATTCTATTTTCAGGAAATGGACCTACATGTATCTGCTATCATAAACCACTTCAAGTTTTTCAATTGATGAAACGGGTCGGGAGTTATTAAGCCAATTGTGAAGGGCTGTTTCAGTGCTAAAATTGCTGCGTACATTCTGCGAATATAAGCCACCCAGAAATGTCTGTCTGTGCATCTGTCCTTCACAATAAGTGTATATGTGAAGTGGACGCACCAAGTGTACCATGTGTCATACTATAATTGTATAATGTGCAAAAATGCGTAATAGTGTAATATATGCAATAGTGTAATAGAGCTAATAGTGTAATATATGCAGTCTATAGCGGTATACTGTAATAGGGTAATGTATGTAATAAGTGCCACAGTGTAACATGTGTAATAGTGTAATAGGGTAATATGTGTAATAGTGTCATAGTGTAACATGTGTAATAGTGTAATATATTTATATGTGTAATAGTGGCATAGTGTAACATGTGTAATAGTGTAATAGGTTGATATGTGTAATAGTGGCATAGTGTAACATGTGTAATAGTGGCATAGTGTAACATGTTGTAATAGCATAATAGGGTAATGTGTGTAATAGTGTAACATGTGTAATAGTGTAATAGGTTGATATGTGTAATAGTGGCATAGTGTAACATGTGTAATAGCATAATAGTGTAACATGTGTAATAGTGTAATAGGTTGATATGTGTAATAGTGGCATAGTGTAACATGTGTAATAGCATAATAGTGTAACATGTGTAATAGCATAATAGGGTAATATGTGTAATAGTGTCATAGTGTAACATGTGTAATAGGGTAATAGTGTAATATATGCAATATTGTAATAGGGCTAATAGTGTAATGTCTGTGCATTATGGTAATAGTGTAATATATTACTGTAATATTGGTATAGCATAATAGCGTAATATGTGTACTAGTGTCATATTGTGACATGTGTAATAGGCAAGTATGTGTATCATGTGTAATGGTGTAATAGGACAATTACACTAGACCACTATTCAATATATTACACTATTACCCTAATGCACATATATTTCACTATTACACCATTACATATATTACCCTATTACACTATTACATATATTACCCTATTACGCTGTTACACAATTGCATATATTACACTATTACATGATTGCGTATATTGCACTATTACCCTAATGTACATATATTGCACTATTACACTATTACACATATTACCCTATTACACTATGACACTATTACACATATTTCCTATTACACTATTAGCCTAATGCACAAATATCACACTATTACACTTATTACCCTATTACACATGTTACACTATGACACTATTACACACATTACCCTATTACCCTATTACCCTATTACACATGTTACACTATGACACTATTACACATATTAACCTATTACAGTATTACACGTTACACTACGACACTATTACACATATTACCCTATTACACATGTTACACTATGACACTATTACACATATTACCCATGTTACACTATGACACTATTACACATATTGCCCTATTACACATATTGCCCTATTACAGTATTACACGTTACACTACGACACTATTACATATTACCCACATTATACACATTATACCATTATACTATGACACATGCTACACTTGGTGCGTCCGCTTCACATATACACTTATTGTGAAGGACAGATGCACAGACAGACATTTCTGGGTGGCTTATATTCGCAGAATGTACGCAGCAATTTTAGCACTGAAACAGCCCTTCACAATTGGCTTAATAACTCCCGACCCGTTTCATCAATTGAAAAACTTGAAGTGGTTTATGATAGCAGATACATGTAGGTCCATTTCCTGAAAATAGAATAAATGGTGATAAAGGGATCTTTGAGTTAAAGAGTGAAACATGCCAAAATGTTACACTTATGGTGCCACATCACTACGTATATGTTGTAACTCAAGAACCGTAGTACATACAGCCATGTACTTGGTATCAAAATGTCCGTAATCCCCGACTTTATATTAACGTTCAATACATTTATGGGGCTTAAGATCTTTGTAATCTGAGTTATGAAGGAAAAACCACATTTTTGGACGGACATCTTGGATTTTGGGGGGTGCCATCTTGGAATTTTGCAGGGCACGCAGTACTTTTAGAAATAGTGGGGTTTGAAGAGTGTGTGTACCAATTCTCATGCCTGTATCACCATTTGATTGACTTAAAAATCAATGTTACAAATGTCTTGCTCTCCTCCATCTGTGAATGTACCTATATACTGTATCTCGAGAACCGTAGGAGATACAGACATGTAGTTGGTACCAAATCGTTCGTAATGCTCAACTTTATATTAACGTTCAATACATTTATGGGGCGTAAAATCAGTGCATTTCAAGTTATGAAGTTATTACAACATTTTATCAGATATAAATGCCAAAAAACTGTATTCAGCTACTCTTCTGAAACTGCTATCACACATTTTTGCATTCCTGGATGTCAGACGAACGTAATGATACCACATATGTCTTGTCCCTTTTGATGGCGGTAAATTGCCATTTTTTGCCTGGCGTCCCACGGACTATGTGACTTAGCGCGCTAACACGAGATATATTTGTCTTGAAGGTGGTCATTGCGCTCTGCCTCTGCGTCTTTCCCTGCTTTCTAGCTATCTCTCTTATCTCTCTCCCAGATCCATTTGGTTACAAACTATAATTTTGCTGGGGTCACTCATTTACACTGATTTACAAGTTGAATATTTACTGTAGCTGATTGTGACTTAAACAAAACAGTCTTTGACTGCAAAATGAAATGTTTAAAGCACCGAGTAGAAAGTAAACCTAAATGCAAAATTCACAATATATTTTGGGGGGCAAGTGACCATGACATGAGGGCAAGTAGAACCTGACTTGCACTTGCCCGATGTGTCAACCCCTGTAGTATGATAGAAGCTTCTCTAGGATACAACCACAATGACAACAAGAATTAATTAATTTGCATTAGGTGAATTCATTGTTGTTCTTGCTACCGTTATATCGGCAGCATGCCTAAGGCATGACTACATTCATCATAATTATGCCATTTTGTATAGAATATTGTCGATATAGAGTATAGAATGTTGTCAATATTATCATAGTTTGGTGCATCTCTTTTGGAATTCGGGCCATGAAATGGATTGTGAGGTGAGTGTGTACATGTTTGGGTTTTCAGGATGAGATCAAGAAAAGCCTGCCACACTAGAGCATTGACTGAGAAGGGCCACATTGCTTTGAAATGGAATATGCTTACAGCAAACATCAGCGCAGAACTGCTCTTTCCAGCAGGGAAAGCCCTTTGGAGTTGGATAAACAAACAGAGGAGTAAAGAAGCAGGTTGAAGTCGCTTGTGTCACATATGTACTGTATTTACCGCTGTTTTTTGAAGCTGAAAATCCAAGGGAAAAGACAGTACAGACATACTTCTGTGAAAGAATTACCATAAAAAACAGCAATATTCATACGCCAGCTTAGGATTTATGTGATGTGCTTTTTCTATCCATAAATTGAATTGTACATTAATGTTGTATTGAGGTTAGATTTGGTGTAAGCAAGCAGACCATCCATTATGCTTGCCTGCGAGCGAGCATGAGCTTGGCACATGTGTGTGTGTGTGTGTGTGTGTGTGTGTGTGTGTGTGTGTGTGTGTGTGTGTGTGTGTGTGTGTGTGTGTGTGTGTGTGTGTGTGTGTGTGTCTGTGTGTGTACGCACAATGTGCATGCTTCACTGTGTTTGTGTGTGTGTGTGTGTGTGTGTGTGTGTGTGTGTGTGTGTGTGTGTGTGTGTGCGCGCGTGCGCACGCGCACGCAATGTGCATGCATCACTGTGTGTGTGTGTGTGTGTGTGTGTGTGTGTGTGTGTGTGTGTGTGTGTGTGTGTGTGTGTGTGTGTGTGTGTGTGTGTGTGTGTGTGTGTGTGTGTGTGTGTGTGTGTTGCTGGCTCTATAAGCCAGCAAGAGCAATGCTTATGAAGGCTTTCCTTGTGGTGCGTCCAGGCAGAGTCAGACCCCCCTGTGCCCATGTGGACCGGCGTCTACCTTCACAGCCCTCCACTCCCCCCATGTCTACCCCTTCCAACCCCTTCTGCCTAGTGGCTGCTGTTTGGGAGGGGGGGGGCTGGAATTGTGAAGGTCAGTAGCCCTCTCCCCAGAGGCCATGGAAGAAAAAGCTCATTTTTCATAGCGCACAAAGCAGCTATTTGTGATAACACTGCCTTCTTTCTACGACGTAAATCTAATGAAGCCCCACTTGCTTGCCTTTACTCCTGGAACTTATTTTAAAACCAAGGCTATAAATATAACTTAATTAGCGTGGGTTTATATATAGCATATTTATGTTGTTGATGTTTTGGAGGTGTAAAAAGACGCCAAGGAGACTAGGGGGGAAAAAGCAAACATGTGTTGCTAAGGGTTTTGATGTTCACACCGCTGGCTGCTGATGTGAGGTGTGAACAAACCGCCAGATTTCCCTCAGCTGTTAGTTCGGTTTCGTCACATGAAGTGGACCTAAAGACCTGTAATAGTTACAGTTTGTGGTTTTGTTTAGCCCCACAAAGCTCTAGGCGCTTGTCCGTGATGCACACCACAAATGAAGTGTCAGCCGCTGGCATCTGCCCACTTCTGTCAAACATTGTTCCCCTGGCAGAGCAGCATTGGTCTTTCTGTGGTGACGCTGTTATGCTGACAGTGTCCTCACCAATGTCCTAGAGAGCAACACAGTGGCGTGACAGTGCTATACGTGCCGCTACGGAGCTCGTTTTTCTGTGCAAACACTCTTTAGACACTCACTGTTTCTTTCACCGCCACATGCTAATCCAGAGTACACAATACTCCCCCAGCTTGTATTGCCTCAGGTATCACATATCACTGGCGGCACGCGATCTACTTAATTTGTCATCCCTTTTTAGGCCCATGACAGGTCCAGTGTCCTCAGCTGGTCTTGTATGAGCTGCCAGGCATTAAGCACAATATGCTACATCCAAGTTTTGGACATGTTCATATGTACCATATGTTTCCCCGCCCTGAACTCATAACGGAGTGTGTTAACAAGCAACCATTAGGAAATTGCCTTGATTCTGTGAGAAGCTGTCAGAGCCTTTGCAGCCATCCAGTCTCGAGACATTAGTGTTTGTCCCGGTCATTTTTCTTCAACTTCATTGAAAATTATGCTTACTTTGCAGTAACGGTATGTCCTCAGAATCTGTAGATATTTGTCTCCACCAGGCCGAAGGCCTGATGGAGTTAGTTAGTTAGTTAGTTAGTTTATTTTTATCTCAGTCATTTATAACAGTACTTACACGTACAGAAAATATACAATCGAAGTTGACCAAGAAGGTAAGGGCGGAAGCCGAAGCTTCCGTGCACCCACACTCCCTGGATGCTGCCCCAATTTTTCCATTTTCCACAATGACCTGTTATAGTGCCACCCCTAGGCACCACACAATTTTACATATACCTGCATAACTATGCATCAAACGTGGCACGCACACTCCTAGAACACAAACATGAACCTTTGACCTGTATTTTTCATTTCTCCTTTTTATAGCGCCACTAGGAGGCCGATTTTTGTAAAAACACATTTTTTCTTATAACCCATCCACATTCAGTCCAAAAATCTCGCAATTTGTTACACAGTATCTCTACGGTCATGTGCTCATGACGGATCTGTCCTATATTTCATATTACACCCTTATTGCCTATTCACTTTCAAAGTTTGCCAGATTGCCCTGTTCAGAACAAAAATCATCAAATGATGAATGCAGCAGACAATTTACATTATATCTTTAACACACTTTCCTACTACACTCAGAAAAATATCCCACTCTTTTCACAATAGCGCCACCAACATATGTAAATTTGCAGAGCACATTTTTGGTACAAAATTTCCCAAATCATCCAAATGCCAAAGTCATAAAGAAATGGCACCCTTTTAACATTGGCCTATTATAGCGCCACCAGGAGGCCACAACCTGACCCGGCCTGGTGGAGACCTGTGCCCAGAAGGGCACTTTTCTAGTTACCATTGATTTCCTTTGCATCCATAACCTAATAATTTGTTCTGTATGAGCATTAGGTTCAACCCCTTATTCAAAACCAGTGATCGTGGCCAATGGCCATAGTGTAATGCTAGTCCATATACCGGCATATGGTAACATGCATGCATTATAAACAGACTAGTCTGTGGAGACAGACTGTGGACTCAAATTCAAAGGAAAAGATGACGCTGTTTTTCCTTTATTTTTTTGACGATGGGTCCTCAGATTGTAAACAGACTGGTGCTTTGTAGTTAGTTAGTTAGTCATCCCAGTACCATTTGTCAAGTACAGTATTTACCAGGGTAAACCCAAGGCAAATCCAATATAGGGAAAGCCTTTAACCTCTCCATGATTGAGCGTGATCATACTGTGTATTTGTTCAGCTCAGAGAGAACTCCCCAGAGATTCCACAGCGCTTAACATTTTTATATGCCACCACCAGCGCTCTAAACACTGTATGGTCATTTGCCAGCAGCAAATTAGCCTGGACCAAAAACAGGTTTGACTCGTATGTTTGGCCACTTTATCATCCAGCATTGTTTAGAAAGAAGAGAAGAGAATGCTGACTTTGAAGCAGTGATTAAAGTTTTAACTAATCAAGGTTGATGATCTCGTTTTTTACACAGTATTCAGGCTAATGCCAGATACAGTATGATGCTTGACTTTCAGAGTTTTCCCTGTGGAAGCCTCTCCGGTGCTGTCAAGACGCCAGTCAAAGTAGTTCCACCTTGGACTATAGCTGACAGGTTGGGAGCATGGCTATTCCCAGCGCCCCGTTCTTCCTACTGCCTGACTTCAGGGGTGGACCTAGGCATGGGCATGGGGGGGCAATGCCCCCCCATGCCCATGCCCAGACTGCCCCTCCAAACACAATGGCATGCAAAACAACCCAACCCAAGGTATTTCAAATTAAAGTGCCTATATTTAATTATTTGAAACACTACTGCCGCTACTACCAACAGCATTTTATCATTGAAAACCGAAAACTCTCTTAGTCAGACCTTTAGCTTTATGCCTGCTGCGTGCCTGTAGCAACTGCAACAACTGGTGTTACTATTGATGCTTTACTTGCCTAATAAAAGTCCTGTAACAGAAAATGGTATGGGTGCGGCTTTATCGCCGGCAATGAAGCCATACCATTTTCTCCTGCCCCTCCCAAATGGGAAATGTTACATCCGCCCCTGCCTGCCTGACTTTCCTCAGGTCCCTGGGAGCTGACAAAAGTCCATACCGGTGAAGTCTCAGCAGGTTTCTAAAAGCCTCGCTCTGTGTTGCTGTTGAGTCCCTCGCTGGGATCTCTGGTGACCCCTAGAAAATTGCCGGTGAACCGGGATAAACCTTGACCCAATTTTTGCAGCGCTGGATGGTCTCTGGGGGGTTAAGGAACAAGTCGTGGGGGGGTAGGGGTGAATTCTGAGCCCTCCGTGTTGCTGTTGGAGCACCGCCAGTGTGCATTTTCTCAGGCGTACACATGCATATCCTACTGCCTGAATGCTCTGTGATTGGCTGCGCTATACACCGCAGTGTGGCAGCGAGTCAGACAAAGATAAACTCTTTGCAGAGGGAGAACTACTGGCACCTCTCCATCTATCCCTCACCCTGACACTGTGGAACTACAAGTACATTTGCTTAAGGACAACTTTGAGTTACAATCACTTTACTTGAGTATGTATTTCCCCCCCAATATTTTATACTTCTACTCATTTCATCTCAGAAGCAAATAGTGTACTTTTTTACTGACCTACAATTGTTTAAAAACTTTGTAGATTCATTACAAATTGACACACACGTGGATACATTTTGAAAATGTGTTTAAAAGTGTTCTGTAGCAGCAGGGTTGGCGGGCGCCCACTGGCCGAGTGGTCCAGGCGCATGGCCTGACAGCGTGTCACGTGTTCGAGTCCCGCTTATGACAACCTATTCTTCTGTTCTGCTATTCTCTCTCCCTTTTTACTGTCTGTCTTCACTTGGTGCTCACAGTAAAAATTTACATAGCGGTATTTAATATTATTATTTGTAACTTTAGACAAGTAAAGAGTATGTTACTGCAGCGTTTACTGAAGTAAAGGATAATCTGAGTGCTTCCACCACTGTTTGGCAGGGCCCTTTGGGATGTGGAGTCCTCTGGGTATTTTGTGCATAAGGGCCCTGTCAAACATAGTTGGGGCAGATAAAGTCTGTTTTTAGAGATTGTGTTACTATCCCCTTCACCCGCCCCTGCTCAGTTTCCAGTTTGTTTTTCCTGCCTGCATAAAGCCATACATCTATGGCGCATTTCAAATGGAACTCTGCCAGAGACTCAGGCCCACTCAGCTGTCACGGAACTGTAAAATTCGCCGACCCCCTCCAGAGAAAATATGCAGAAAAAGGCCATCCCAGTGCAGTGAGCTTGATGAAAGCACTCCATTAAACCTTTGCTACGTTTGACATTAGACTACTCATGTTACCTTCTTTAAAATTCGGAACATCAAACACATATCTTTTTTTTTGTAAAACCTCTTTTTAAATCCTTCTTCCCTACTCGGCCGTCGTGGTTCAGAAACAAATTCTTTAGCTGACAGGGTGCGTGTACTGCATTTTTTTTAATACACTGCGTTGTTCTTTAGCCGGAGGTGTTGTTTTTAGTGTGAGAGGGCCAGCCTTCATCCTGGGAGCACGCAGTAGGTGTCAGCCTGGACACATTCACACATCACACTGCACGCCGTATGCTCCAGTGCTCCATGTGCCCTCTGGCCCAGCGGGTCGCCCTCGTAACAACAAACCGCGCAGAATGCCAGTGCACACTCGCACACTAGTCAAACCCGCCAAACCCCCCACCCCCTCCCTGCAACCCCCTTGTTTGTTATCCCACGTTGTGTAATCACCCTCAGTGACGATACATAAACAGCTTTCACAATCAGCTGGGGCTCTTTCACAGAACAAGCGCTCCGGGGGTTATGGGAGGGGAAAGCGAGGGGGGGGGGGGGTAGTTGTTGAAGTAGGATAGTAAGTTTTTGGGCAGAATAGGGGGGGTGGGGGTTTTGCACATCCGCTCCAGCTGTGTTTAGGAATCTGACAGATAGTGCACTCCATTAATTCCCTTTATTAAGCCTCTGGGTCCAGGCCAAGCCAGGGAAAACGATTGCAGCTGTAACCCTTCAGATGCTGGCTGGACTGTGCACACACGGCCAGATGTTGCCGTGGGTAAGAGAGAGAGAGAGTAGTGGATTTCGCTCTGGAATCATTTCTCTGCGTAGCTCAAAGACTATTGAGTCACAGCAACAATGGCATACAGACCAGTAGGTGTGGAGTGAATCAGCTTTAGAGCTCGGGGAAGCGACATGAAAGCCTCTCCGCAGAATCCAGCTGAAGGGTAAGATGGATGGATGAACAATCAAAACCCAAACTGTTGTGACATTATGTCATTAACAGAGCACCGCAATGATAACTCGGAAACCGAAATGGATTGGATTTGGATCTACCACATGAACATGGCAG